>CM054817.1:19225228-19500228 GCA_028984105.1 Lavandula angustifolia
CTGGCGGTGCAAGAACCGTACCTAAAGTTGCGAAGGACAATAGCCTCTTCACTCCTGAAGAGAACAAACTGCACAACCTCGACCGAGTCTGTTGGTCCCGAGTGTACGGTCAGGTGTAGAGGGGGGGTGAATACACCTGAATCCGATTTTCTCAACTTCGAACACGAACAGTCCTGTTCAGGAAAGTGCCGTACTAAAATAATTCAGTAGACCAAATAGCTGTTCTGAATCGTGTGTGGCAAAGAGTCTGACTCTACTGAGATCTGCTAGCTGACTGAGTCAGAATTCAGTCTCAATAGGTAGAGTTCAGCGGTGCGGAAAAGTGTAGGCCCAAATCAGTTGAGTGGAAAAACCGTTTTAGCAAGTCTCAGTTCAGTAAATAGACAGTTCAGTATGCTGAGACAGTTGTATGATTTTAAAGTAGGTTTTCAGTATGAACAGTAAAATTAATGCAACAGTAATCAAAAAGCAATAACAAGACACAGATTTTTAAAGTGGTTCGGATATCACGATCCTACGTCCACTGTCCCGAAAGATCAGGAGGCTATTTATTATACTGAGTTAGTCTCAGTCAGCTTGTACACAGGCCAAAGATGTGGCTTGGGGATTATACTGAGCAAGTCCCAGTTTACAAGGGCATCAAACTAAAGTGTTTGACAAACTTCTCCAACTATGAAGGAGTCCTTTTACAATAAGGATTGGGTTCAAATATGAACTCCTTCGTCTAAGCTATAAGTATATTCAGTTGAGCTTAGGGTTAGAGGGATAGGGAATAAGAGTGTGGCTTCTAGATCGACGAACAGCTGAAATAAGCTTTAGGTTCGTGTATTGTCGATTTGGATACTAGAGGCTCTTCTCACAGTTTAGCTTGGTTCCCTATGAGCTAAGAATGTAGTCTTTCGCCGGAGATAGATCTTCAAATTCTTGCGGAAGACTTAGGGTTTTCTGGTTCTAGCTCGTTTGAATGCTTGTGTATGGTTTCGTCGTTAAGCTTATGCGTATTTCTTCTTCCTCTTGAAATGTCCCTCTATTTATAGAGCAGAGATTGGAAAAGATCCGTTGGACACGATCTTCCTTTCTCTCTCTCTTTTGGTAGCAAATGGCTCTTTTGAAGTAGGTAACAGTGTACTTTCCCACCTTTTTAGGTAAAGGGTTGACTGTAGCTTTAGCAGGTGAGAAGACACGTGTGTTCTTGTCATTTGTCGAGGTGGATAGAGTGGTTGAGACAGCACAGACTTCAAGGCAAACTGAAGCTGACTTCTCTCTTCCTCGTATATGACAATGTTGATTGTCTTTCAAAAGTATTTGACAGCTCTGACTGTCTGCCGATGCTGAGTCTGATCCCGTAGTCAGTAGGTAGATAGGCGAGGACAGATCTCGAAGATCGGCTCGAGTTCGGTGAACGCGCTCCTGCCGAGTCCGGTTCCACCGACTCTTTCGATATCTTGCTCTCCCGCGAGTCCAAAGATCACTGAGTCTTCTACTTCTGGTGTTAAGGCCGATAATCTACTGAGCGCCTTGATCAGAGCAGAGTGTCTACTGAGTCTGAAACCTCAGAGACAAATAACGATTACAACGGAATGGTTCTCCAATCAGATAGGGTTTTGGGATCTTCAAATCTTCTCAACAATCAGAGCACTAGGCTGCTGAGCATGGTTCAGTATAGAAGATAGAATCATTTCCCACTAATTAAGATTATGCTGAGGATAGAATCATCACCCAACAATTTCCCCCTATTTGATGATGCCAAAACCTATCATCTATGCTAACACTAAACTATCAGAAACAGAGCTCCTTACATTATTACAGATAAGATCAGTGGAGTTGTTCCAACAGTTCTAGACTACTGAAAAAACAGGGAAAAACACAATTTCCCCCATTACATAGAAACTAGACTAGTAGAATCTAACAAAGTAATAAACTGACACGAAAGTAAATAGTAGTGAGTGTGTGAGTCAGTAATCACTTCAGTGATTCTGAGTGTTAAAGCATAAAACAAACACAGTTGTATAGACAACAAGTGGTTGTCAGAGCCAAAATTAGATTTGTATATATGAGTGATTCAGATCAGTACAATACAAATCTTGCTAAGCTAGGAAGATGAGAACTAACCCTAGGAGCCCTTAAACTTCTTGATCCTGTCCATGAATCCTTGAGATTGCGTCTCTGGCAGTGGCACTCCATACATCCGGTATGTGTTCTTCCTCAGCTTCAAGTATGCAGCAAAGTTTGCTGGCTCATCTTCGTCCAGTTCTCTCTTTGATGCAAAGCATACTTCACTTCAGCTTCTCTTACCCCAAAGTGGATTGAGTCATCATTTCTTCTAGGTGGAGGTATGATTCTGGGCTCCGGAACACTGACTTCTATACCTTCAAATACGGCTTTATGCAAGTATATGTATAAATCAGGTTCAATTATCATCATCCATTCAGTGTAGGCGTCAGCCTTAGTCATGTTGGGCCAGAACCTCCAGAAATAATTGCGCTTGATGAATTCTATCTTTGCAGATTCCCATCTTTGAGTAAATTGAGCGGTATCCAATTGTCCGTCTTTGGCCATTCGTGCGATTTCGGATCGGCGGAGCTTCCCGAACCTTACGTATCTATAAGGAATATCAGCTTTTGAAGGAACTCTCAGCCTGGCCTCTTCCTCACTCTTTTTCTTCAGTGCTTCAAGGTCTGCCTCCCAGATTCTGTCTCTGGCAGCCTGAACTTGTCTAGCCTCTTCGCCTCTGTATAAGTATCTGTTCATTTGGTCGAATATGGCCTCAATCTCATCATCTTGGGCTTCAGTGGCTTTCTGAGGAATGTCTTCAGATTCAGCAGGGGTACTTGATTTTTCTTTTGACGTACCCTGCTTCTCAGTGCTTTGCTGCTTTTACTCCTTTTTCTCCTTATCTTCTTCATCCTCGATAATCAGTTTCCTTGGAGGTATCCTAGCAGGCTTTCTTCCTCCTCGAGCTGCAGATTTTGTCTTTCCTTTGACAGGCTTAGACTTTGGTTTATTAGCAACTTCTGTTTCAGCAATCTCCCTTGCCAGCTTCTCATCAGCTGCAATTTGAGCCTCCTCCTCAGCTGAAATGTATCTCTTCGTTTTCTTGGCTGGAGGGGTTGGGAGAATCAGCACTTTCTTGCCTTTTCCCTGAACAGGTGGAGGGAGAGGAGCATCTTCCTCTTCTGGCTCTTCCTGCTCAGCATACCCTGCAACCTCCTTGATAATATCAGTTGGAGTCTGGGTTGCATGAGTAGCCTGGGTTCCTGAGCCACTTGGGCCAGTCTCAGCTGTGCTCGTAGCCAATACACCCTGGGCCTTACCCTCTGTCTGAGTCTGAGTCTGAGTCCTGCTTATCTCAGTCACGGATTTGGTCTTTTTCTCAGATCTCAGTGAAGCTGTCCCCTTAAGTAACTTGGCAGTTTTGGTAGGGGTCGGCTTCTCAGTACTCTTCTCTTTTCCTTCCTCAGTACTCTTCTCTTTTCCTTCCCCCTTTTCTTTTCCTTCCCCCTTTTTGGCATCATCAATTACAGCCGGGGTAGGGACGAGTACCTTCTTGTCTAGGCGTTTGTAGACAGCGGACAGTTCGTCCAGTCTGTCATGGATCTTTGTCAGCGCCAAGTGCAGCTCATTCCTCTCATTAGTCAGTTCCTCCGAGTATTGCTTATGGGAGAGGTCAGCTGCTGCCTTGAATTCTGTCAGCTTCTCAGAAATCTTCTCCTCCGCGACCAGTTGAATGTTGTCAAGTCGGATTTCCGTGGCCTGGGCTTGTTCAGTGAAGGACTCAGTATGAGTGGACATTGAAGCCTGGAATGCTTTGAGAAGTTCGGCTTGTCCTTCCTGAATGATTCTGAGCTGATCATCAAACTGCTTCTGCTGCTTAGCCAAAGCTTCGGATACAATTGCAGAGACAACAGGGGCGGCTGATTTTGATACTGATGTTTTCAGCCCCTGTAGCTCATTGGTTGTGGCTAGCGCAGTCTGTTTCCACACCTTGTGGACGGCCTTCGCAAGAGCTCGATTCTTGATTCCTGAGCGGTGAGAGCTTTTGCTACGGATCGAGATCTCTTGGAAGTTGGGCTGGGCGCTGCTTCGTAAGTCGACTCCAGCAAGAGCTGAGCGGGCTCTACTGAGGAAAAAGCACCAGCCGTAGACTTCGCAGGTCCAAGGATACAGAGTGGAGGTTGAGCTTGTTCAGTAGCATGTGTATCCTTGTCCTGCGGATTTCCCTCATCAGGCTTTCCAGGCCCTAAATCACTGGGTGGATCTTGACCATGGTGGTCTGATCCATCTGAGGGTGCTGAGCCGGTTGCTAGCTGCCTGTCATGTATCATTGCCAGCATAGCAGCCCTCAGATTCTCCATGGTGCTGAGGTCAGCAGGCTCAGAGTAGCCTATTTGCTCCCTCAACTTCAATTCTTCTTCATGAAGCTGCTGGCAAGAGTAGTGGAGTACTAGACGTTGTAGATGGGGCCACTCCTGAAATCGCAGCAACATGTGGAGCCTTGCTGATTTTGCAATGAGCAACAAATCAGAGTAGTCAGCAAGCTCTGGAATTTGTTGAAGAATCTCTCGGGATGCTCTGGATACGATCACTGAAGCTTCCATCCCAATTGTCTCTTCTTCAGATGCTGTCTCAGACTCCAAGTCTATAGGAGACGTCTGAGTCTCAGCAGGAGGCACACTGCTGAGTGGTGGAACTGAGAGGGGGTTGTCAAGACGCTGAATCTCTTCGTTATGTGCTTCTATAGCATCCCCTTGTTCCACTTCTACGGGTTCCTCAGTGGAGACGGCCTTCTCCACTGATTGAGTCTTCTCAGATGATTCTGACTCGTCTATCAGTTGCATAGGCTGAGTAGGTTGCTGAGTAGCCTGAGTAGCAGGAACTTCAGGAGAGACCTCAGGTTCAGTAAGCACGTCCGGAATGGCTTTCCTCAGTTTCTTAGCTGGTGCCTTTGGATTTTTTGCTGGAGGTGTTCTCTTCTTCGAGGGTGTAGCCTGCTGAGGCTTAGTCTGCTGAGTTACGGCTGAGGGACCTGACCCGATCCGCTGAAGAGCAGCAGTCTTGTTGTGGAATCTGATCTTCTTCACATTAAAATACTCCTTGTCATTGTAGGTTATTGGTTCAGATCCGCAGACATCCTCTATCATTATGGACAGCTTCAGTCCATAAAGAAGCTTGCCCTTTGCACTCAGCGTGCAAGAGGCCTTGTCAAATTTGGCCGCTTGAGCCATGAATTCACGGATAAAGAACTCCGTCCAATTGATCTGAGCTCTATCATATATGGCCATCATGAGTTGGATCTTGAGCCTCGATACTTGATCGAATGAGCCTGCTTGGCTGGTCAGTAGCTGCGTCACAATATAAGCAAAACCTCTGTACTGAGGCAGCATTTTGTTTTAGGAAAAGCAGCTCTGAAGGTCGTGGGCTTTCCATAGAATATTGTCAAGTAGTCATCTACAAGATCATCATTGTACCCCACAGTACTAGCTCCTTCAGAAGGCAGATCAAAACTTCTCTTTAGCGCCTCCTTGATTGATATTTACTTCAGTATCGGAAAAGCATTCTTGATCTCGTGAATGGTGAATCTTCCGATTATGTCCCCGTCTACTGAGTCAGAGTTAAGATAAACTTCAGCCACCTGCCTCGGGAGGAAGTATGTCGGCTTCCTTGAAAGAAAACTTTCAAGCCCTGACTCTCTAAGAGCTGAGAAGATCTCGTCCATATAATCGAGATCACAGGCGTCGAACTCCATGGTTGGCTCGAACCAAACACGGTCCTTGTCCAGGATTTCTTGCATGTTAACTGGAGCAGACACCGAAATATTTGTACTTGCCATTGTACCGAAAGAGAGATTGAGATTCTGAAAGAATATGCAAGAGGGAATTGCAAGAGATGATCTCAGAATTTTCGGATGCAGAGGATTTTAAGTGCGGTAATGGCGGTTTCTAAGATATGATCGAAAATATATATCTATTATGAAGGTGAACGGTTTTCGATCAAAGGCCAAATTTAAATCTGCTTTATGATATGGACGGTTAAGATTGGATATTAAAATAGGTAATGATCACAGTAGCCGCCTAAGTTAAAGCCAGTTGTAAATATGCCTAAGTAGTAACTATGAGATGACATGCATTAAATGCGTGCAGAGTTCAGCAAACTTATGTATGGAATGTCGTGCAATAAATATAAGCCGTTAATAATAAATGACAAACTTAGGATATTTAATAGCATGCTGAATCTTCATCATAAAAGCATTACTATTTTATTCGTTACTACTGAGTAGAGATACGCAAACCTGTCAGCTGAACATAGTAGTCAGCTGATACCTCGTGTAGATGGTTTTCTGTCTCTACGTACTGAATTTACTCAGTATTGAGAGTGATCATTCCCCCTTACTGAATGATCCTCTCCTGGAACCTTCTTACTGACTGGTGTCAGTAGGATCCAACAGACCTAGCTCTACTGAAAGTTCTTTGAATCTGGATTCAGCTAGAGGCTTGGTCAGAATATCAGCCATTTGTTTGTCAGTATGGATCTTTTCCATCCTGATATCCTTCTTTTCGACATGGTCACGAATGAAGTGATGCCTAATTTCCACGTGCTTGCATCTCGTGTGTAGTACAGGGTTCTGAGTGATTGCAATAGCACTGGTACTGTCGCAGAATATCGGTACTTCATTCTGAATGACGTCATAGTCTCTTAGCTGCTGTCTCAGCCAAAGGATTTAGGCGCAACAACTTCCGGCAGCCAAGTATTCAGCTTCAGTAGTTGACGTGGATACTAAGTGCTACTTCTTTGAAAACCATGAGATCAGCTTACTGCCTAGGAACTGACAAGTTCCTGAAGTTGATTTTCGGTCAATTCTACATCCTGCATAGTCAGCATCAGAATAGCCAGTTAGTTCAATATTATCATCAGCTGGATACCATAAACCTATGTCAGGTGTGCCTCTGAGGTAGCGGAGAATCTTCTTTGCTGAGTCCATGTGGCTCTGTTTAGGATTCGCCTGAAATCGAGCGCAGACACCTACAGCATAAGTTATGTCAGGACGAGTAGCTGTTAGATATAATAAGGAACCAATTATTGCACGAAATTCAGTTTGGTCTACTGATACTCCCTCTTTATCAAGATCGATTTTCATATTCGTGTTCATCGGGATCTTGATAGGTTTGCCGGATGTGCAACCAAATCTTTTGATGAGGTCTCGAGTGTATTTGCCTTGGTTAATGAACGTTCCCTTTTCAGATTGTTTGACTTGAAAGCCGAGGAAAATGTTCATTTCACCCATCATTGACATCTCGAACTTGTCCTTCATCATTTTCTCAAACTGCTGACACATGACGACGTTCTTTGATCCGAAGATAATGTCATCTACATAGATCTGCACGAATAATAAGTCGTCTTCCAGTCGAATGCTGAACAGCGTGCGATCTACTGTGCCTTTCTGAAAACCTTTCTGAAGAAGAAACTCTGACAGGGTATCGTACCAAGCCCTGGGTGCTTGTTTTAACCCATATAGAGCCTTTCTGAGTCTATAAACTTGATGTCCCTGCTGAAAGCCGGGCGGTTGTTCTACATAGACTTCTTCTTTCAGTACGCCATTCAGGAACGCAGACTTCACATCCATTTGATAGACTATGAATCTTTGATGTGTTGCGTAGGCTAGGAATAGTCTGATTGCCTCCAATCTTGCAACTGGAGCGAATGTCTCATCGAAATCTATTCCCTCAGCTTGACAGTAGCCTTTCGCCACGAGCCTTGCTTTGTTCCTTACTTTAACGTTGTTTTCATCTCGCTTGTTCTTGAAGACCCATTTTGTTCCAATGACGTGTTGATGCAGGGGTCTGTCAACAAGCTCCCAAACTTCGTTTCTCGTGAACTGATTCAGCTCCTCCTACATAGCTATGATCCAGTCAGCATCTTTAAGTGCATCCTCAATCGTCTGAGGCTCTTCAGTAGACAAGAAGCGGGAATATAATGCGCTTTCTCCTTGACGAGAATGCGGATCTTGTCTTGACTTTTCTTTGAAGGATCTCCAATGATTAGATCGGGAGTGTGAGCATCTAGCCACGATCTACGATGTTTCAGCTCTTCATCCGAAATTTGATCAACACGAGATAGTAGGTGAGTTAGGCATTTCAGTTGTACTATTCTGATATTGAAGCAATTCAGTAATGAGAGTGTGATCTACTGAGTTTCCAAGTTCAGGGGCATTCAGGTCAGGAACATTAATAGATGTTCCCCCTGAGTTGTTACTCTCAGAAGTGGTCTCAGTTACCTCTAAGGTTTTCTCATCGACCTGAGTTACCACGGGATTGACTCGTTCGGGAGAGTCAAACTGTTCAGCCTACTTGCTCGCCTGGTTGAGATTCAATAGACTTGTCTTCGGTTTCTTCGTCCGAATCATCATCCCAACATAGCCGGATCTTTTCAGGTTTGTCTTTTAAGCTTAGATCCTGTAGCTGCTTACTGATGTCCTCAGATTCAGAGTTAGAGTTATTACTCCTGTCTTCAGTAGCAAACTCATTAAAAACAACATGAGGGCTTTCTTCCTCGCAAAGGGTCCGATAGTTGAATACTCTGAAAGCTTTGCTGACCCGAGAGTATGCTAAGAAAACTCCCTGATCTGACTTGCTATCAAAAGTTTTCAGCTGATCTTTCCCATTATTGTGGGTAAAGCACGAACAACTAAAGATATGGAAATAAGATAAAGAAGGCTTCCTGCCGTTCCATAGTTCATATGGTGTTCTCTTATGCTGCTTTGTCAGTAGAGATCGGTTCTGAGTATAACATGCAGTGTCAGTTGCTTCTGCCCAGAATTTGGCTGGGAGTCCTGAGTCTGCGAGTAGAGTTCTAGCTGCTTCTTTGAGAGTCCTGTTCTTTGGTTCAGCAACTCCATTTTGCTGAGGTGTGCGGGCAGCCGATGTCTCATGCTCTATTCCTTCGGTTTTGCAGAACTCCTCTACGATGGAATTAAGGAACTCAGTTCCTCTGTCAGAACGAATTTTGATTATCTTGGTGTTCTTCTCGACACTGAGCTTTTTCAGAAGCGTTGGTAACTCTATTTTGACGTCAGACTTGTTGGCAATGAATATGACCCATGTGTAGCGCGAGTAGTCATCGATGACCACTAAAGCATACTTCTTGCCTCTGATCGTCACTGGAGAGACTGGACCGAACAAATCCATATGTAGCAGCTGAAGGATTACATCAGTGGAAGGAGATGGAACAGGTGGATTTTGATTCCTTGTTTGCTTTCCCTTCGGACATGCTTGACACTCGAGTGTCTTTCTTTGAATACTTCATTCGGCGAGTCCTCTTGCTAGAGTGTTCCTTGCTAGTTTGTTGAGCGTTTTGAAGTTGAGGTGGCTGAGTCTCCTATGCCAAAGCCATCCTGTACGGTTGTCGTTTTTCGCCAACAGACAAGCTTCAGGTTCTGCTGAGTTCCAGTCAGCTACATATATATTCTTTTTACGCGAACCTGATAACACTGTTTTCCCTTTATTCGAGTTATCACAGAATTGACTAACAGAGAGAAGATTATGCTTGAAGTCCTTCAACATATGATACTCTAAGGCGTGGCGCCCAATGCCGAGTGCTCCATATCCTCTTGTATAGCCTTTTGCATTGTCTCCAAACTCGATTCTGGGTCCTTCTTCAGCTATATAATTCTCAGTAGGTTCCTTTGGTGCGTCATATGTCTTGAGCATCCACTGTCCACATACCAAGGATCTTTGTGCACCTGCAAAACAGAATTATATTCGGGTACCCTTTATTTCGTTTTTGGGTCCTTAGATGTTAGTTTTAGTAACCCAAATCTGCCTAACAACCCCGGTGGTTTCGACGCGTTTCTTTCCACTTGAGTCAACATACTTGACCACTTGGATGGTCAAAGCCGACTTCTTAGGTCGTTCGAGTTCGGGAGTCCGGATCTTCGAGGTGGGATCGCCGACCTTTGCCTTTTGTGCGATTTTCTTCTTTTTCGACTCTTGGAACCTCTTCTGACTATAGGATCATAGTAATATGACCCATACTGAGCTGGATGTATCAACTGAGGTGGTCCATACTGATCAGCCCACTTAACTCTGCTAGTTCCCCCTTGACTGAACTGGGGTGTCTTGGTACTGATCTTCTGGTCAGAATACTGATGTGTAGGATGAGGTGCTTTCATCTTTTGTTTGTTCTTTGCTTGAGGGGTTCGAACATTTGCATTGATTGTTTCCCCTCGAACAAACCTATCGAGTTAGACGCACTTCTGAGTGTACGGGGGCAGATGAGGAAGCTTCCTGGTTGAAACCAAGTCCTTCCTTACAGTGCTTGGGCTTGTTGCTTGCAAGCATAGTCATCAGGCTCTTCCAGACATCATCACTCCTTTTTAGTATGTCGTGCTTGGTCTGAAGTTCTGACAGTTCTTACTTCAGTAGACTCAGTTCAGTATCTTTCTGAGTCAAGTCATTGGTCAAAACTGAAATTCGATCTTCTTGATGCTGAGACTTGGCCATCAGAGAGTTTATCTCCTCCCTGAGTCTCAACACAAGTCCTTCGGCTTCAGTAGCGACCTGACTCTCCTGAGAAAGTCTCTGATTCTCCACTTTCAGGGTATCCAATTCCTGAAGAGTCTTACTGAGCTGCAGACTCATTTGAATTTGTTCATCTAATAATTATTCATAGGCGGTCGTGATGTCCAAATTCCCATCTGCACCTGAAACAGTGTAGTGTGTGCAGTGTTAAGAGGAATTAAGTGGTTCGTGAGAATTTACCTCATCCTCTTCTCCTGCCATTAGGCACTTTTCAGTTATTTCTTCACCTTCAAGCTCTAAGACCATGAAAGCTGCTTCATCATCCGATGAATACATGAAGGAGTCGACTTCTTCTGAGTCATCTGAGATTTTGCCTGCAATATAGGATTGTCTTTTCTAGGCGAATTTCTCTCTCCTTGCCTTACGTGCTGCGCGTTCAGCACTACTGAGCTCAGGACAGTCATATTGATAGTGTCCTGGCTTTTTGCAGTTGTAAAAAGTAATGACTCTTTCTTCTTTGTTTTCACTATCCTTTGATGGTGCTGAGTCATCCTTCTTTCTGCATTCAGAAGATTGTAAGTCAGGAGTGCGTTTTGGCGTATAATCTGACTTACCTTTTCTGTCTCGATATGCTTTAGTCAGTTTTCTGCGCCTCTCCTTCTCCTTCTGATACTTCACAGCGAGCAACGCGTACTTCTGAGCGAGACTTCCTTCTTGTATATCATTGAGTGAAGGTTCAGTCTTACTCAATGTCTTGCTCGTCGCTGGAGATGATGTGCTGACTGATGCTTTGAAGGCATGGTCAATTTTATTGTCAGCTTCAGCTCTTTGCTTTCGTTGAGGTCTATCGAACTCAAACTCTTCTGCCTGAAGTTCTGAAAAGATATGGTCAGGAGAGACAACATCTAAATCAGAATGACGCAATAAAGTGGCAAAAGGTGTCCAGTGTCCGTCCGGTAGTGCCCTCAGTATCTTGAGATTTATTTCTCGGTTGCTGAATGTCTTTCCCAGCCCGTTGATGGAATTCATCAGATTCGTAAATCTGACGTTCAGATCTTCTATTTTGTCACCAGGCATGAGAGACAAACTTTCCAGCTTTTGGAGTTCCAGCGCTAGTTTGTTAGCTTTTATCTTCTGAGACCCCCGACTCAGTAGCGCTAGAGCGTCCCAGAGTTCCTTTGCATTTTTGCCTTCCTGAACCCTGCCAAGATAAGAATCACTAAGAGTGGTCAGTATGGCATTTCTGGCGACTCGGACTAAGTTGTGAAGCTTCTTCTCTTCAGGAGTGAAGAGACCTCTGTCTTTAGGGATCTTCTTCCTAGTCACCATTCCTCCTCCTTCAGCCGGGGCCTGAGTCACGACACTATCGATCATGGGAACAATAGGTCCATCTTCAAGCACTTCAGTCATACTATCATGGAGGGATGTCAGATGTGCTTCCATCCTGACTCGCCATACTCCATAATTCTTTACCGAGAACATGGGTACCATTCTTATACCTGACATATCAGCCATATAAAATAATGATATGAATGTAGAGTGATATGCAGTGAAAACGATTTTCCTGATCCGTTCAAGTAGACCAGTTTCAAGATAACAAGAGTCTTAAAGAACTCCCGCTCTGATACCAATTGTTGGCCCCGAGTGTACGGTCAGGTGTAGAGGGGGGGGGGGGTGAATACACCTGAATCCAATTTTCTCAACTTCGAACACGAACAGTCCTGTTCAGGAAAGTGTCATACTGAAATAATTCAGCAGACCAAATAGCTGTTCTGAATCGTGTGTGGCAAAGAGTCTGACTCTACTGAGATCTGCTAGCTGACTGAGTCAGAATTCAGTATCAACAGGTAGAGTTCAGCGGTGCGGAAAAGTGTAGGCCCAAATCAGTTGAGTGGAAAAATCGTTTTAGCAAGTCTCAGTTCAGTAAATAGACAGTTCAGTATGCTGAGACAGTTGTATGATTTTAAAGTAGGTTTTCAGTATGAACAGTAAAATCAATGCAACAGTAATCAGAAAGCAATAACAAGACACAGATTTTTAATGTGGTTCGGATATCACACGATCCTACGTCCACAGTCCCGAAAGATCAAGAGGCTATTTATTATACTGAGTTAGTCTCAGTCAGCTTGTACACAGGACAAAGCTGTGGCTTGGGGATTATACTGAGCAAGTCCCAGTTTACAAGGGTATCAAACTAAAGTGTTTGACAAACTTCTCCAACTATGAAGGAGTCCTTTTACAATAAGGATTGGGTTCAAATATGAACTCCTTCGTCTAAGCTATAAGTATATTCAGTTGAGCTTAGGGTTAGAGGGATAGGGAATGAGAGTGTTGCTTCTATATCGACGAACAGCTGAAATAAGCTTTAGGTTCGTGTATCGTCGATTTGGATACTAGAGGCTCTTCTAACAGTTTAGCTTGGTTCCCTATGAGCTGAGAATGTAGTCTTTCGCCGGAGATAGATCTTCAAATTCTTGCGGAAGACTTACGTTTTCTGGTTCTAGCTCGTTTGAATGCTTGTGTATGGTTTCGTCGTTAAGCTTATGCACATTTCTTCTTCCTCTTGAAATGTCCCTCTATTTATAGAGCAGAGATTGGAAAAGATCCGTTGGAGACGATCTTCCTTTCTCTCTCTCTTTTGGTAGCAAACGGTTCTTTTGAAGTAGGTAACTGTGTACTTTCCCACCTTTTTAGGTAAAGGGTTGACTGCAGCTTTAGCAGGTGAGAAGACACGTGTGTTCTTGTCATTCGTCGAGGTGGATAGAGTGGTTGAGACAGCACAGACTTCAAGGCAAACTTAAGCTGACTTCTCTCTTCCTCGTATATGACAATGCTGATTGTCTTTCAAAAGTATTTGACAGCTCTGACTGTCTGCCGATGCTGAGTCTGATCCCGTAGTCAGTAGGTAGATAGCTGAGGATAGTCTATCGAAGATCAGCTACGAGTTCGGTGAATCGCTCCCGCCGAGTCCGGTTCCATCGACTCTTTCGCATATCTTGCTCCCGCCGAGTCCAAAGATCACTGAGTCTTCTACTTCTGGTGTTAAGGCAGATAATCTACTGAGCGCCTTGATCAGAGCAGAGTGTCTACTGAGTCTGAAACCTCAGACACAAATAACGATTACAACAGAATGGTTCACCAATCAGATAGGGTTTTGGGATCTTCAAATCTTCTCAACAATCAGAGCACTAGGCTGCTGAGCATGGTTCAGTATAGAAGATAGAATCATTTCCCACTAATAAAGATTATGCTGAGGATAGAATCATCGCCCAACAGAGTAACTCGAAATGCTATACTGATGACACTCAGTGACTCTTATCTCGGGAGGGTGCACGACTGCAAGACAACTAAGGAGCTATGGGATGCTCTCGCAGTTCTGAGCTAAGGAACTCCACAGATTAAAGAGAACAAACTGGAGTTGGAGATGTAGAAACTCGAGGCATTCGCTATGCTTCCTAGGGAGTCCATAGATGATTTTAGCGTGCGATTTACGAAGCAAATCAACATCATCAACGGACTGGAGAAGATATTCAGCAACAAGGAGACCAATACCAAAATTCTTTGGGCTCTTAGCAGGCCCAAGTGGTATTCCTTTGCTACGTGTATGAGGAGAACTGACTTGAATTATGTTACTCCTGACTATATCTTTTCAGAACTTAAAACAGAGGAGTTCGAGTTCAATCTCCCACACACCCCCGGTGCTGAAGCTGAAGTGCCAATGGATCATGCTTATAAGGCATCAACAAGCACTCCCGGAGCAAGTCCCTCAGCAACAAGCCAGTCAGCCGGAAGTTCAATGACCATACCCACTGCTGACAACTTGGCTGAGAAGTATGCTCTCCTCGCGGTGAAATACCAGAAGGAGAAAGACATGTTCAGACGGAAGATGAAAAAGGCTACCCAGAAGTTTCAAGGTAAGACAGATAATCATCGCTCGAATAGTGAATCTAAATCTCTACCTGATTGCAGGAATGTTGAAGCTGCCCCAGTAGAACAAAAAGATACATCCAGAAGGGAAAGCAGAACCTCAGTATGCTACAACTGCAAGAAACCAGGAAACCAGCAGCAGAAAGAGATGAAAGGCAAGTCAGACGCGACAAGTTCGTGAAAAAGAGGCAAGCCTATATAGCTGGAGAGTTGTCCCATTGCTCAAGTGATGATGAAATGTTCATGGAATCGCCCGACGACGATGCTGCATTCATGGCAATCGAGACTAAAGAAGCTGAATTGTGTCTGATGGCCGGAGAAGAGGCTGAGATAAATTCTGAACACATTAGATGCCCCTAGACGTGGTTCTTGCGTATGAAGATTTGCTGGAAGAGCAGATTCAGATGAGCCAGCAGTTCAGTAGGACCAAGAAGAAGTCACGACTCTACTGAGTCTAAAGGACTTGTTCAGAGACTAAAGGAAGATATTAACTCTCTGATGACTAAGTCTCATGATTAAGAAGCACAGATCTTAGTGCTGACAAAAGACATCTCTGAGAAAGAGACTGAAATTGCTAATCTTAAGGAAACTCTCGCACAACCCAAATCTGAGCATGAAGCTCTAAGGAAGAGTGATGAAGTGTTGAGAACCTTGATAACAGAGCAGTATATTGGAGCGAAGGAGAAGTTTGAGAAGCTTCTATGAGCACAGAGGCCACATGCCACCAAAGAAGGACTTGGCTGCACATATGAAGCCTCCACTTCACGACAGAAGAGCTCCAACAAGCTGACTGATAGTTTTGTCCAGGGGATAACTCAACATCCTGATTACACATTCCATTCAGGTAAAGAATAAGCAGAAGATACAAGCACCTCAGTCTAGCAACAGGAAGATAACCAATGGTTCAAGCCCCAAGACACCAAGATCAAACTCAGGGGGAACCAAGAAGGTCAGGTGGGCTGAACAGTATGACCACCAGCTACTGACTCACCCAGCTCAGTATGGATCATATTACTGTGAGGCAAGAGTCAAAGGCCCTAAGGTTTACAAGAACAAGAAGAAAGCTGAACCACAACAGACTAAGAGGTCAGCTACTCCGAGTTCAGCGGATAAGACTACTGATAACAAGGGCAAGATGAAATCTGAAGCCACCAGGGTTGTCAAACAAGTTTGAATCCTAAGATCTAACCATTAAGGACCCAAGCTAAACCCAAAGGGTACCTGAATCTATTTTTGTTTTGCAGGTGCAACAGGACCCTTGGATTTTCGACAGTGGATGCGCAAGACACATGACACATCAGAAGAGTCTAATGACCGACTATGTTCTACAAGATGGAGCCAGGATTGAGTTCGGTGACAACTCCAAAGGCTACACATGGGGATACGGAACACTTAAAATAGGAACTGCAGTAGTTCCTAGGGTATCTTATGTTGAAGGACTTCAACATAATCTCCTTTCTATCAGTTAATTCTGCGATAACTCCAGTAAAGTGACTTTTGACGTAGGTTTTTGTGATGTTCTTGATAAATCTACAGGAAAAACTGTGTTATCAGGGTCGCGGCGAAGAAACATATATTTTGCTGAATGGAATACCGCCGAGCCTGAAGCTTGCTTACTAGCACACACGGGGTCAGATGACAAAACAACATGGTTGTGGCATAGACGACTGAGTCTATGCCCAACGAAGTATTCAAAACATACAAGAATTGTGAAGCATGTCTGAAGGGGAAGCAAAGAAAGTCAAGCAACCCGCCTATTCCGTCGCCTTCTACTGATGGAATCCTTCAGCTGCTGCACATGGATTTATTTAGGCCAGTCAATCCAGTGAGGATCAGAGGAAAGAAGTATGCTCGTGTGGTCGTTAATGACTATTCGAGATATACTTTGGGTGATATTCATCGCCAACAAGTCTGACGTCAAAGTTGAGCTGCCAAAACTACTGAAGCACCTGAGCGTCAAAAAGGATATCAAGACTTGCTGAAAGAAAGAACAGAACACTTAAAGAAGTGGCAAGGACGCTACTCACAGACTCAGGTCTTCCGTTGAAGTTCTGGGAAGAAGCTACTGACACGGCTTTCTACACTCAGAACCGGTCTCTACTGACTCAGATGCACACGAAGACGCCTTATGAGCTGTGGAAAGGGAGAATTCCTTCTATTTCGCATTTTCATATCTTTGGTTGTCTGTGCTTTATCCACAATAATGGAAAGGACCATTTAAAGGTCTTTGAAAGTAAGTCAGACCAAGGAGTCTTCTTAGGACACTCCAAGGTCAGCAAAGCTTTCAGGGTTTTTAACTACCGGACCCTTTGCGTGGAGGAAAACCCCCATGTTGTATTTGATGAGTTTATTTTTTAATACAGGAAGTCAAACTCCAGTCAGAAGCTGAAGAGGTCAGAAGCAAGCTACATGATCTAAGCTTAAAAGACAATACTAAAAATATCTAGCTTTGTTGGGATAATGATTCAGATGATGATGTTCAGCACCCAACAAGCAATGTAGCTGAGGAGATTGATTATAGTAAACAGAATCAATCCCAGGTAATTATGGTCGATGAGGAAACTGATATGGTAATTGAGACCTCTACTGAGAATAACAACTCAGGGGGAACTTCTGATGTTCCTGAGCTGAATGCCCCTGAACCTGGTGACTTAGTAGATCCAACCCTTGTTACTGAGTTACTTCAGACATAGAACAGTACTACTGAAATTTCTAACACTCCTACTGTTTGTACTGAAACAATTCTAGATGAAGTAACAAGACGTCGTCGCTCATGGCTAGATGCTCACTCTTCAGATCTTATTATAGGAGATCCTTCAGCTAGCGTCAAGACACTATCTGAATTCTATCAAGGAGAAAGTGCCTTGTACTTATGCTTCTTGTCAACTGAAGAACCTCAGACTATTGAGGACGCGCTGAATGATGCTAATTGGATCACCGCCATGCAAGAAGAGCTGGATCAGTTTACGCGAAACGACGTATCGGAGCTTGTTGGCAGACCTAGACACAGACACGTGATAGGAACAAAGTGGATCTTCAAGAACAAGCGTGATGAAAACAACGTCATTTTCAGGAACAAAGCTCGACTCGTTGCCAAAGGATATTGTCAATCAGAAGGGATAGATTTTGACAAAACAATTTCCCCAGTCACAAGATTGGAAGCTATTTGTCTATTCCTAGCCTATTCAACACATCAGCAGTTCACAGTCTATCAGATGGATGTGAAGTCAACTTTCTTGAACGGCATACTGAAGGAAGAAGTCTATGTTGAACAACTCCCTGGCTTTCAGCAGGGACATCAGGTTTACAGACTTAAGAAAGCTTTGTACGGGTTAAAACAAGTACCCAGGGCTTGGTGCGATACCCTCTTAGACTTTCTACTTCAGAAAGGTTTTCAGAAAGGAACAGTGGATCGCACCCTATTCAGTATCAAGTAAGATGAAGACATCCTACTAGTGCAGATCTACGTAGACGACATCATCTTTGGATAAAGGAATCTGACTATGTGTCAGAAATTCGAGCAGATGATGTAAGAAAAGTTTGAAATGTCGATGATGGGAGAGATGAATTATTTCCTTGGACTTCAAGTCAAGCAAACAAAGAAGGGAACATTCATTAATCAAGTGAACTATACTAGAGATCTCATCAAGAAGTTCGGCTGCGAATCCAGCAAGTCAGTCAAGATACCCATGAACACAAATCTCAAGATTGATCTTGACAAAGAGGGAATATCTGTTAACTCTACTAACTATCGTGCTATTATTGGATCTTTATTATATCTTACAGCCAGCAGACCTAAAGGGAACACCTGATGTTGGATTGTGGTATCCAGCTGATGATAACCTTGAACTAAGTGGTTATTCTGATGCTGACTATGCAAGTTGCCGAATCGACAGAAAGTCAACCACAGGAACTTGTTAGTTCCTCAGTAGCAATCTCATATCGTGGTTCTCAAAGAAACAACACTCAGTAGCAACGTCCACTACTGAAGCTGAATAAATGGCTGCCGGAAGCTGTTGCACACATATACTGTGGCTTCGACAACAGCTGAGATACTACGACATTCATCAAGATGAAGTGTCGATATAGTGCGACAGTATCAGTTCTACTGCAATCACTCAGAATCCAGTTCTACATACAAGATGAAAACACGTGGACATTCATCATCACTTCATCAAAGATCATGTCGAGAAAAAGGATATCAGAATGCAGAAGATCCACACTGATAAGCAAAGAGCTTATATCCTGACCAAACCTCTAGCCGAGACTAGATTCAATGATCTCTCAGTAGAACTAGGTCTTTTGGATCCCACTTATATGATTCAGTAGATGATCCGGAGGAGTACTGAGTAAGGGGGAATCCATATTCAGTACAGCTGAATACTCAGCATTCATCAAACGTGGTATCAGCTGACTACAATGTTCAACTGACAGTTTACGAGTATTAAATTCAGCTTTTGGTGATTCAGCATGTCATAGCATTTATTTCCCGCCATTAATGTTCATCGTATCGTACTGATTATGTCGTTTTCATTAAATACCCGACATTCCATAAACCTGACTGCGACGCATTTAATGCATGTCATATCACCTTACCTCTTAGGCGTTAGAGATAAGTAGGCGAGATTATAGGCGGCACAGTAATCATAACCTATTATAACATTTAATCTGAGCCATTCACTGTTTTAAACCTGATTAATCTCAGCCGCTCAGCTGAAACTGCCTTAGATTCAAATCTAAGTATATATATTCACTCATCTCTAACCTGCTTTACTTTTTCGCCATTAAAGAAGAACTAGTGCTCTGCAATTTACTCAATACTTGCATTTAGACATCTATTGCTTTCTAGCACTCCTTTGGTAAGATATTCTTATACTGAATCTGAAACTATTTTTTTCTTTTCGAAGTACTAATATTTGTTTTTGCAGATTTTAGTTACATACAAATGGCTTTGACACCGATCACAGACGTCGTCATTCCCATCGACATGGAAGATATTTTTTCCGGGAAGAGAGTCTGGTTTAAACCCGTTCTGTCTGTGAGAACTTGTGGGGTAGACTGCATGGCGCCCGTCTTTGACGCCTTTGAAAGATCGGGTCTGCTTCCGATCATCTCATGTGCTTCGCGCCATCTTCTCCCTCGTCAGGTTGCGGAATTCTTCCTCAACTACCGCAAAGACGATGACTCCAATGACATCGCTTCAGTCATTGTGAAGAGAGAGGTCCTCGCCAATCAGTGGGAGGACAGGGCTACTGAGATTGATATCTCGAAGAGCCTTCACGCCAACTTTGGCCTTGTCGACGAAGGGTCCTCAATCTCTCGTTACAAGGAAGCGGAGATGAATCGATATCTCTACCGATACAGCGGCCCATCGGACTACGTGTTCAAGGCAGCGTTCCCCAAGAACTAGCTGCTGCCTAAATACCGTGGGTTAGCGTACGTGGTCAACCACATACTGACGAGTTCTGCAGGCTCGTACGACCAACTCAATAGGATTCACATCTAACTGATGATGGCTATAGTGGACGCAACAAAGGTCAACTGGAATGCATTCTTCCGGGCTGAGTTCAAGGCTCAGTCGCAGAAATTTGTAGATGCTGAGGAAGGAATGCAGTTAGTCCAGAAGGGGAAACTGCTCTATGGGACTAAGGTCTCCATCATGATTGAAGATGAGCTACCCCGAAATGTCTCATTCGCCAATTCATTCTACTTCGATGTGAAGTTGATGAAGTTCACAACGGCTGCCTCAGCCGAGAAGTCAATTGGGAAGGGACCAGCTGCAAAGCGTCCCTTGGAGACTGTTCAGTATCCTGCCCCTATTCAGGCGAAGAGACCGAAGACGCTGAAGAAACCTGTCTCTGAAGTGCCACCCTCCTCTCCTAACTCTATAGAGGACTCAGGGTTTGGCAACCACTACATTTCTATAAGAGACAAGGTTCAGACGGTCTTCAGTGAAGAAACTCAACTGGATATTCAGGCTGACACCCAGACAACTGACATTTCCTCAGTACCTCTCTCAGTACTTAACGCCCGTCTGAAGGCCACAGACGAGGTAGTTGAAGAGATACCAGAGATTGGGTCGTACCCCGATCCGGTAGATATCGCGATCCGCGCAAGGATGTAGATGCGGATCCGATTCCTGGAAAGGGACCTGTTGGAGGAGACCATCAGGGTCAGGTCCCTATCCACTTTGCTCGAGGAGGAGCAAACACTAAAGGAGGAAATTGGCTACGAGGAGCCAACTGACATCTCCTCCCTCGAGGATCTTCGTGCAGTGATGCTGCTCCTGCACAATCGGACTCAAGGAGCTGAGCCATCTTCTACTCAGCCTCCTCCGCCTCCACCTCCATCCCCTCCTTGTGACGATCAGTCATAACTGCCTAAGGATGCAGATATGGGTGGATCTGCTGAAGACAACACACCCAAGAACGATAAGCCACAACCACCGTCTACATCAGGTGCGATCATTCGGACTCCGTCCTCATCTCAGCCCCTGAAGCGAAGATATCAATCTGCTGAGATCAAGGACATTTCAACAGAGTCCATTAACAAGGTCATAAAGCGACATGCATATAAGAACGATAACCTCGCCGATGATGTGAGCAAGAAATGGAGCAGGTTCACGGAGGCACAGACTAAGTCGCTGACCGGGTTGATAGCCGAAGTGCTGAGGATCAGCACTTCAACTACTGTGAATGTCGATGAGATCCTCACGAATGCATTCGCTGCTCAAAAGACCGACCTGAACTCTCAGTTCCAATCTATAATATAGTCGCTCGCCAAAACATTTTCTGAGGAGATTGCGGCTGTAACAGGTCGAGTTCAGAAGACAGTGGAGGAGAAGTATAACTTCACAGCTGAGAGTGTATCTAAAGCACTGGTTCAGTAGCATACCTCCTGCCAGACTATTAAGAAGAATGCCTCGCAGCGGTGCAAGACTACCTGACCAAATTCGACAAATCAAAAGATGCTCTGCTAAAGGTAATAGATCAAGAGCACGACAAAAGGTGGGAGTCTTACACTGATGTCGCCACTGACATTGCTACAGGAATGTCCTCAGTCAAGGACTCCGTAGCTGAATTGACCAAGAAGGTCACTGCCCTGGCCACCCTCCTAGATAATGCCAAAAAGGGGGAAGGGTCGAGAGCTGCTCAGCTCAGATCAATTCTGAAGGCTGAAGATCAGCAGCAGCAGGGCGGACCGAGCTCAAGAACTGAGAAGGCCATTGTGCCGACAGCTGAAGGAGCTACTGAGCAAGTAGTGGCGGAGGTGACAACATATCTTGAAAATCTGCCTGTTGAAGGCTCTCACCTCCACCTGCACCTGAGCAAGATATCAAAGGTAAGGGCAAGGTGCTAGATGATCCTAGCCCTCCCAAAGCTCAAAAGAAGCTCAAGTTCCACTAGCGAGAAGAACAGATTGCTTTCGATGAGAACCTTGTGAGTGAACTTGCTAAAGAAGAGGCTAAGCAGAAGCCTGCTGCAAAGAAGAAAGGAGTCCAGATCCGTTCTCCTGCTTTGGCAAGAACGCGATCCAAGCCAACTCGATTAGCAGCAGCGGCTAGAGCTCAGCAGACAAGAGCTCAGTAGTCGCAGAAGTCCAAAACTGACCAGCAGGGCAGAGCCTCAGGTTCTAAGTCAAAATTGCAATCGCCTGCTGAGTTAGAGGAACAACCTCATGTTCCCTCCTATGTCCCTTCCAAAGAAAAAGAACAGGAGATGAAAGAAATTTGGGACACAATGGAGAGGGCTTTGGATAGGACAACTAAGGTTAGGCAGATCAGTGCAGCGCGAGAGAGAATTTGTCTGGCTGACTTAGAAGCCCTCAGACTGCGAACGAGAAATAAGCCAGGGAGAGGGTACCAGTGAAGGATAGGAGTATCCCTCGTACCTCCTGCTTCTTTAGGACTAGAGAGCCCCTGAGTCAGGTGAAGCGCATTGTTTACAAAAGAACTGACGATTGGGTGCCTCTCAAGCTCAATCAGTAGTGGGAGTAGATGAAGGTGGAATTCATCAAGAGATTCCATATGTGGAGGATTGGTGATGTAGATCCTTCTTCAGATCAAGATTCTTACTTCAAAGATCTACTGAACACCATGAATCCAGCTCTCCTAGCTGAGATTCAGACTCTGCTTGACCAGATGGGTCAACCGCTGAAGGCACCTCCCTTTCAGACTCTACCTCCTCCCATGATGCATGATGGCAATCTATGAAAAAAGGAGATAGAAGAAGAGATAGAGAACACTATATACTGCAGAACTCTGAGTGAAGCTGATGAAGATGACTTAGCAGAGATAAAGGCCTTGAGGAAGCGTGTTTACAAGAACTATAGCCTTGAGCTCCCAAAGAAGCTATCAGCAAATTTTCGGGCAAGGATGCAACAGGTCAAGAAGCAGAAGCCCGGCTGATCTTCTCTTCCTAGTCTAGCTTCTAGTGATAGTTTGTCATTGTAATGTAAATCTCTATCATATATGATAGTATCACATTTTTGTCTCTGACAATAATTCATTGTCTTTAAGGCTTTATCTTTACTTTTCAGCACGACTGATCACCTCAGTGATCAGCTTCTAACTTATCTTATCTGACCTATGTGACTTATGTGCTTATCTGCCTTAGATAAATTGATTATACTTAGGGGGAAGAACTCTTTTATGATTGGATCCATGGTACGTATAATATCGAATGTTCCAGACATATGACGTACCAAAAGACACTGCTGACAGACTACATCACAGAAGAAGGACCCAAAATAGAGATTGGCGACAATGCCAAAGGCTACACAAGAGGACATGGAACACAGAATATTGAAACCACTATAGTTCCAAAAGTATCTTATGTTGAAGGGCTCCAACATAACCTCCTCTCTGTTAGTAAATCCTGTGATAATAATAAAAGAGTGATATTTGACACTGGCTTTTGTGATATACTTGACAAATCCACAGGTAAAATAGTGTTATTAGGAACATGGAAGAAGAACATATATGTTGCAAACTAAATCCATGGAGTCTGAAGCTTGTTTGATAGCATAGAATTAAGATAGAACTAATTGGCTGTGGCATAGAAGACTCAGCCATATCAACTTAAAGGTGCTGAACAAACTAGCTAATATATCTCTTCTAAGGGGACTGCCCAAGCGAGCATTAAAAAAGGAAGAAGAGTGTGAAGCATGTTAGAAGGGAAAGCAAAAAAAAGAAAAGTCATTCTTCAATTCTGTCACCATCTACTAACGGAATCCTTCAGCTTCTTCACATAGACCTTTTTGGGCTAGTTTCACCTGTGACGATCAGAGGGAAGAAGTACACACTGGTGGTAATTGATGATTACTCCAAATACAAGTGGGTACGTTTTATTGCCAACAAGTCTGACGTCAAGACAACATTACCGAGGCTACTGAAGAGACTCAGTGTCGAGAAGGACACCAAGATTAAGAAGATTCGTTCTGACCGAGTTACTGAGTTTCTAAACTCAATGGTCAAGGAGTTCTGCGATACTGAAGGAATCGAACATGAGACGTCTGTTGCACGCACGCCTCAACAGAATGGTCTTGGTGAGCGAAAAAACAGAACACTGAAAGAAGCAGCAAGGACCTTAATCGCAGATTCCAGACTACCACTGAAGTTCTAGGCAGAACTGACAGACACGGCATGCTACACTCAGAATCGATCATTATTGACGAAGAAGCACATAAAGTGCAAGGAAAACCACGAATCCATCGACACAATAATGGTACACACAACTTTCGCTCTCATACTGGAGTGTTCTGATGGACTTAAGCATCGCTACAGGTGAAAAGGTTTCCTCATAATCGATACCTTCTTTCTGAGTGAATCCTTTTGCCACCAGCCTGGCTTTAAAAGCCGGGACCTCTCCATCAGGACCTTGCTTTTTCTTGTATACCCACTTACTACCAATGGCTTTGCAACCAGTCGGTAGTTCAATGACCTCGTATACATCCATAGAACTTATGGACTCATACTCTGAGTCCATAGCGAATTGCCATGATTCTGCATCTTGATCTCCACTGCTTCGGTGTAAGTCCAAGGGTTGACTACATCTTGTTCGTCTGCTGGGAGAAGATTCAAAGTCTCTCCCACGAACATGTATCTATCAGGTTATATAATAACCCTCCCACTACGCCTAGTGGTGATCTGCTCTGTGTCAACAGATTGTGCAATTACTTGTGGTAACATTTCTTTGAATTTCATCAGGGATAACATCGACTTGATACTGGCATCTAATTTCATCACAAGTCCAAAGTCGATGTCTCTCCCATGATCCGATCGCAGTGACTTGATACTGGCATCTAACTTCTTCTCCACTTCCGCCTTATATTCCTTAAATTTCTCAAAACATTCAGACTTGTGGTGAAGAAGATAAATGTACCCAAATCTTAAGTAATCATCAATAAATGTGACAAAGTACTCATAACCTCCACGAGCTTGTGTGGACATAGGTCCACACAAGTTAGAATGAATCAATCCCAACACATCTTTGGCTTTATTACCCTTTGCCTTAAAAGGCCTGGCCACCATATTCCTCTCCAAGCAGGATTCGCAAGTTGGAAATGGTTCAACCTGGAGAGAGTCCAATGATCCATCTTTCACCAACCTTTGGATCCTATTCAGACTAATGCGACCTAGTCTAAGATGCCAAAGATATGTTTGATTCTCCCTAAAAGACTGTTTCCTCTTCTTCGGGGGTGATGATGTAGTTGTAACATAAAAACAAGGTAAAGGTTCGCTAGATATAGTATAAAGATCTCTGTTTAATGTGCCACCGCAGATGAAATCATCATTTCGCATGATAGAAACACTATCATCAAAAATAGATTTATACCCATCCTGCTTAAACAGTTTACTGACAGAAATAATATTCCGCCTAAAGTCTGGCACAAACAAAACGTTTCTTAATACTAGTACTCTATCTAGAAAACACAAAGATAAATCTTCAATGGCGAGTGCAGGAACTCTCGATCCATCTCCCATGGAGACAACTACCTCGCCATCACTAAGATCTTTTGTCCGCAGAAACCCCTGCAGGGAGTAACAGACATGATCAGTTGCCCCCGAATCTACTACCCATTCATGGGTAGAAGAGGAAACCAATATAGTCTCAGTTACCAGAGCGATTCGAGCAACTTTGTTCTTTGCCTTGAGCATAGGGCAATCAGCCTTCCAATGCCCATCCTTGCCGCACTTGAAGCATTTGCCCTTCCACTTAGGCTTAGTCACGCCTCCGGAAGGACCCACATGCTTACTCCCACTGTTTGACTTGGACACTCTACCCTTGTTGCCCTTTTTCTTGTTTCCAACTTTCGGAGGAAACTTTGGGCCCTTAGAGCTGGAAGTGTTCAAGACCTGTGCACCTTTGCCCATGACTCCCTCCGCTGCGACCAAGTAATTGAGTAACTCATTAAGAGTATAGTCCCTCTTTAACATCACAGTGTTGAGGCGAACATTCTCAAAAGACTTGGGCAAAGTATTCAGGATGATATCGCACTTGGCCTCAGCCTCAATACCTCCTCCGAGCAAGTCAAGCCTATCCATGAGATTAATCATGTGCATGACATGATCGTGCACAGAACTGCCCTCATCCATGCAACATCTCATGATGTCCCGCATGATGTTGAACCTAGCAGTTCTATCAGTCTCGCCATACACTTCCTCGAGATTTGCCCAAATATCGCGTGCAGTGGCGAAAGACCGATGCTACAGCTGCAATGCGGGCGACATGAGCAACTTAATCATGGCCTTAGCCATGTTATTTGACCGTTCCTATGCCTTCATTGCATCCCGCTCAACATCAGTTGACTGATCAGTGAGATCCGCAGGTTTGTCCTCAGTAAGGACAAACATGTGTTCCTCAACGATGAGAACATATTCCAAATTTCTTTTCCACTCAACATAAATATTATTCCGAGTTAAGGGATTCTTGGTGAGAGTGTGAATGATGGGGTTAAGAGACATATCTGAAAAAAAATAAACGCATGTAAAAATCGCACAAGAATTTCGTAACAAAACAATATTGCAACCTTTTGTTAAAACAATATTGATTTGAAACCTCGAACAGCCCAAAGATCACACGTGCAAGCCACGTGGGTGGACGTTTACGCGTGCAACCCCTGACCATGCTATTCACCTAGCTCTTTAATTCTATTCCATGTCAACTTTATATCCTTATGACAAATAGAGTTAATAGTCCGATATTACTAGGCCATGTCACTATTAAACATGAGGGAAGGGACTTCGGAGAAGTGAATTGTACCCACGGTTACATCTAAGCATTGACCACTCAATTTGACACAAGACAATCAAATTCTCGAAATTAGTACCTCACGAAGAACATACCGCTTTCAATTCGATTTCTATAGCCGTCTTATCCCAATTCTATCGTCCAGAGTACTTATGAAAAATCAAGCACGAAGCCATGTGGGTGGACGTTTACGGCCTAACTCCCACTACTCAATAGTATTGGAATATTTTCATAGAAAACCTATCTGACAAACTTATGAATAAAGAAGGTAGGCAAGCCACGTGGGTGGACGTTTAACCACGATCTCCATCACTTTGTCTAAGGTCCAATTGGTGGAGGTCTACTTTAATAATTTAATTAATCTTAAAATTATCAAAATTATATTTGCTTAGTCTTTTGCTTCAAAAGGTTTGTCGAAACGGGTTCGCAAAAACACGTAATCCCTAAAGCATAAATATTCTAAGCACATTTAATAAAACATGCTCGCAGAAAATTAACCCATGCTTTATAATACGAGTTAAAGCCCTAATTTCATGATTTCTAAGCATAATTAATAAAACAATTAATCATGCTAAAACATGAAATTAAACATCCACGACATAAATAAAGCGAGTAATAAATGTCGTCGTCGGGCCCAAACACATAGAAAAATAAAATCTATCTATTACATGGCCCGAACAACATGTCTTCAAAAACGGAGCCGAGAGATGAAGAAACGGGATGAAACGGACGAAACATGCTGCCCAAGCATGGGCTGCCATGTCAGCATACTAGGGCTGAGGTTAGCAGAGCCACGTCAGGCCTTGGCGCCTTGTCAGCGCCACATCAGCGCGCGGTGCTGACGTCATCGTCGTGTCCAACGAGCGGGCAGCACCACGCCGGCGAACCACCGCTTGGCGCAGGCCCCTGCCTCTGCCCCTGTCGCCCCCCACAGCCGCACAACCTACCGCCGGTGAACCACCGCTTGCCGCGCGCCTGGAGAAGCAGCCCGTCACCGCCGCTGCAGCCGTGATCCAGATCCGCTATTGTCGTGGTCCTCGACGCCGGCAGAACAACTCGAGAACTGGGCATATCTGGGTAGCGCCACCGCGCGCCGCCACTTTGCGCCGCCGCAGGCTGCCGCTTGCCGCCTAGCCCACCGCCGCGAGCTACGGCTCACCACCTCCTCCGTCCACACGCTGTCTGAATCCGATTGGTAGCTCCGGAGAAGGCTCAATTGCTCCGGTTAAATCCGAAAAAACTAGGGTTTTTGACCGCCAATTTCTTCGTGTACTCATCACCGACAACGAACCAATCCGCAAAACCAATTACATAATCGAAGCAGATACATAATATTCACATTGGCCGTAATCTACTCATGGATTGATCTCATGAGATTACATATCCGAGATCAAAACAAGTGGCACACAGGCCATCCCATAAATACGAACTCGACGACGACGAACAAGAAATTAAATCATACATACAATCGAAAAGAACGCCGAGCTAGGAATCTTCTCTGATACCAATTATAGGGAAAGAGTCCCATACCTGAACGATCATCCTAGATACGATCTTTTCGACTCGGTCCAGAAAAGGTCTTCTGGACTGTTCCCGTGCCCAAGCTTCCAACTACGGATGGACGGAGATGCACATAAGCTTACGACAAAATACTCGGATGCACTTTCTCCGGAACACACAACAAGAACCTCGTTATAAGGAAATGGCCCCTTGCTCACTATTTATAAGGGCTTGGTCAAAACCCTAATGGGCCTTTGACCTCCAACTGTTGGGATTTTATATATTGGAAGCATTTTTATGCTTGTATACAATGTGTTTTTGTCCTTACCACTATTTTATTCTTCTATCTGATAAATATATATATTTGCACATGTTATCCTTTATCTTGTGTAAAAGTTAGATTTGTGTGGTGTGTCGGGTATCACAGAAGACAACTCAAATTGGTTGAATTGACAAGATATAAACAGTTATCACAGCTGAGACAACTTCAGGATAAGTTGTCAGTTTAAGATGCAGTTTAGATAAGAAGTGGCTTGTCTTAGCTGCTTGTCTTTACTGGTACACTGAAGGTGGTGTATTCATGGATCACAGTGAGATGTGTTCTCCTAACTGACCTTAGTGGAGAACCAAGATCTCGGTGACTTAGCTGGTCTTAAGCTTGATAAGACTTCAACTGAGTGCATTTGGCTATCTATCACTTTGACCTACTATGGTGAACATCATCGCGACCGGATCTACGTATCTTGGGTGCTAGTAGTTATTTGTGGCTCAGGCTGCTTGTCTGTATCTTGCAACCGTATCCTAGTAAAATGTGTTGATAATATCCCCTGAGGAACTCGAAAGGATTAGCACACTATACCCGGCCGGTTGATTAAGTTCAGGTGTGTTAATAAGGTCGAGTTGTACTTCTCAGGAATATAATATGTTAATTAATTTAAGCTGTCAGTGAGCTTAATTAATTAACGGATATTTCTATCTTAAATACGGAAATCGATTAAGTCTAAATACAAGCCCTTGCTCAATTTGGGATAAAGGGGTAAGTAAGCACAGATTCTCTAGTGGAATGAATCTATGTTTATTAATTAATTTTGCTCTGGGCTGAGCATTGATAATTAATTAATTTGAGGCCCAACTTTATTTCTTCTATTGGATCCCTGATCTGGCCCAATTAGTTGCCTAGTGTTGGGAATTATGTTCACTATGATAGATTTGAAGATCCCAAAACCCTAGCTGGATGATGAGCCTTCGATATTGTTATAGCTTAACTGAGTTCACCGTGTTAGGAACTCAGTAGACTAGCTAAAGTTCAACAGCTATGCATTCAGCAGAAGACTCTGCTGAAGAACTCAGTATCGAAGAAGTCAGTCGGACTGATATAGACCGATTGAATCTGCACAGTACCGCCCTTGTCTCTTGAGTGTTTCAGACTCAGTAGACTTGCCTTCAACATGGTCCGGCTCAGTAGTTCCGTCTGCTGTTCTTCAGTAGACTATTCGCCTCAGCACCATGGAGTGAAGACTCAGTAGAGCTGGACTTAGTAGGAGCAGCATACTGAGAGGTGTTCAGTAGAACTGGACTCAGCAGGAGCAGTCTACTGAATTCAGACTCAGCAGACACTCTACACTGGTTTAGGCGGTCAGTAGATTATCAGCCTCAGCACCGGATGTAGAAGACTCAGTATGTCTTGGACTCGCAGAGCAAGCGGTTATCGAATGGAGTCGGTAGAACCGGACTCGAGCAGAGCAGCCATCGAACTCGCAGTTGATCTTCAGTAAGGAAGACTCAGTAGAAAGTTACCTACTGAATCTAGATCAGACTCAGCAACGGTCGGTCAGTTACTTTAACTGACCATGGACTTCAGAAGAACAATTCAGTACAGTTGTCCGAGGTCGTACATCTGAGAAGTCAGCTTCAGTATCACCTTGAAGTCTGAATAGGTCTCAACCACTCTCTATACCTCGACCAATGACAAGCAGTCAGCTGGCAGAGTCTCCGAGGTCGGACATCCGAGGTCAAATAGGGGTTGACTTGCAGCTTTATGTCGGAGACTCTGCCAGCTGGCTGCTTGTCATTGGTGAATGCACAACTGTTGAACTTTAGCTAGTCTACTGAGTTCCTAACAAGGTGAACTCAGTTAAGCTATAACAATATCGAAGGCTCATCATCCAGCTAGGGTTTTGGGATCTTCAAATCTATCATAGTGAACCTAATTCCCAACACCTAGTTATTTACTGTCTCTCAGAAATCATTATTAACGGATTAATATATTTTTTACTTTATTTAATAATGTTATTTATCTGGAATTAATTGGTTGGGCCAATTAATTGATAAATATTAGTAGCCCAGTGGATTAATTAATTATAATGTGGGCAAATAATGTGGAAGCCCATTAGAAATATAATTAAATTAATGGGATACAAATATATTAATATTATATTGGCTTTTGAAGCCTATATATATTAGTATTCTGTTCAGAAACAGAACACACACATTCACAATTTGATACACGCCGTGCATGAGTATTGAGAGAGACAATAATCTTATTTTCTCCAGTTCTCTGACCACCCAGAGGGAGAAAAAGACCGGGACACAGATCAGAAGATTTGACACAGGAGCAACAATCAAAGTCGCGACAACATACGAAGGAGGAAGGTATCGTTTCTAACCATCAATTATCCTTCAATTTGTATTAGAGCCTGGCTTAGGCTCTGATTGTTGCTGTTAGGTGTATGATTAGGGTTCAATTCCGTCGTTATCGGGCAAATTTCGTGTTTGGGGCAGCCTGCGAGCCACTGTTTTGACCCCGTTGTAATGTTTTTCTCGTGAGAAAATCCACGAGTAGATGATAGGACCTATTTGTTATATGATTGTACTGTTTTTGTACTGTAATTGGTCCGGGATGCACGAAAATCGAGGCACGACGGCGCAGAAAGACAAAAAAGGCGAAACCCTAGTTTCTAGCAGATCACGATCGCTAGCTTGAGGATGCGCGTGGGGGCGTGTGCCACAGTTTTTTTCCGATCCGTTTGGATAGTTTTGTTCATTTTTCGTTAGCTTCGACCCATTCCGATTTCTAGTTTGTCCGGAATAGCGTCGGAAAGGAGAAGTGGTCGGGCTGTCTAGAAAAGCCCTAAATTGGGCGAAAACCCTAATTCGGCTAGGGTTCCGCCGTATCTTGCGGTGGCGATTCCCGGGGAGTCTGGGGTCCGATTTCTGATCGGCTTGAACCGATGGATTCCTCCTCACACAAGCTTCGTGTCGATAAGTCATATGGGATCATCCAATCCCAGATGCGACCGGAATTGACGTCTGAAGTTTGCTGCTCACAAAGAATTTTTCCGGCGAATCGTTTCAAAATTGAGGGAAATTGATGGCGATTTTGGCCGGAATCCGTTCAAGGTGGCAAAAAATCATCCAAGGATCATTACCCATGAATCAATTGAACAAATCGCGGCTCGGAATGGCATCAATTTCGAACGATGGAGGTTGCCGACTAGGAGCTGCGCAATTGCACAACTCCAGGTCGTAACGTCGATGATTGGCGGTTGTTCTTCACATCCCAGACGTCTGGAAGGGGCGGGGATGACCGACGAGGCGGCGAAAGGCGACGGCTGCCGCGGTGCAGCAATTGGCGTAGAAACGCGCGGCTGCGCGCTCTCCCAGACCATTTTCCGGCGACGGCGCTGGCCGGCGAGGGGCGGCAAGGCCGCGAACGACCCCCTCTGTGGACAACAGGCTGCGGCAGCGTGATTTTGTGAAGAAGACGATGCTGACGTGGCGCGCTGATGTGGCGCGCCATGTCAGCCCTTGCTGACTCAGATGGCCATGTGTCTGCCACGTGTCTGTCACGTGGCAGACCCCCTAATGACGTGGCGACGACAGTTTTCGATGCAGTTTTCGATGCAGTTTTCAAATTCGAAGATTTTGAAGATCGAATAGCTGTATTTTGATCGGGCTATGTAATAATTAGGTATTACCTGTTTTAAAGCCCGATAACGACGTTTTAAATTTCCTATTTGCGCATTTATTTTTTATTATGCTTTAACATGGGATTATGTGATTAATTGCACTTAGAAAAGCATGAAAAATAGGATTTACGTCGTATTAAAGCATGTTTTATTTTTTGCGAGCACGTTTTATTCTGTGCGCTTAGAAATTACATGCTTTAGGAATTATGTGGATATGCATGATTCAAAACGAACCTTTTGAAGAAAAAGACTAAACAAATAACAAATTAAATATTTAATTGGATTCCATTTAAATTAGAAATTAAATATTTAACCGGACCTCCATTAATTGGACCCTACACAAAAGTGGAACAATTATATTAGTAAACGTCCACCTGAGTGGCTTGCGTGTATTTTTGAACTACGAGTTTTGTGAGATGGGTTTTCTAATGTAATATTTAATTATTATTGAGTAGTGGGAGCGAAGCCGTAAACGTCCACCTGAGTATCTTGCGTTCCTAGTAAACACGAGTACTCTAGCAGATAATAATTAAATAAGATGGCCAATTAAATCAAATTAAAAGCGGTATGGTTCGCGTAGGTATGCCACTTTCGAGAATTTGATGTTAATTCGGTCAAATTAATGGTCAAAGCTTATATGTCACCGCAGGTACAACTTCCTGAGAAGTCCCTTCCCGCGTTTTTTGATATTAATAGTGACATGGTCCAGAGATATCGGATTATTAATTTCATTCGTCTTAAGAACCTAGGCGTGGATTGGAATTAAAGAGCTAGGTATATAGCTTGGTCTAGGGGTACACGAGTAAACGTCCACCTGAGTGGCTTGCAAGTGTGATCTCTAAGGCTATTCGATTATTTAACATCATTGGTTTTACAAAAGGTTACAATGATGGTTAAGTACGAATTATGTACAAATATAACTATCTTACATGCTTTTATTATATTTTTCATATATGTTTGTTCGAATAATTTTCGAGTTTCTAAACAGTCTCACTAACCAAGCCCTAACGGGTTTAAAAAATTTTACAAAGTGGAAGAGATATCTTACCTTCCCAATAAATGCTCTGCAAAGGTCCTATAAGAACTTCTGTTTTAGGACCGCTATGTCTAAGAACGAGTTTACTATGAGTATGTTACTCAAATCTTTTGTAGCGGTCAAAGAGGTTATAGAAAAGGGCAAGAGTGCTCAAGTCTTGAATATCCCTAGTAGTTCAAGGAATCCTCCGAAAGGCGGAAACCAGAAAAAGAGCAAAAAAGGGTGGACATTTCAAGAAGAGCAGTGGGAGTAAGAAGAAGGTCCTTACCGGTGACATAAAAATGTCAAAGGAGAAAGGAAGGTTCTTTAAGAATGGTAAGAAAGGACACTGGAAGAATTATAATCCAGATGTCAAGGCAAAACAGAAAGAGTCGCGAGTCGCTCTTGTAACTGAAACTGTTCTGGTTTCCTCTTCTACCCACGAATGGGTAGTGGATTCGGGGGCAACTGATCATGTTTGTTACACCTTGCAAGGTTTCTTGCAGAAAAGGCAATTGAGCGATGACGAGCTGGTAGTCTCAATGGGCAATGGATCGAGAGTTCTTGCAATTGCCATTGGAGATTTACATCTATCTTTTGATAGTTCTGTTTTAGTACTTAAAGATGTTTTATATGTGCCTGAGTTTAGGCGAAACATAATTTCTGTTTCAAAACTCTACATCATGGATGGTTATAGATCAAGTTTTGATAGTGAAGTTTCTATCATGAAAGACGATGATTTCATCTGTGGTGGGCCATTAAACGTATCTTTATATACTATTACTTGTAATCCGCGTAATTCTGTTAATGTTGCTTCCTCATCATCAAATCCTAAGAAGAGGAAATAATTTTCTAAGGTAAACCAAACTTATCTGTGGCACTTAAGACTAGGTCACATCAATCTAAATAGGATTCAAAGGTTGGTGGAATATGGATCATTGGAGTCTCTCCATGTTGAACCATTTCCAACTTGCGAACCCTGCTTAAAAGGAAAGATGGTGACTAGGCCTTTCAAGGCAAACGGTTATAGAGCCACAGAAGTATTAAGTTTGATAAATTCTGACTTGTGTGGGCCTATGTCTACACAAGCTCATGGAGGGTATGAGTACTTCGTCACATTTACTGATGATTACTCAAGGTATGGATATGTTAACCTTCTTCGCCACAAGTCGGATTGCTTTGAAACCTTTAAGGAATTCAAGGGAGAAGTGGAGAAGAAGCTAGGTAAAGAAATCAAAACACTATGATCTGATCGTGGCGGGGAATACCTATCCAATGAGTTCAAGGACTACTTGACAGAATGTGGGATTACATCCCAGCTGAGAGCATCGGGCATGCCCCAGCAGAATGGTGTGTCAGAGAGAAGGAACCGAACTCTCTTAGAGATGGTTCGGTCCATGATGAGTTATTCAACTTTGCCAGTTTCCTTTTGGGGATATGCCCTAGAGACTGCAGCATTCTTGCTGAACCGTGTGCCTTCTAAGTCGGTACAAAAGACCCCTTTTGAGTTGTGGAATGGGAATAAGTCTAGTTTGCACCACTTAAGGATTTGGGATTGTCCTGCTTATGTGTAAAATAGGCAAGCCGACAAATTGGAATCACGTTCAGAAGTGATGTTGTTCATAAGGTATCCGAAGGAAACGAAGGGTAGATACTTTTATGTTCCTAAAGAATAGAAAATCGTTATTAGCACTAATGCTCGGTTCTTAGAAGAGGATTACATTAGTAACCATAAGTCTCGAGTCGACATCATCCTTGAAGAATTACAAGGTGGTCGAGTTCCACTTGAACAGCCAGTTGTGCAAGATAGTACTCCACGATTAACTGCACAATCTGTTAACACAGCGCCTGACACTGTTCGACGTAGTGGGAGGGTGATATTTGCACCAGATCAGTATATGTTCACTAGGGAGATGTCTGATCATCTCCCGGCAGATGAACAGGATACCGTTGATCCCTGGACCTACAACGAAGCAGTGGGAGATATAGATGCAGATTCCTGACGAATCGCTATGGACTCAGAATTTAAGTCCATAACTGATATGGATGTATACGAAATCACTGAACTACCTGAGGGCTGCAAGGCTATTGGTAGTAAGTGGGTATACAAGAGAAAGAGAGGACCGAATGGAGAGATCATGGCATTTAGGCCAGGCTAGTGGCGAAGGGTTTTACCCAGAAAGAAGGTATCGATGATGAAGAGACCTTCTCGCCCGTAGCAATGATCAAGTCTATTAGGATTCTCCTTGCCATAGCAGCTCACATGAACATTGAGATCTGGCTAATGGATGTCAAGACCGCATTCCTAAACGGTCACCTTGAAAAAGCTAGGGACATCTATATGAAACAACCAGATGGTTATGTGAAGGAGGGCGAAGAGCATATAGTTTGGAAGCTGAAGAAGTCTATTTACGGACTTAAGCAAGCTTCCCGGTTATGGCACCAGCGTTTTGAGGAGGTAGTCAAATCCTATGGTTTTGTATCCTGTCCTAACAAGATCTGCGTGTACCGTATCTGTGTTAATGGATCAGTGGCATTTCTTGCACTTTATGTAGATGACATCCTTCTCATTGGCAACAATGTTGAAGTGTTATCAGACGTAAAGATGTGGTTATCCGAGCAGTTTCAAATGAAGGACTTAGGTGAAGCTGCTTACATCCTTGGGATCAAGGTTATCCGAGATCGCCAGAAAAGGATGTTGAGCTTGTTACAAGCATCCTACATTGATACTGTTATTGCTCGTTTTAGCATGCAAAATGCCAAGAGGGGTTCAGGACCTTTCAGACATGGCATTTTTCTATCAAAGAATCAGTGTCCTAAAACGCCTGAAGAGATAGAGAGTATGAGGCTAGTACCATATGCTTCCGCTGTCGGTAGCCTCATGTATGCAATGCTTTGTACGAGACCAGATATCTCATATGCTGTAGGCATTGTCTCAAGATATCAGTCTAACCCTGGACAGGAGCACTGGACTGCGGTAAAGCACATTCTTAAGTACCTTAAAAGGACTAGAGATTATAGGCTTGTTTACCAGTCAGACAGTCTAGTGCCTATGGGTTATACAAACTCGGATTTCTAGGCTGACCGAGACGAGAAGAAGTCTACCTCGGGTTATGTGTTTACCTTGGGAGGTGGGGCCATCTCATGGAGGAGTGCAAAGCAGAAATGCATTGCGGACTCAACAATGGAAGCTGAGTATGTGGCTGCTTCAGAAGCCTCTAAAGAGGCAGTTTGGCTCAAGAATTTCCTCCTGGATCTTGATATTGTTCCGAATTTGCCTAAAGCAATCACAATTTCTTGTGATAATGCGGGTGCAGTGGTAAATTCAAAGGAACCCAGATCCCACAAGGCGTCTAAACACATAGACAGGAAGTACCATATCATACGAGAATTCGTACATCGAGGAGACGTGGTGATTGACAAAATTTGAACTGAAGACAACCTAGGTGATCCTTTCACGAAGAGCTTACCGGTTCGGGTTTACGAAAAGCATGTTTGTGGCCTAAGAGTGGTAGAGATGCCCCCCCACTTAGGACTGCATAAACTTTTGTATAAGTGGGAGAAGAAGCAGTGATAGATAGGATAGATAGCTAAGTACTAGTTTGTACCTAGAACTGACACATTGTATACTAAAAGTTTGCTTTAGTATAAGTGGGAGGATTGTTGGGATTTTGTATACTGGAAGCAATTTTTATGCTTGTATACAATGTGTTTCTGTCCTTACCACTATTTTATTCTCCTATTTGATAAATATATATATTTGCACATGTTATCCTTTATCTTGTATAAAAGTTAGATTTGTGTGATGTGTCGGGTATCACAGAAGACAACACAAATTGGTTGAATTGACAAGATATAAACAGTTATCACAGAGACAACTTCAGGATAAGTTGTCGGTTTAAGCTGCTGTTTAGATAAGAGGTGGCTTGTCTTAGCTCTTTGTCTTTACTGGTACACTAAAGGTGGTGTATTGATGGATCACAATTGTAACGCCCCAATTTTCAAAACTTAACTAGGGACGTTACTTCATACTTAACATGCATATTTCAGCTCTTTCAAAACGTTTTCATTCAATAGAAACGTTGCAAACTTAGGTCATTTTCATACTCAGCGGAAGTCTTAAAATAAAAGCGAGTGCAACAATTAGTTTTCGAAAATAAAATGCACAGTTCATGATAAAACTAGTTTTAATGCAATAATAAGTTCATAAATCCTTCCTCGTGTGACCATCACCACCAACACCTCTACGCATCGGCCGATCCATTTCCTGATAAGTGTTAAAATATAAGGGATGAGTACGACTACTCAGTGGGGAATACACTTATCCAAACTATATAATATACCAACATATTATGGAAAATTTAACATGTAAGAATTACGTAGTCACACAGACCACCGACTCAACTTTGACTCTAACATTTAAAACATATCAAGTTCGATCCCGATCAACTTCGACCATAAACATGTGTACGGATCAACTTCGATCGCGGATCAACTTCGATCCTGGTCAACTTCGACCACAAACCTTTATACGGATCAACTTCGATCGCGGATCAACTTCGATCCTTCCTTATCATACCTGACATTAGCTCATAAATATCGAGCATAAAATGTAATAAGGATAAATGTAGTGTAAGAATACTTCCCCACCTTAACCTTGATTTTGAATGAAAAATAATGGATATCAATGTTTAAGTCCTGCGTGCCGATCCTATAAATGAAAATTTATCTTAATGATTATTGAAAGTCATGTATGTATTTCACATATACAATATTTCATAAATTTCTTATTATATAGCATACCAGTGAAAACGTAACACAAACAGTTATCTTATAAATAGGTTTCAATCTCTATAGATAAGTAACGACTAGGGAACTAAACATATTTTAAAAATTCTAAGATTTAACACACATCTAGGGGCATACTTAGAAAGATCATATCAAAATTTCAATCTCTATAGATAAGTAACGACTTCATAAAATACAGAATAGTTTCCACCAAAATCCGAATACGAAAAGGCGGTTTCTGGAATTTTTCAAGTAGCTTAAGATCATGTATTTGGCCTTGGAACTCTCGGCAGAGAAGGTAAAATTGCAGGACAGATTTCTGTTCTCATGAAACTTAAACATTTTAACAACCAAAGAATTAACATAATAGAATCGGACACATCAAGAAACAAATTAACAAATAAATAGTAAACGTATCCTAAAAATTCGATATTTTTAATATGAATGACCTAACATGTATTATATCCCGTTAAAATTAATCATGATCAGAAACTGGCAGGTTACGAATAACAATTTTTAACAATTACATAGAATGCTTTAAAAATTATACAAAAATAAATGAGTATACTAGACATACCTAGAAAGCTTCGCCTAAAAGTTCACAATGATATGATTCAGGGAAGGTACGTAAATAATTCTTGAAACAGTTCGCAGATATGCTGGCAGATTTTCGAAAATTTATGGGATGCTTTATTATGAGCGACTTAGGGGTATTTATAAGCCTAAAAATCATTATCCAAACATCCCTAATCAAATAAGGTATCAAATATATTTATCCATAATTATTTTCGTCCTTATATATTTTATATAGTATTTATTCTATCACTTACCATATAAGACATTCAATCCTAGATAAATTAGGACATGGATAACCACAACTAGATTTTATCCTAAAACATTTATATCACACATAAAATATCTATTTTAATCATAAAATTTAATATAAAATTATCTCCTAATAATTTCAAACAAATATAAAATATTATATCCTTTCATGAATCCTAGTAGGTTTAGGAAAACCAAAATAAATAAATATTATTCCTGCCTAATAATTCTAACATGATTTCTAAATAAATAAACACATTCAAAATCCAAAATAAATTTACATAACAAAAATGATTTAACGAAAAAATAACATAGATGCTTTAATTTTCATTTTCATTTCTAAGGCGCGACTTACAAAACTAAAACACTTGTTAACATGCATGAATAGATATGCAGTGCATTTTATTGAAAATATCAGGGCGTTACAACAGTGAGATGTGTTCTCCTAACTGACCTTAGTGGAGAACCAAGATCTCGGTGACTTAGGTAGTCTTAAGCTTGATAAGACTTCAGCTGAGTGCATTTGGCTATCTATCACTTTGACCTACTATGGTGAACATCATCGGCTCCGGATCTACGTATCTTGGGTGCTAGTAGTCATTTGTGGTTCAGGCTGGTTGTCTGTATCTTGCAACCGTATCTTAGGCGTCAGTCTTGCGGGATATAAGGATGATGTCCTTGATGAATACCTGACGCTGTTCTGCGAGAAGTCCACAACGTTCAAAGCTGCATTTCCCAAAAGCAGCATGCTTCCACATTTTAGGGCCTTGGCGTACAATGTGATGCAGATTCTGACCAGCCAGGCCAGTTCGTTTGATCAGGTATCACGGCCGAAACTTCAGATGATGATGGCCATATATAACAAAGCTCAGATAAATTGGGCCGAAGTCTTCATCAAAGAGTTTCAGGCATAAGGGGCGAAGTTCGATCGATCAACAACTCGACTGAGTGCTAAGGGAAAGCTTCTTTATGGAATGAAGCTCTCAGTTATGATCGAGGACTTCTGTGGAACTGATCAGATCGCTTATGCTGACAAATAATACTTCAATCCGAAGAAGATAAGATTCCACAGCCAAGCCAGCTCACTTCAGCAGATTGGCATTGGTGTCGGAGAGGGTAAGGGCAAGAAGAAAGCCCAAACCCCAGTGAAGAAGGGTGCTACCCCGAAGAAGAAGAAGGCTTGTGCACAAGCCATAGTAGTAGCACCTATTGTCCTCCAGCTGAGAGAAGAGGGCACTGAGTCAGCTGAGAAGGCTGATTCAGAAGAGAAGGCAATGTCAACTGAGAAGGAGGCCTTAGCAGTGGAATAGGGGACTTCACCTCAAGTTAATTGTCCTACTCTCCTTTCTCCACTGGATGTCCCATCGCTCAGTAGCTTGCCCTCTGCTGAGAGAAGACAGTCTCCTATTGACATCGAGGAGATGGAGACTGACACTGAAGCCGAGACTCTTGGGTTTGACCCTTCTTTGCTTCAATCCAGAGCAGCCCAAGAAGTCTCATAGTACATTCCTGAAATCGTCAGTCACTCTGACTTGGTCGATGTAGCCAATAGGGCTAGGCTTCACATGTTATACAGATTCCAGGACTGGATCACTCTAGAGCAACTGATTCGATTCAAGTCCTCGGAACTTCTGAATGCCGACGAGCTACAACTACGATAGCAGATATGCTACGAAGAGCCTACTGATCTCAGCTCGTTCGATGACCTTAGGGCGGCTATGCTGGCCTTGCTTGAAGATAGATATCCTTCTTCAGCAGTCGACCCTATGGAAGGTTCAGCAAGTCCCGACGACCAAGAACTGCCCCGTGATGCAGGAACTGAGAAGCCTGCTGAGGGTTCTCAATAGGAGAAGGAGGGAGAACAACCTTCAGATGATCATACCAATTCCCCTCCTCCTTCTGGATCGACAGCAGCAGGCACCTGTCGCCCTGCTGACCCTGAACAGCTGCTGCTGGGGTCAGCTTATGAGGTTGGCTTTGTTACAAAGCGTCGAAAGTCGAGGTTGGCTCAGCTGCTGCTAGGGTCAGCTTATGAAGTCAGCTTATGAGGTTGGCTCAGTGCGAGGAAGTCAGGGCTCTGAAGTCTGCTGTTCAGAATATTCCTCCCAACCCTGACTTCGGCTGAATTCTCACAAATGCTTTTTCTGCACAACAAGCCAAGTTCAACACTCAGCATGCATTATATAAGGAGCTTCTAAAAGCTGGCCAGTCTTCCATTCTTGAATCTTTCAAGGCAGCCCAGTCTAAGCTTCAGAACCAAATCTATCAGCACACTCTAGTTCATGAACAGAGGATTTCAAAATTTCAGAATGAGTGTGAGCTGAAGATCAATGCAAAGCTGCCGAAGATTGAAGAACTTGTAGATCTCTCTTAGTGCAAGTACGTTGAAGAACTCATTACTAAGAGGAACGATCTATACATCAAGTTCCACAGTCTTCAGAAGACCTTGGATGAGCTCTCCAAATCTTATCAAACGCTCAGTACCAAGGCAATTACACTTCCCACCCTTTAGAACCTATTGGATGATGCCAAAAGGGGGAAAAGACTAAGAGCTCTAAGAATGATAAGACTGAAAAGATTAAGAGCGATTAGTCTAAGGGCGAAGTAACAAGGGGTTATTGCCCTGGGTGTCTCAGCAGGGGATATAGGAGCTGACACAGGCCCAAGTGGTTCAGGACCTAGGAAGGCAGAGACAGGCACTTCTGAACCTACTCAGAAATATATTGAGGAAGTGACCGCGTTCTTAGAGGAGTCTGATGCTGAAGACACTCCTCTGTCTCCACCTGTATCTAGGAAAGGAAAACAAGTTCTAAAAATTCCTCCTCGTCCCCAAAGATACATAAGCCCAGCAGAGCAAGCTCAGATTGATACTAATGAGAAGCTTGCTCGGGAAATTGCTGAGGCTGAAGCGGCTAATAAGCTCAAGAAGGCTCCGATGAATGCCCGAATGAAGGTACCTACCAGAAAGCCTATTCAGAGGTAAGTAGCCAGAAAGCTTACTCTCAAAGACGACGCTGATAAAGAAAAAGAGAAAGAGAGAGAAGCTGAGAAACAGTCTAACACATCCAAGCAAACGAAGAAACAGGCTGAACCAACTATTGACGAGTTGATTGACCTCAGCTTTAGAGCTCTTGATTCTTGAGCTGAGCAGAAGCCAAGGAGAGAGCGGCTAAAGAGGCACGTGAAGCTGAACGACTTAAGCCTAAACCACTACCTCCTAAGTACAGGGACATCCCCACAACCTCCAAATTCTTTAGACGAGGCAAGAAACCCAATGAGCTGAAGACTCACTTATGGCCTCGTGTAGACATGTGGATGCCCTGGGAGAAGACTCACTTGTGGGAGACGATCAAAGCTGAATTTATCAAAAGATTCTACGTTTGGAAGCTTTGGCCTGAATCCGACAAAGCTGAGATGTTTGCTGATTGGAGAGAGAAGTGCGATCCTGACATCTATGATATAGTTTAGAAGTGCGACGGATGCAGCTAGGATGCTATCTCTTGACCCGAAAGATGTCGAAGATATTCTGAGATATCTCCAACTGAGGAAAGACACCTTCAAGCTTTATGGACTTCTGTTGCCTGAAGATAAATCAAATGATTTTAAGGCAAGGATTCAGCGCTTTAGATCTTCTAGGAAGTATTCTAGCTTGAATGTGTTGTTAGCATTCCTAGTGTAGCAATGATGTAACTATACTCAGATTCTTATCTATTAATACATCAGTTGTTAATTGGTCTGATAATTTCTTATTGTCTCTATGGCCCGCTTCGTTTTTATTTTAACACTCAAAATCACCTAAGTGATTACTGACTCACACACTCACTGTTTATCTGTGTGTTCTGTATTTGCTTATATTAGACTTGAAGATACATCTCCATTGATTCTGATTGTAATAACTGTAAGGAGTCTGTATCTGATAGTTCTTCAGAGAGTGTTAGATATAGAGTGATAGGTTTTGGAATCATCAAATAGGGGAAAATTGTTGGGAGATGATTCAGTTGCTGATTTGACTGACCCCAAAACCCTATTCTGATTGGTGACCCATTCCGTTGTAAAAGTTAACACCTTTGTCTTTGAGTGTTTCAGACTCAGTAGACTCGCCTTCGGCATGGTTCGGCTCAGTAGTTCCGTCTGCTGTCTCTCAGTAGACTATTTGCTGCAGTGCCATGGAGTGAAGATTCAGTATGGCTGGATTCAACAGGAGAAGCATACTGAAATGTGTTCAGGAGTCAGTAGAACTGGACTCAGCAAGAGTATTTTACTGAACTCAGAGTTTGGCCTCTGTAGTGTTGGACTCAGCAGGAGCAACATACTGAACCTTCGGTCAGACTAAGCAACGGCCTGTCAGTTGCTTTAACTAACACTGGACTTCAAGTCAATTTCAGTAGAGTTGTTTGAGGTCGTACATCAGAGAATAAGTCAGCTTAGTATCAACCTTGAAGTAAGAAAAGTCTCAACCACTATCTGTACCTCGACTAATGACAAGCAGCCAACTGGCAAAGTCTCCGACAAAAGCTGCAAGTCAACCACTATCTTGTAAAGAAAGAGGACTCTACAGAATTTGAAAAGAGACTTTTGCTACCCAGATAGAGTGACACGTGGACATGTCATCTCCAACGGATATATTCACAACTCTCGTCTATAAATAGAGGGAAGATCAAAATCGCACAAGTCGCACTACACGATCATACGAGCGACCTATCAAGGGAACTCAAACATAAAACGAACTCAAGCTCTAGAATTCATATCGAATATTCAAGTAAAGAACACAAAAACAGAGAGACTATTCCTCATTGTTCTTCGCTTATGAAGCCTTTCTCGTTTCCACCCTCTAACCTAAGCTCAACTACAATATCCATAGCTTAGAACCGAAGGAGTTCATTTATTGAACTGTTCTTAAGTGTTAAGAACTCCTTCGTAGTTGGAGATGCATTCAAACTTCTTTTTGACCCTGTAAACTGAGACTTGCTCAGTATAATCACAACCTACAATTTGTCCAGCGCATAAACTAACTGAGACTAACTCAGTATAATAAAATAGTGTCTTACTTTATTCAGGATCAGTTGGACGTAGGATCATGCCTATCCGAACCACTTTAAAATTGTTGTGTCATTAAATTGTTTCATTTATATACTGTTCATACTCAAAATATCTTTACAAAATCATAAAATAAAATTTTAGTAAAAGCTTAAAAACGTTGACTATTCTACTGAAACAGCTTTAATAAACAAACATTTTCAAACAAACATAATCGGGCCTACACATTCCGCACGCTACTGAACGCTGTTGAACACTACTGAATTCTGGCATCAAGTCAGCTAACAGTGTTCAGCATCCTTAGTCACTCTGTACAACGCGATCAAGAACAGCTTGCTTGGTCTGCTGAATTCATTTATTAGACATCTTCCGTATATCGGACTGTTCGCGTTTGAGTTTGACAAAGGTTTTCAGGTGTATTCACCTTCCCCCCCCCCACCCACCCTCTTCTACAACTGAACGCTTGACTTGGGACCAACACCTTTTGTTAGATATTAAAAATTGAAACTTTTGGGACTAAGTGAATTTTGACTTATTTTTATTTTCAGCATTAATAATATTGAGATATGGAATTTGCATGATTGACTACTATAAAATAATATAGATAGTACATGTTTAGAATAGTTTAAAAATTTGCATTAGTGCATTGCAATTTATTTAGTCCAGAAAATACGAGAAAAAGGCACGTGTAACAGTAAAGGTTGGAATAAGAATTATTAAGTGTAATGCCGGATTAATTTGAAGTTGTAGCAAGTTATGATAGAAAATGATAAATTAGGAATTTATTATAAGAAGTTTTCTTACATGCATTAATTACCCTGAGTTTTAGACTTAGATATTTTATTTTAATTCATTTTGGTGTAGTAATTCTTCCTAAAGTAATTAAGTCATGTTGGACTACTTTTGATAATGTTATGTGCACTTACAAATACTTGTCAAATGCATATAGGACATTTAAACATTAAATTCTTCATACTTAGGACAAGCGCGCGGGACTTAACCACCTGATATTTTTTATTTACTTTTCATACAAGTCAAGGTTAAGGTGGGGTTATTCTTTTATCCTTATTATATTCTACATAGACTTTCTCATGTGTTATTCAGTACAGGCAGAGCCTTCGAGCTATTCACGCAGTTTAACCTTCAGGTTAGCCTTCAGGCAATTCACGCAGTAAAACCTTTGTGTTAGCCTTTGGGCATTCACATAGTAAAACCTTCGGGTTAAGTCTTCGGACTAGCTTGTCTAAATTCTCATGTTAAATTTTTATAGATTATAGTTTGAATAATGTTTGACCTCACTGAGTAGTCATACTCACCCCCCTTATATATTTACTTTTTAGATCATGGACCGGCAAATGCATGAGGTGGCTGATGGTGATGGTCACATATGAAAGCATCTGAAAATATTTTTTTTTACCGCATTAATTTAGTTTTTATCATGAACTATGCATTTATTTCCGTTTATTTCTATGAACTAATTGTCGCACATAATTTTTTAATTCAAGACTTCCGCTATTATGAAATGCATTGTAATAAATCCATTTTCTTAAAAAAAATTGAAGGTTAAATTTATGCACAAGGTGACTTCTCCATTTAATATTGGGGCGTTACACGTCTTGTTATGTTTTCCTTTGGAGGTGGTTGCGTAGGAGTTTGCCTGTGGATGTTCTTAGACAGAGGCGGGGTAGTCATCTTGCGTCTCTGTGTGTGAGTTGTCCTGATGATTTGCGTGCGATTGAGTCGTTTCATCATTTGCTTTTGTGAGGTGCGTTGGCAAGAAGCATTTGGATTCATTTCTCTTCTTGGTTCCCCTATGCACACACTTTCTCACACACGAGCAGTGATTTTGCACTTAGATTAGGGCACTGGCAGTCAGCCCTTCCGAGGGTCTCTGCCACTCATATCTCGTTCATTGTTCCGTGCTTGGTGGTTTGGTAGCTTTGGCAGGCGAGGAATGATGCTATCTTCAGTGGCGTTCCTTGTAAGACCGACTCAGTTATCTGGCAGGTGGAGCAAGATCTCCCGTTAGTTGTGGCGGCCAGGAGTATCCTTCCGGCTCAGTAGGCAAGAGCTTTACCCAAGGTTCCTTTTATGCCACCGAACCTTCCCGTTCCACGGGCTTTACGATCTACGATGGTTCGGTGGTTACCTCCTGAGGCATCTTGGGTGAAGCTCTATACAGATGGTTCCTTTGAGGCGACGACAGGATTGGTGCAGGTGGCGGGCTGGTTAAGGATTACACTGGTTAGCTCCTTACGGAATTTTACCTACCGGTGGTTGCAGTTTCTAGCGTTGAGGCTGAATTGCTAGCTCTTCATCAGGGCATCTTGCTAGCGATTCAGTACTCTTCAGACATTTGGATAGAGATGGATGCAGCGACAATTATTACCCTGCTTACTATAGGACGTCATGGCCCTGTAGTCATGAGGCATACTATAGCGAGGACACGTGTAACACCCCAAAATTTGCGATATAAAATGCATTGCATATCTATTCAAGCATGTTATCAAGTGTTTTAGTTCTGTAAGTTGCGCCTTAGAAATTTAAAAGAAAATTTAAGTATCTATCTTATTTGTCATTAAACCATTTTTATTAGGTAAATTTATTTTGAACTTTGAATGTGTTTATTTATATCATATTATTATTATTTGTTTATTGTTGACATTAAAATAATGTTAGAATTATGAGGAAAGAATAAAATTTATTTACTTAGGATTTCCTAAACCTGCAAGGATTCATGAAATGATTGAATATTTTATATTTGTGTGAAATAATTAGGAGACAATTTCATAATATGTTTTATGATTAAAATATATATTTTATGTCTGATATTCATGTTTAGGATAAATTTTAATTGTGTCAATATCCTAATCCAACTATTATTGAATCTCTTACATGGTAGGTGATAGGCTAAATTCTATCTAAATTATATAAGTGCGAAAATAATTATAGATAAAATGTATTTGATACTTTTATGAATAGGAATCATTATATAATTTAATCTAGGCCTATAAATACCCTTAGACGCTCATAATATAGCATCCCATAAAAGTTTTCAGGTTACTATTAAATGAATAATTGATCATGATAAGTATTATTATAATGAAATAGGTAATATGTTGTTAATGTTTGAGATTTATAATTTTTAGGACAATACTTTTATAATTTTACTCATTTATTTCATGAGTTGCCGAATTACTCAATGTATGAATCGATTGTCAATAGAAAGAAGTAAGATTATGTTTAATATACTTAAGTTTATTATTATGTGAAACCATTGAAGTTGCATGTTAGTAAGTAGATTATTTATAATATACATTTTGGTTTGATTATTTTGATCTACGTGTATTTATGAATTATTTGAATTATTAATGCATGCATGACATTCCATCACTACAACAAAAACGCTGATAGCCGTTGTCTATCACGAAATATCGCGTTGTCGTAGGTACCGTTGTCGTAGGTTTTTACTGATAGACAACGATTAAAAACCGTTGTCTTTTAGATATTCCACCCGTTGTCGTTTGATCTTTCGACAACAGTTTAAAGCCATTGTCGTTTCATTTTTCTAAGCGTTGTCATATGCATTTTAGACAACGATATAAAACCGTTGTCGTATCATTTTTTTCCGTTGTCGTATGTATATTCAACAACGGTGTCCTATCGTTGTCTTTCACTTTTTCAGCTGTTGTTGTACGTATTTTTGACAATGGTTTGTAACTGTTGTCTTTTCGTTATTTTTACCATTGTCAAATGTACTTTAGACAACGATTAAAAACCGTTGTCGTAAATTTTCCCACCATTGTGGTATGTCTTTTTTGTAACGGTTTCAACCGTTGTCGTAAACATGCATGTCTACCGTTGTTGATTGAAACATTTACCAAATAATTCCATAAAATCCAGTAATATTTCTATAAAATACTTATCAAGAAATTTCATACGGTAATAATAATTCATTGTTCTGCGACTAAAATCTCAAATACGTACAAAATATAACAAAAGAGGTTCATAACAAAACAAACTACCAATTCTTCGACGATTGATTGAAACATTTACCAAAAAATTTGTTGCATTCGAACCCCAGTACTTGAGCCCAAATCATACACGACCTTGCCGCCTTGGTCTTTCTTGTCATATCCCCTGCAAATGCGAGCATATATGTCATTTTTTACTACAATGAAAAATAAAAAGTAACAGACAATGCAAACAAAATGAAGGTATTAAGTTAATATGACCACTAACCACACCATACCAACGTAGTGTGGCTTAACTAACATACAACCGATCCTAAATGCTCTCTTCTGCGTCTTTCTCTAATTTCTACAACAAATTACTTAACATACCAAGAGTAACAATCATAACATATGCACACATTTCTACAACAAATTACGAAACATATCATTATATTTCTATAAATATTGATATTTGCATATTTGATTATACAATTAAATTTACTAGACTCCAGCACTCCACAACTTTTCAAGCATAACACTTTGTTAACCTATTCCAGTTCAAACATGACCAAACAAGCAGGTATATAATTTTGAGGACCCCGTGGGGGTGACAAATGCGAGTTGTGATAAATATCCTACAGAACTAAACCCGTTTCTGGTAACAGATTATAGCAAAAGAAATTATAAATAAATGTACCTCCAATTGCTCATGTTGCCGCTTCTGGACCTCCATTTGCAATTTTAGTGCTTTTGTTATTTGCATTCCACTATTAAAAAAAGAATAACTTGTGTAAGTGGTCGAATCATAATAATGTAATAGCATGGTTATGGGGATAATAGAGCAACCATTTGACCAGCATAAGAAAAAATAAACAAAGCATATGCATATTTATTAATTACTCTAATTTGATAATATAGTCATGGAATACATGTCTACATGGAGAATGACAATAATTGATGAAGTGGTTTCTACTCACGATGAGCCATCCAAGCTGGAAAGCATATCGACTGATTCTTTGTTGTCCGCCTTTTTCCCTTGTTTATCAAATCAACTTATTAATAATGTTTTGAAAACAATAAACATGACAACAAACTAAACTGCCAGAGCATAGAATACGAAGCCACAATATCATAACCTACCATCAGAAGAAGAATCTGGAAGATACTTGGCAAGCCGGTACTTCTGTTTGAGACAATAAAAGTTAGTGAAGCTGCGAAGGAACCAAATACATCAGACACCAGCAAGGTGAAATTAAAGGGGATCCGTTGCATGTATACCTGCAAGTGGCTTTTAACATGGTAAATTGTTAGCCCTTGGACTCCCATAACTCTGAGAACACCTTCATTTGGTTCAGGCGTTCAGTAGATTACCAGCCTCAGTACCAGAAGAAGAAGGCTCGGTGATACTTGGACTCGGCGAGAGCAAAGATATCGAAAGGAGTCAGTGGAACTGAACTCAGCAGGAGTAGTTCACTGAACTCAGAGTTGATCTTCAGTAGAGCCGACTCAGCAGGAGCATGCTACTGAAAAAAGAGAGAGACACAAGGATCGTCGTCTCCAACGGATCTATCCTTGCCTCTGCTCTATAAATAGAGGAATACATTCAAAATTGAAGCTCACGAAAAACCTAGAAATCGAAGAACACACGAACATTCACGAGCAACTCGAAACGACCTAAGTCTTCCGCAAGAAGTTCAAAGAATAATCTCCGGCGAAAGAAAAACATACCTGCTCATAGGGAATCAAGTTGAACCCAAATCTAAAGCCTCTAGTATCCAAGCGAATGAATACGAACCCAAGTCCATACTTAAACTGTTCGTCGCTCTAGAAGCCACTTTCTCGTTCCCTATCCCTCTAACCTAAGCTCAACAGATCTTATCCATAGCTTAGACGAAGGAGTTCATATCTGAACTAATCCTTATTGTAAAGGACTCCTTCATAGTTGGAGAGTTTGTCAAATGCTTTAGTTTGATCCTTTGTAAACTGAGACTTGCTCAGTATAAATCTCAAGACCAATGTTTGTCAAGCGTACAAACCGACTGAAACTATCTCAGTATAATACATAGTGGACGTAGGATTGTTGGATCCGAACCACTTTAAAAACTGTCTGTGTTCTGTGTGTTTTTCTGTGTTAACTATTGCATTGATTACTGTGCATACTGTAAACATTTATAAAATCATTCAACTGAGTTTTAGCAAAGCTTAATCGATCGCACTAACATACTGAAACTGTTTTATTAAAACGTTTTCTAAACTCAACCCGAATTTGGGCCTACACATTTCCGCACTATACTGAACTTCAGCTAAATGGTACTGAATTCTGGCTAAGTCAGCTAACAGGCCTCAGTGAAGTCAGCCACTCTGCCACACGATCCAGAACAGTGTATTTGGTCTACTGAACTTGTTCAGTACGACACTCCCCTGAACATGACTGTTCGTGTTTAAAGTTGAGAAATTGTTTTCAGGTGTATTCACTCCCCCCCCCCCCTCTACACCTGAACTTTTAATCTCGGGACCAACAAGCATGCAACTATTTTATCTAAAAAATAAACCATCATTAGATATAAAAGTTTACACCTTGGTAATTGTCATTAGTAAATCCGCCTAAGATTAAGATTGTAAAATCTACTACACATCTGCAAGCATGCCTGTTTATTTATACAGCAATGTACTATAAAGCAATCTTATCTTGTTCTAAGATTATAATTGTAGCAGAAAAAGGCCATTTTTAGCAGGAAAACTGGAAAAGAATATTTAATATAAGATTTATATGCAGCAGTTCAAATGAGGGTTTAATATTCCTTAGAATATGCTTAAGGGGTGCATCCTGTATGTACGAGTAAGAAAGTTGAGCAAATATCTTTCTTTAGCAAACGAAGAAGATATGCTTCATCATCTTGGTTTACAGAAAAGCTGATGAACACCGATTTTCGAGATTGTAGTTGTCACGGTTGAGATCTTAGTTTTCTTCCTGAAAACCCTAATTTCAATATAACCACAGTTGTTGATATGGTTATTATGTTTTTGATAATTCAATTCCCACGTATGATTAATAGAAAACAACAAAATAGAATATGAGCTAAATATCTAGTAACTTAGAAAAAACAAACGAAAACAAATAAAAAGTTCCTTCGAAACCGAAGTTCCGCCCTCAAGACTCAAAGTTTTGCCCCATTCGAAATCCCAAAATCTGCATACCCTATACTACGAGTTCTCATCCTATTTATACGGATGGATACCCACAAAAACATACCTAAAATAAATTACTTGAATTATAGAAATAAATATAAAAAGAACGAATCCTATTTGAAAAGGAATAAATCTTCTCTTGCCTTATCTTGAGTTATATCTTTCCATCTTGATCGTGCCCAATCTTTTATCGCCATGCATGCATGGCGTTTGCTTCTATTTCTCGCGATCTTTCCTTGCACGCCTTAGATAGAAGCTTGCGAAACGATCTTCCTGATCCGGTGCTTCATTCCTCGTCGCGTCTCTTATTTGCTCCACATCAACTCCTTCCTCCTCAAAAACGGCCTTGTCCTCAAGGCCAAAATTTGGGAATTGGTGCTTAAATTCTTCTAATTTAACCCATGTTGATTCCTCCTCACCTTTATTCTTCCATTTTACCAAAATTTCACGACATGTGCCTTCTACCGAAACCCGATCTCGTGCGCGCACTATCTTTTCTGGATCAAATATGTCGCCCTCTTCAAATGTTATGGAATCCGGTAGTGTTGGTTCAATGGAATGGTTTCCAATTACTCGTTTAAGCAGGCTAACATGAAATACCGGATGAATACCACTCCCCATTGGGAACTTCATTTCGTACGCTACTTTTCCGACTCGTCTCATCACTTCGAACGGACCATAAAATTTAATAGCTAATTTGGAATACGAAGAGGACCTAACCGATTTTTGACGATATGGTCGAAGTTTAAGAAAGACGTGATCCCCAACTGCAAATTCTACTTCGCGTCGACTTTTATTCGCATAAACCCGCATGCGTTCTTGTGCCTTTTCCAAATTTTCTCATAACTGCTTCAAAATCTCGTCACCGTATATGAGAACGTCCGATACAGCTGCTACTCGGTAGTCCTCCGGCAAATGCCTCCTTAAATTCGGTGGTGGTCGGCCATAAACAAGCTCAAATGGTGTGGTTCGTGCCGCCGTTTGAAATGAGGTGTTATACCAATACTCCGCCCACGGTAGCCACCCCGCCCATTTTCGCGGTCGTTCCGCACAAAAACAACGTAAGTATGTTTCCAAAATGCGATTTAAAACCTCCGTTTGACCATCCGTTTCCGGATGGTAAGCGGTACTAAATTTTAACTTCGTACCTTGTGCCTTGAATAGCTAACCCCAAAAAGTGCTAACAAACACGGGATCACGGTCACTTACGATGGACGCGGGTACTCCATGCAACTTAACGACAAATTCCATAAACTTAGAGGCTACATGACGTGCAGTAATCGGTTGGCGCAACGGTATGAAATGGCCATACTTTGATAAACGATCCACCACCACCAACACACACGAATATCCCATGGACGGCGGTAGACCGGTTATGAAGTCCATTGAAACATCTTCCCATATGCGTTCTGGAATCGGTAGCGGTTGTAATAAGCCGGCCGATGACTGTGCATCGTATTTCGCTTGTTGACACGTCAAGCAACTTGCTACATAATTTCGGACTGTAGCGAACATGCCTCTCCAATACACACTTGCAGCAATTCTTCTATACGTTCATAATACTCCGGCATGCCCCCCCGATGGAGTGTTATGGAATTCATGCAGAAGTACTGTAATCCATTTGGAGTTGGTAGACAAAACCAAACGGCCTTTGTGTAATAATCGATTGCCGACAACCGAATAGTGTGGATGTGAATTTTCATCTTGTGCTAGTGCCGTACGAATTTCCCGTAAAGTTGAATCCGTTTGCTGCTCTCGAATTATGTCGGGCAAATCATTCCAAATGGGTAAACTCACCGCGAGAAAAGAGCCCTCTTGACAATCCGACTCCTCGTGACGTCGAGACAGTGCGTCCGCGGCTTTATTTGAAACTCCGGATTTAAATTCGATTGTAAAATCATACCCGAGTAACTTAGAAACCCATACTTGTTGCGCCGGTGTTGCTACCCTCTGATTTAGTAAGTGCTTGAGACTATGATGATCTGTGCGCACCACAAACCTTCTTCCAATTAAATACGGCCGCCAATGTTGGATCGCCATGACCAAACTCATCAATTCCCGTTCGTATGTGGACGTGATATTGTTTTCCGCACGAAATCCCTTACTATAAAACGCGATCGGGTGCTTCTCTTGCATTAACACCGCTCCTATGCCGGACTTGGAGGCATCACACTCGATTATAAAGGCTTTCGAAAAATCGGGTAGGAGTAAAACCGGAGCCGATGTGATAGCAGTCTTTAGTGCCCGAAAAGCCTTCTCTGCGTCCTCATTCCACTCAATTTTTCCCACGGTTGCTTCTTTTTGTAATAAAGTCGTTAATGATTTAGCAAGAATTCCATAACCCTTGATAAATCGACGGTAGTAGCCGGTCAATCCCAAAAATCCTCGCACTCCTTTCAATGTCGTCAGCGTCGGCCACTCTACCACAGCGTGTACCTTGTCTGGATCCATAGCTACGCCATCAGCTGAGATTAAGTGCCCCAAATAATCCACTTGAGTTGCGCCGAAAATGCATTTCTTTCGATTTACATAGAATTTATGCTGCTGCAATTTATCCAACACGAGGGTTAGATGTTTCAAATGCTCCTCCCACGTCGAACTATACACCAATATATCGTCAAAAAAAACCAAAACTCCTCGTCTTAGAAATGGACGAAAAAGATCATTCATAGCTGATTGAAAAGTCGCCGGTGCATTAGTGAGACCGAACGGCATGACTAAAAACTCATAATGTCCGTTATGAGTTCTAAAAGCAGTTTTCGGAATGTCCGACTTCTTCATTCTAATCTGATGATACCCTACACGTAAATCGAGTTTGGAGAAAACCCTTGCTCCTGCGAGTTCATCGAGTAGCTCTTGAATTACCGGAATAGGATACTTATCTGGGATAGTGGCTTTATTTAGTTCGCGATTGTCAACACAAAATCTCCAGCTTCCGTCTTTCTTTTTTACCAACAATACTGGACTTGAGAATGGACTATAGCTGGGCCGCACAATTCCTGCTGCTAACATATCGGCCACTAATTTCTCCATCTCATCTTTTTGTAGGTGATTGTACCGGTACGGCCGTACCATGATTGAGCCCACCCCCGGTTGTAAAGGAATATTGTGTGCGGCACCACGATCCGGCGGAAGTTCGCTAGGTTCCTGAAACACATCCGGAAAATTTTCTAAAATCGAAACAATATCTTTCGGTACCTATGCCGACTCAAGTTGTCCTGCCAAATTCTAGCCGAGCGCCACATCGAAGACCCATACTGCCATTTCCACGTTGTTCAACTTTTGAATAGCTTTCAATGCCATTGGGGCTGGAAGCCGTGATCCATCGCCATGCAGCCGTATCATTTTTCCGTTAAGCTCAAACATGAGATATAACTGCTCATAATTTACACGTAATTCTCCGAGAGTTTTAAGCCATGCAATACCGAGTATTAAGTCCACTCCACTTAACGGAAAAATATGACAATCCATCGTGATCACTCCCGGTTCGAGTTCAATATTCACGCCGGTACATAAGCCTTCGGAAAACACACGATGGCCGTCTCCCAACCGTACCGGAAAAACCTTGGAAACATCCGCGCGTAACCCTACTTCCGCCACCAGCCGATTTGAGATAAAGTTGTGTGAAGCCCCACTGTCCACGAGTATGGTGACTCCTTTTCCTCTGAGCTTACCCAGTAATCGAAGCGTATCCGTTCCAGAAAACCCATCGCCGACAAGGCGTTTAAAATAATGCCTCCTGCTGATTTCGAGCCCTCCTTCTCTACTACCGGAATCAACACCTCATATTCTCCTCCTTCTGTTAAGACTACTTCCTCCAGCTCCAAGTGGTCGGTGTCGTCCTCATCCACCATCAAAATTCGTAAGTTTTTAACCGCGCAAACATGATTGGTGGGGTGATACGGTAACTTACACTTAAAGCATAACCCTTTCTGACGTAGCTCCTCTCTTTCGGTCTCTGTCATACGACGGAATGGTGCTCGGATAATTCCAGCACGCACGGTAGAGGTCGCTGCTGCTGGTGGTGCTGGCAAAGCCAGGGGAGTCGGTGCGGGGATCGGGGTTGGCCGCGGATATTGTAACGAGGGTTTTCGCGGGGTCCATTGCTCCTTATATCCACCCCTCATACGGGAGCTATTTCGTACCGTGATCTCGGCCTTCCGAGCTAGCTTTATGGCGATCGAAAAGTCTGTTGGTTCGACGAACCACACTTGATCCCGTATGGATTCTTGTAAACCCATAATAAACAAACTCAAAATATTTTCCCGTGGCACCGTTTTGACTTGATTTGCGAGGTGTGTAAATTGGTCAATATACTCCGAAACGTTGCTCGTCTGCTTAAGTGCCGCTAACTTGGCGAACGCGCTGCCTTCACAGCCTTCGTCAAATCTCTCCGCCACGGCCTTCGAGAATGCTGGCCATGTATACTCTGGTGTTTCTGCCGTAAACCAACCATACCAATTTAATGCCGGACCTTCCATTGCCACGCCCAGCAATTGCCGTCGTTGCATCGCCGTACTGCCATACAGCTCGAAGTGGTGGTTTACTCGGGATATCCACCCTAATGGGTCGTCGCCATTGAAAATCGGCAAAGGAGGTGGGAGAGATTGTCCCGTTTCCCGATCCTCGACGCGAGGCGGGTCTCTAGCTAACAGTGCGTTCAGTTGCTCCTGAATTTGTACCAACGTATCGCGTGTTTCCGCCGAGGTTGTCGTCAGCGTTTCTAGCTTCCCCTCTAACAACGACACTCTTCCTTCCATGACCGAATGTTGATTTCTACTGGCTCTCGTTTCCACCATACACCGTCAGATCCGGCAGGTCGGGCCAAGTTGATGAACACCGATTTTCGAGATTGTAGTTGTCACGGTTGAGATCTTAGTTTTCTTCCTGAAAACCCTAATTTCAATATAACCACAGTTGCTGATATGATTATTATGTTTTTGATAATTCAATTCCCACGTATGATTAATAGAAAACAACGAAATAGAATATGAGCTAAATATCCAGTAACTTAGAAAAAACAAACGAAAACAAATAAAAAGTTCCTACGAAACCGAAGTTCCGCCCTCAAGACTCAAAGCCTTGCCCCATTCGAAATCCCAAAATCTGCATACCCTATACTACGAGTTCTCATCCTATTTATACGGATGGATACCCACAAAAACATACCTAAAATAAATTACTTGAATTATAGAAATAAATATAAAAAGAACGAATCCTATTTTGAAAAGGAATAAATCTTCTCTTGCCTTATCTTGAGTTATATCTTTCCATCTTGATCGTGCCCAATCTTTTATCGCCATGCATGCATGGCGTTTGCTTCTATTTCTCGCGATCTTTCCTTGCACGCCTTGCATAGAATCTTGCGAAACGATCTTCCCGACCCGGTGCTTCGTTCCTCGTCGCGTCTCTTACTTGCTCCACATCAAAAGCCTTAAGCTATCTGCTCTCATAGGCCTTTCTTTATTTTAAAGAAAAAGGAACATAAAAGTTACAAAATGAAGAGGTAAAATAGTAAATATATCTGTAAAAATATGTATTGCAGTAAACAAACTCACTGACACAGAATGAATCAGAAAGGACTAAACGATATCTTAATCCAACAATACATGGAACTTTTGGGCAGGAATTAGATAACAACAGAATTATTAGATCGAGAAAACATAATCAAACATCGAACCTCATCCACAAGAATAAAACAGTCAAGAAATGTGATTAAGTGAAGCAGTGTAATTCCAATTTAATGATATAAAATCAAGCCTAGATTCGCTGAGGCCATTCAAGAAAATCGACATCACTAAATGATTTAAGTGCACAACAAGATTCATTAAAAATATGATGAATTTTTATGTATTTTGTTTGTATGATGAATTTATACAAATAAATAGTATAATTGTATACTATATTTATTATGATACAATTTTATAATACATATATTATTTAGATTAATTTAGTATTTTATAGTATTAGATTGAAATTGTAACACCCCGAAATTTCCTTATGATAAAATCAAATTTAAATAAGAAATTCATTTGCATCTCATGCATGATATTTTGTGGGTAAGTCTTATAAATCGCGCCTTAGGATTAAATTATTTGATATAAACATAATCATGACTTTCAATCATTTTATGCTTGTTATATTGTTTGTAAAAGTTCCACGTGATTTATTAATTATGTGTTTTGTCTAATTAGTAACTTAAATCATGAAGGTAAGTATGTGCCTTCAAATACGAATTATGTGAAGTCCTATCTAAAAAATTTAGATTTAATTCTTCAAATCATTTAAATTCTTTTAGACTTAGAGGGTTGGCCAATTTAATACGGAACATAACGATTATCTGAATATAATATTCTTATTTTCCTTAGCCACGTTTTAAATATCTAAATATTTTAAATCTCTAATTTGATGTTGAACGACATTAGATATCCAAAAACTTTGTGAACCCCTTTGGATAATGTTTATCTTTTATCTAAAACCATATCTTTTGGGGCTATATTATTTATACCACCCTAATTTTATTACTTTTATCGGCACTTCAAAAGAAATTCACTCAAAACAAATTATGTTTGCGTGGTTCTCTAGCTTCTTGTTTCAAGGAATTAACAAGGCATTTTCTAAATTTAAGAATTTATCATTTGTTAAGTTCGAATTTTGATAGGTGTTGGTCCCGAGTATACGGTCAGGTGTAGAGGGGGGGGGGATGAATACACCTGATTCGATTTCTCAACTTCGAACTCGAACAGTCTTATTCAGGATGGTGTCTGACTGAAACAGTTCAGCAGACCAGACAACTGTTATGAATCGAGTTAAAGGCTAAGAGTATTGACTCAGCTGAGATCTGCTAACTGACTAGGTCAGAATTCAATATCTACAGTAAGAGTTCAGTGCGCGGAATAGTGTAGGCCCAAATCAGTTTTTGTGAGAAAACGTTTTAAGTCTCAGTTCAGTAGATTAAAAGTTTAGTATGCTGAGACAGTTGATTGATTTTAAATATGATGTTCAGTATGAATAGTAAAATCAATGCAACAGTTAAGAAAGCAGTAAGAGACACAGGATTTTTAAAGTGGTTCGGATATCGCTCAAATCCTACGTCCACCTGTCCCGAATGATCGGGAGGCTATTTATTATCCCGAGTTAGTCTCGGTCGGCTTGCACACCGGGCAAAGCCGCGTCTTGGTTTTTATATCGATCCAAGTCTCGCTTACAACACTATCAAACTTAAAGTGTTTGACAAACTTCTCCAACAAGTGAAGGAGTCCTTATACAATAAGGATTGGGTTCAAATGTGAACTCCTTCGTCTAAGCTATGGATAAGAACAGTTGAGCTTAGGGTTAGAGGGATAGGGAATATGAGAGTAGCTTCTAGATCGACGAACAGCTGAAGGTAAGCTTTGAGTTCGTGTAACGTCGATTTGGATACTAGAGGCTTTATATGTCGGTATAGCTTGATTCCCTATGAGCTAAAATGTAGTCTTTCACGGAGATTGTTCTTCAAGTTCTTGCTAAGACTTTGTTCTTTGGAATTCGCTCTTTTTCGCGCTCTCTCGTGTTCTAGGTGTTTTTCAAATCTTGAATGATCCCTCTATTTATAGAGCAGAGATTGAAATAGATCCGTTGGAGACGATCTTCTTCTCTCTCTCTCTTTTTGGTAGCAAACGGCTCTTTTGGTGTAGGTAACAGTGTACTTTCCCACCTTTTTAGGTAAAAGGTTGTCTGCAGCTTTAGCAGGTGAGAAGACACGTGTATGCTTGTCATTCGTCGAGGTGGATGGAGTGGTTGAGACAGCACAAACTTCGAGACAGACTGAAGCTGACTTCTCTAATCCTCGTACATGACAATGCTGATTGTCTTTCAAAAGATTCTGAGTCCTGAAGACTATCTGCCGTTCTTGGAGTCGGACCTTGTATTCGGTAGATAGATTGCGGAGATAAGTCACTGAACATCAGCTCTGAGTCCAGTGAACTACTCCTGCTGAGTTCAGTTCAACTAACTCTCTCGCATATCTTGCTCCCGCTAGGTCCGAGATCATCGAGTCTTCTGCACTGGTGCTGAGGCAGATAAGCTACTAAGCGCCTTGACCAGAGCAGAGTTTCTACTGAGTCTGAAACCTCAGAGACAAAACAGATACAAGGGAATGGTTCATCATTCAGATAGGGTTTTGGGATCTTCAAATCTTTAGACAAGTACAGAGCACAAGGCTACTGAGCTTAAGATCAGTGTCTAAGACCGAATCACTTCCCACTGAGTGAAACAGTGCTGAGGATGGAATCATCACCCAACAATAGGTTGTATGAAATCTTGTGTGCTTAGGAACTAAGGATTGTTTGTGATGTTTCCAACCAGATGTTTTAGAATGTTATTACTTTACAACTCTAATATGATAAATCTGAATTTACGTTTTTCTTATGTGAATCAATGTGCTCTTAATTCTACTTAATTATTCATGCGCATAAGCTTTCGATAATGTGAATTTATATTATTTAAAAATAATTGCTATAATGTTAGGTTACTGGCTAAGTTTTATATGTATTTGTTTTCGTAATTTAATAATTTAGATATGGACGTGATCTGCAAAGCTATAACACTAATTTGAGTTAGCATGAAATTATGTTTATTTGGTCGTCTGTATTGCTATGTCTTGCCATGAGAATTAGGTAGTAACGGTTTTAGAAGGGAGTAATATGGAATAATGGCTTTAAGTTTATCTTACCAGTAGGTTTTGATAATACGGATTAATTATATTATATACTTAATCTAGTAAATTAGCAGGAAGAAGGTGAGAGAACTTCTTAACAGATCATAATTTTATTATTTAAGTGTTCATAATTAATTTGATTAATCATTCTAGGAATCAACAACGAATTAATGATAGGCATAGTACCTTAAATAGTGGAAGATTTCCACTTTCTGTATTTGTATTAATAGGATAATAATATTTTATCTCTTAGTAACTTAATAAGAAAAATTTACAGCTTGTTTATCAAGTAAAATAATGCGATGCGTATACATAAGTTGTCACATTTTGGATATCTATTCCATGCATTTAGTTTTTCTTGTTTATTGAATGCTGATGATTATTAATTAAAAAAATGAAAATGATGATGATACTTGCACCTTAGCTGATGACTTTGTAGTGTGGTTACCGTTAATGAACTTGTTTCTTTTAGAATAAAACTTGTAGGTATATTCTGACATAATTCACTATTAGAAAAGAATCTAGAAATTTCTGATCCATGCTACCAATTTTAGTGCGCTAGGTAGGAGAGGGAGACAAAAACTAAATTGCTATACGTGAATCAGTTTGACTCAATGCTTGCACCCCAAGCTTATATACATATATTATAAGGTTGTCAGTGTATTTGATGTTTTCGGTTATGTTTAATTTGACGTATGCAATACATTTGCATACGTAAATTATATTGTGAAAATCATATATGACACATAATGCATAAATCATTTAAGTCAAGTTTTATCTTTTAGGACAGGCGCGCGAGACTTAAACACTTGATACATACTTTTCATTCACTCAAAAAGGTTAAGGTGGGGGAAGTTTTCTTACACTACATTTATCCTTATTATATTTTATGCTCGATATTTATGAGTTAATGACAGGCATGATAAGGAATGATCGAAGTTGATCCGTGATCGAAGTTGATCGGTATAAAGGTTTATGGTCGAAGTTGACCGGGATCGAAGTTGATTTGCGATCGAAGTTGATCGGTACACATGTTTATGGTCGAAGTTGACCGGGATCGAAGTTAATCCGTTTTAAAGTTAGAGTCGAAGTTGACTCGGTGGTCTCTGTGACTACGTAATTCTTACATATTCTAATTGTTAATAATATATTGATATATTATATAGTTTGGATAAGTGTATTCTCCACTGAATAGTTGTACTCACCCCCTCTATATTTTAACATTTTTTAGGAAATGGTTCGGCCGATGCGTAGAGGTGTTGGTGGTGATGGTCACATGAGGAACGATTTATGAAGTCATTATTGCATTAAACTCTGTGCATTTTATTTTCGAGAACTAGTAGTCGTAGTTATTTTTATTTAAGACTTCCGCTGAGTATGAAAATAAATTGAGTTTTTTTTTCCAATGATTATTTTCCATGAAAATGTTAGAAAGAATTGAAATATGCATGTTAAGTATGAAGTAGCGTCCCTAGTTAAGTTGTGAAAATTGGGGCGTGACAGAAATTGTAAGCAAAAAATAAATATTGAATAAAAGTTATTTTTGAATTTTATTATTTATTATAAATAATAATTAGTAATACTAAGGGCAAAACAGACATTTCTTTTAAAAAGTAACAACAAGCTACTAATATCAGCAGTATTTCCAAACACTATTTTCCCTACTTTCAGCAGCTTTCAACACTTATTTCCAAACACTAATTGATTTTCAAATAAGTAGCTTTCAGCACTTATCAATAAGCTTCAGCTACTCCAAACACCCCCTGAGCGGAGAATCCAATTAGATCTACACTGTGTCGTATAATTAATAAATGAGGTTATTTTAAATAATATGTAAAACGATGTCGTTTCATGTATACAAAGCCATATACGAATTTCTTATCGACAGATTAGATTCAAATTGGGAAAAAAAATTAGACATGTGCAATTTAAAATAAATCAAAAGTTCATGTCTTTTCAAAAACTTCGAATGCGAAACATGAAATTGTAAAATATTCTTCTTTACCTCCTAAAATTAAAACATCTCGTATATATATATATATATATATATATATATAATTTGGAATAAATTGATTTACATCATCAAGAGTGAATTTTATCCACCATGAATGCTTACGAGAAGAATTCTCGTAGATAATGGTATTTTCCCATGCTTTGATATAATCATGATAATTGTAATAATTGGGGAAACCTTGATAGGTTTCAAGTTGTCGTCCCTGATGCAGGGGAACTCCCCAATTAGAGGGTATAATATATATATATATATATATAAGATTATGTTATTATCTAAACATATATTTAAGATATCTAATCATATATTAAAGTATATAATTATTAATTTTTTTTAATTTTATTTAATTATAATTATATTAAAAAAATATATATACAATTTTTAATTAATATATATAAATTTCAGTAAAAGACAACAGATAAACGACAACGGTTGATGAAACTGTTGTCTAAGAGTGAAGATTTAAACTACAACAACGGTTAAACGACAACGGTTATAAAAATCGTTGTCTATATACGCATTACATAACCTACGACAACACATCAACGACAACGGTTAGACGAAACTGTTGTCTATTAGCGCTTCCTTCAACTACGACAACACATATACGACAACGGTTGTGTCAACCGTTGTCTATTAGCGCAATTTTCACCAAACGACAACGCTAGCCAAAATCCGTTGTCTATTAGCGCACTTATGGTATAAAAGACAACTTTTTGGCTACGACAACGGTTTTTTGAGCTACGACAACGGTTTTTTGTCAAAAACGTTGTCTTTTTAGTGTTGTTGTAGGTTAAATTCGTAGTAGTGTATGTAGAGTCATTAAGATAAAATTCCATGCGTAGGACTTAAACATTGATTCATTATTATCTTCGAAGTCAGGGTTAAGGTGGAGAATGTTACCGTTTATCTTTATTATACATTATGCTTGATATTTCATGTGTTTATGATAGGCATGAAACGAAGGGTCGAAATTGGACCCTTGGATCAAAATTGGATCCTAAATGAAAGAAAGGTTCGAAATCTTACCCTATATCGAAATCGGATCCTCTATGAAAAATCGATAAAAATCAGGCCGTTAGTCGAAATCGGAGTGTTTGAAAAGTTCCTGTGGTATGTGTGGCCAAATTACAAGTTCATGTGGTCTGTGTGCCCGAGTATCTCTTTCCGTGATCTAATTTTTCATCTCTTATCGGTGTGATTTATAATTCTGGTAAATGTGTACATCTCCCACTGAGTAGTCCTACTCACCCCCTTATATATTCACATTTTCAGATTATGGGCTGACAGATGTTTAAGATGGCTGATGGTGATGGTCACATGGAAAAGGAATTACGAAACTTTTTACATTACTAATTTAGTATTTATCATGAACTAAGTACTTTCGTTCCATCATATTTTTCGAAAACAAGTAGTCACATGTGCTTTGATTTTAAGATTTTTGATGTTTATGAAGTTTCGCACTGAACCTTTCTTTTATGAAAAGATTTATTCAAGTTGTTTAAAAAAAAATCTGATACAAAGATTATGCATGTGGTGACGTCCCCTTAAAGAGTTATGAAATTTTGGGGCGTTACAATACGACTTCTTCTCTATGGTTCCGAGGTTCGTTTCTCTCACATCCATAGAGAGGGGAACAAGCTGGCGGATTATTTGGCCCTTCAGGGGTATCATGCAGTAGAGCTTACCTTGTTTGATTCTTCGAAAGGACCGACTTTTCTTCAGTCTCTAGTTAAGATGGATCAGCTTGGCTATCCTAACATCAGATTCCAATATCTTCCTCCTTGAGATCGGGATATTCTATTTCTAACGTAGTTTATGAGTTTCATATCATTTGTTAGACGTTTAGTTTATTGTTTGCCATCTATTTAGGCCTTTTCGTATTTCTGTTTAGTTTTGTTGTTCTTTTGGGAAAAGGTCACTACTCGGACTTTCCTTGTGTTGTACCTTGGTTTATTTTATGATATGGCACGTATTTTCTCCCACTAAGGTCAGCTAGGAGAACACATCTCACTATGATCGGTTAATACACCACCTTCAATGTACATGTATACACAAGCAGCCAAGATAGACCACTTTTTATCTAAACTGCAGTTTAAACCGACAACTTATCCTTAAGTTGTCTAAGATGTGATAAATGTTTATATCTTATTAGTTCAACCAATTGTGCAGTCTTCTGTGATCTAAAACACACTACACAATCTAACTGTTATACAAGATAAAAGGCCAATATGCGTGAACATCATTAATGAGACAAGAGAATAAAAACAGTGGAAAGGAAAACTCATTGCATACAAACAAAAAGGTTGTTTCCAGTATACAAAATTCCAACATTAAGTTCTCCTATCTATTTCCCTAAGCTACCCAAGACATATGATACGCTTAGATTTGATTGAGTTGTTCTTATTTGAACAGTTCTTACTGTAAAAATTAATTCAGTTGGAAAACCCCTCAAACCCCGTGTGTTTTAAACTTGTAAGGTCAGCTACCAATATAACTAAGCTGCATTTTGTCCAGCGTAAAAACTAATTGAACTTGTCCAATATAATAAAAGCTCTCTTGGAAACAAGAAAGTCAACGTAGGATGTTGCGTATTCAAAACCTCCTAAAAATTCGTGTATCGTTTACTGCTTTATTGATTACTGTTCATTTGCACTGAAATGACTTTCATAAAATCATACAAGTGTTAATCTTCAGTAAAACTAAGACCCTCACAGTATAAACTTGAAAGAACTTTTATGAAACAACGTTTTTCAACAAGACTATAAAACAAGGACCTGCACATTCCATACATATACCTCTAATGGATATCTTTTGAACTGACTTGAGTTAGTGAACAGTAGTCAATAGACTATATCACCTTTGATAACGAGATCAGGAAGCTTACGTGACACGTTGTATCTCTAATTTAGTATGTAGCTCTCAGTGCTATACAGACTTCCTTGTTTCAGTTTTTTAAACTTTGTCTCCATGTGTATTTCACCCTTGTTGGACCTAAAGCGCTACCACTACGCCCAAAGTAATTGCTGGTGGTGAGGGCACAACTTTTATTCCTCATTACATAACAGTCAGCGCCACGGTTACAGTTCGAACGCTGCTCTTCCACGCAGGAGTGTGGTATCAGACATCACACAGCCCAATACGGCGCAGCTTGAAGGATGTTGGGCATCACATATCCCAACAATCCCCCGGCCCCTACATCTGAAGTCTAGTCTCTAACCAACATGAATTATAAATTCAGCTTGTTATGCTGACACTTTTAAGCAAGTACTATTAGACATATGGCGGCACTTTTTACAACTTTTAGTGGCATTTTTAGTAGCACTGTTTAAGTGCTGTAAAATCCTTTACCGATGTTTTTTTTTGTTGCGACCGACTTTTTCCGACGCTTGATCAGCGACAAAGGGGCGGCAGATAAAAAAATATCACTAAAGGATTTTGATGCACATAAAAAAGAAGTAAAAAAAGGTGCCGCTAATACCCAATTTTCTTGCAGTGCCTGTATCACATTTGAGATAAAGAGTCAAGTCAATATAAATTCTTTAGTGCAATGAATTTATATTTGTGAATCTATTGTTTAAGTAGTGGTATAAGTTTTTTTTTTTTAATTAAGGTAATATTAATTCAGTAAAAGGGATAATTAAGGTATAATTATATAGTTCTTTTGTTATTACTTTAATCCTATTTTTTGTCGGTGAGCTAAAATCTTTACGTTTTAGGAGAGAATTAAAGATCTATAAATAGGGGTAAGGGGAAAGAAAATAACCAGCTTTTAACTCATTATTTTCGCAAAACGCTAGAGAGAGAAACTTAGATTTCTGTGTCTTCAAAGAGATCCATCCATTCGGAGTTGAAGCCAACAAATAGAAACAGTCAAGACCTTTGTTGAAATAAAGCAGATCGTATCCTAGTACGATCAAAATGTATAAATATAACTTCTTCAAGTAAATCAAAGCAATAAGCAATAAGGAAAATGCACAATTTGTTCACATACTTTGTTCGTAAGTTGTCATGGGCTAGACAACTTAGGACAATCCACTATTTGCGATGATGAGTAGCGATCACAAAAAGAAGCGTTTAATACTGGTATTGTAACTCTAATTACAGTTTTACATAGTTGTATCGGAAGACGTCCAATACTTAGAATAATACGTGAAATCACAGCTCAATAATTTTCTTTCCGTTTTATGTCTTCAATGGAATAGATATTCAACACATACTAAATTTAATTGAGATCCTTATACGATCTACTTTCGCATTTTGATCATTTCCGCTACTTATGTATATTTTATAAGATGACTACACCCTAAATGTAGTACCGAGAATAATATATTTGCTCATTTGAACAGCCATCAAGCATCGTCCAACTCTTTTTGGCTGACCTCCTAAAAATCCTCCAAACCAGACGTGGGTTGCAAATTACGATTGGTTCATGCATGGATAAGAATAAAAGAAAATCAGATATAAACATCACAAGATCACGTACATAAACGTTTCTTTGATTCAACTCTGCCTTGGGATTCATCCAAGGCAGAGCTAAAGAATCACAGCAATGGCATTCCAAGATTTTGACCTCATCGCCCAGCGCCGTCAGGAGGAGAAGAAGCAGAAGTTCAAGCAACGCCTCATCCTGGCCTTCGTCATCAGCGTAATTGTCATCCTCCTGGCTGCCGCTGGCGTCTGCTTCGCCATCTACAAATGCAACCTACGCGACTCCTCCGATGGCCATCGCCGTCAGTCCTCCACGCCCTCCCCTAAGACGGCTCAAAGCGTAGTAAAGTCTGTATGCGCCTACGCAGACTACAAGAAGACTTGCGAGAGCAGTATACTGAAGGAGATCAAGAACAAGTCCAACGCAATGCCCATGGAAATCCTCAAAGCCTCTCTCGCTGCCGCCTCCCATGAGATCGACGACGTCATCAAGCAATCTAAGGATATGAAATTTGATACTCCATTTAACAAGGCGGCGTTTAATGATTGCTTGGTCTTATTCAAGGACGCTAAAGAGGAGCTCAACAGCTCGATTTCGAGTATCAAGGGGAAGGAGTCGTCAAAGCTTTCGTCGGTGAAGCATGAAATGAACAACTGGCTAAGCGCCGTCGTTTCGTATCAGCAGACGTGCATCGACGGCTTTCCCGAGGGGTCGGATAAGGAAGATATGAAGAAGCTCTTGAAGAACATCAAGATGCTTGGCAGCAACGCCCTCGCCGTCATCTCCGGTGTCTCCTCCATCATCTCGAAACATGCAACCTCTGCCGATTCACAACGGAAACTTTTGACTTTCGATAACGCCGGCTATCCGACATGGATGAATCAAGAACAACGTAGGAGTTTGAAAGCGGACGTTGCAAAATTCACGCCGAAAGTCACCGTTGCGAAAGACAACTCTGGAAATTTCACAACCATTAATGAAGCTCTCAATGCAATGCCTAAGACATTTAAAGGACGGTATGTGACTGGATTGTTTCCGTTTTCTTTTTCATTCAATTAGGTAAATATTTAGCCATTTAGGGTTCATGAAATTGCAGGTACGCGATTTATGTGAAAGAAGGAGTCTACGATGAGGCGGTGGTTATTTCCAAAGACATGGTGAACGTAACAATGTATGGAGATGGATCCCAGAAGAGCATCATCACCGGAAGCAAGAATTATGTGGATGGTGTTCCGACATACGAGACTGCATCATTTGGTAAGAACATCAAAAACTCGAAAAAAAAAATTAATAATCATAATCCCACAACAAATGATAAGCATGGATCAACTGCAGCCGTTATCGGAGCTGGATTCATGGCTCAATCCATGGGATTCCGAAACACGGCGGGGCCAGATAAGCATCAAGCTGTGGCTCTTAAAGTCCAATCCGATCGATCAATTTTCGTGAACTGCAGAATGGAGGGATACAAAGGCACCTTATTTACCCAAACACACAGACAGTTCTACCGAAGCTGCTACATCACCGGCACGGTGGACTTCATCTTCGGAGACGCTGCGGCCATATTCCAAAACTGTATGATCTACCTCCGGAAGCCGGCGAAGAATCAACAGAACGTGGTGGTGGCTCAAGCTAGGGTGGATAAGAGGGAGACAACTGGCACCGTACTGCAGAACTGCAAGATCCTCGCAGATGAGACGCTAGAGCCAGAGAAGGCAAATATCAAGAGCTATCTTGGTAGACCATGGAAGGAGTACTCGAGGACGATCATCATGGAGACAGAGATCGGCGATGTTATACAGCCCGAGGGATGGAAGGAGTGGAGCGGAGATTTCGCGTTGGAAACTCTGTATTTCGCGGAGTTCAGCAACAAAGGCCCCGGATCGAATACCAAAGATCGTGTGACTTGGGCAGGGCACAAGATCATGAAACGGGACGAGGCGGTAAAGTTCACGGTTGGTCCGTTCCTGCGGGGAGATGACTGGCTCAAGGCAGCTGATGTTCCTGTCCGTTTTGGAATGTTTATTTGACTGTAAAACGTTTTATGATTATCAGTTGAACTTTTTTTATGATTTACGCTTGTATCATTTTATCTATTTATTTATATATATCTACACATACATACACACATATATATTGCTAATTTGCGTACGACAATTTACAAAAGTTATTATCGCAAAATAGCCACTTCAAATACGACAATTTTAGCCACCAAGTATAAAACATAAGTCTTCTGAAAGAAATGTACCACATTGATGAACTGATCAAAAGATGTAGTGACCGCAATAAGGTAAGATGTAGTTTGAATAAAGGGAAACTCAATGAACAATGACTTTGTAGGATAGAGAGAAATATTGTGGAATGTGTATTATATGCATACAAGTATGGAGAACACATATTGGAATATAATTTTAATGAAACAGCTTTTAATTAATGTTGGGAATATGATTCAGTATAAGGTATAAGATAAGATAAGATTTGTAGATCCCAAAATCCCTAGCTGAATGATGAATTAGTATAATGTAATAACTTAGTTTAGTTCGGCATCTTGGGAACTCAGTAGGCTAGATAGAGTTCAGTTGCTGATAGGTATGTAGCATATCTTTTGTCTCAGTCGGATGGACTTAGTATCGAAGACACAACATGGTTGTTAAAAATCTACTGAATGTGTGTTGAACATCAGTACAAAATATCAGCATACAAGCTCAACATTACAGAATAATATTAGTAGAGGACAACTTAGTTAAAATGTCCTAGGTATCAGATGAACTCAACTCAGCATCTGCCTTGAAGTTTGAACAAACCACACAATCCATTCAACCTCGACCAATGGGAGCTACCAGTACTTTACTTGCACTGACAAAAAGCTGTCTTCAAGATAGAAAGAGAGAGAATCTCTATTTGCACTGACCAATACTGTACTTGATCTTCAAGCATTGAAGAAATACCGGGAACATAAAGCATTCAAGCATTCAAAACTCTAGAATTCTCAAAGCCAATCCAGCGAAGAACTCTCTACATAGATAGTATCCTTAATAGTTCTTAACTTTAGTGTAATCTAGTTTTCATTATCTATTCTAAGCTAACCTTGTTAGAACACAGGCTTAGACATCGAAGGAGTTCATATCTTGAACTGTACTTATTGTAAAAACTCCTTCTTAGTTGGAGAATCTCAAACCTTTTATTTGAACTCTTGTAAAGTCACTAGAACTATAACTAGAGATCTGTCCAGTGAACGGATCGAGTGAGACTTGCTCAGTATAATTTATTCAAGATATCCTGGACAGTGGACGTAAGATCTTGTGTATCCGAACTACTTTAAAAATTGTCTGTGCATTTACTGTTTTCACTCTGCATAAAATCAATTTAAAAAAATTCATGTCAGATTTTCAGTAAAACCTATTCAATAAAAATGTTTTTCAACAAGAGATGATAAAATCAGGCCTACACTTCCGCACAACTTCTTGTACTGAGTTTACTGTAGACTGGCTGAAGTCAGTAGATGATGTTCAGTATCTTAAACCACTCTGCCCACGCAATCAGAAATCTTAGTTGGCGAGTTCATTTATTCAGTAAACACACTTAGGAAAAGACTGACTCAAGTTTGAGTTGAAACTTGGATTCAGGTGTATCCACTTCCCCCCCTCCCCCAACACCCCCCTCAACACCTGAAGACTCTTCTCTGGACCAATAATTAGTATTAGATCATTGTTATTCTAATTACCACTTTCTCAAATACAGTGGTCTACTCGACCATATCCTCACAAACACTTTTCTTCACTTACATTGATTTCAGTGCATCCTATACTCTAGTTCAATATGCCAGGAATAAGAATGGTGCCCATGCTCTCTATAGAGAACTATGCGATGTGGTGCATAAGAATGGAGGCGCATCTAACGTCACTACATGACAACATGAGAGAAGTCCAAGAATCCGGACCCATCGTTCCCATGATTGATAGCATCGAATATGTAGGTGTGGGGAGGTGTAGGAGGTAGAATAGGGGAGAAATTTACGAAGGAGAAAAGTAAATATACACCTGAAGAAAGAAAGCTACATAATTTAGACCGAGTCACACAAAATGCTATACTAACGACGCTCAGTCACTCATACCTCGGAAGGTTGCACGATTGCAAGACTGCGAAAGAACTCTAGGATGCCCTAACTGTGCTGAGTCAGGGGACTCCATAAATCAAAGAAAACAAGCTGAAGCTAGTGCTACAGAAATAAGAAGCGTTCAACATGATTCCCTATGAATCAATTGGTGACTTGAGTATTAGATTCGCGAACCAAATCAACGTCATCAATGGGCTGGGAAAGATATTCACCAACAAAGAGATGAACAGTAAGATGCTACGAACTTTAACTAGACCTAAGTTGTATTCATTTGCCACTTATTTGAGACGTTCTAATCCTAGCACTGTTACTTCTGATTTCATATTTTCATAACTCAAAGCTGAAGAATCCGAGTACAGTCTCCCTCAACAAAGTTTGAGTGCTCCCACTGACATGCCAATAATCACGCTTACAAAGCTACAATCAGCACTCCAGGAGCAAGCCCATCAACAGCGAGTCAATCAGTAGATAGCATAATGTCAAATCCAACAACTGAGAACTTTGCTGAACGTTATGCCCTTCTTGCCATGAAGAACCAAAAGGAGAAGGACAAACTCAGAAAGTTGAAAAGAGTTACCAAGAACTCTCATGGTAAGGAAGTTAATTACAAAAAGAACGAAGAGTCTAACTCTCAAATTGAAAGCAGGAACACTGAGGCAACTACTACTACAAAGAACAATACACCTCAAAGAGAAGGCAGGACCTCATCGTGTTACAACTGCAAGAACACGGGACATTATCAGAACGAATGTCCTCTCAGCTGTTGAAAGAGCTGAACGGCAGGGTAGACGAGACAAAAATGGTAAGAAGATGCAGGTCTAAATAGGCGGAGAGCTTTCCAATTTCAAAAGTGAAGAGGATATCATCATGGATTCATCAGAAAATGAAGCCAAATTCATGACAACTAAAGTCGAAGAAATTGAACAGTGTCTTATAGCTGGAGAAGATGCTGAGGTAAACTCTCTTTTGAATATAAATTCCTCTTCACCACGCACACACGACATGTGCTCTGCTGCAGGAGAACCCGTAGATGTGGTTCTAGCCAACGAAGATCTTCTTGAGGATTAGATTCAGATGAGCACTTAGTTCAGTAATACACTTCAGGAGCTGGAACTCCTAAAAGCTGAAAATAAGAGACTTTGAGTCAGATGAACTTGTTTTGAGACAAAACGAAGAGACTAATTCTCTGATGACCAAGTCTCAACTACAATAAGCTCAGATCTCAGTTCGGACCAAGAACATTTCTAAGAAAGATACTGAGATTGTCAGTTTAAACCAGAATCTTTCACAAGTCAAAGCTGACTATGAAGCACTAAGGAAAAGTGATGAGATCTTGATAACATTAATAATTGAGCAGTATCTTAGAGCAAAAGAAAAAATTGACGGGATGCTACGAGTACGAAGACAAGCCTTCACCAAAGTAGGAATTGGATATACACATGAAGCATCAACATCAATGCACAAAAGCTCAGAAAGGCTGACAGAGAGGTTTGTTTTACGGAGAACAAAATATGGTGAACCTACTCAACCCTGGGCAAAGCAAAAACAGAAAATCAAAGCTCATCAACCGAGCAATCAACAGATGACCAGCGGTTCAAGCCCGAGACCACCAAGATCAAATTCAGGGGGAACCAAGAAGGTCTGATAGGCAGAGCAATGCAACCAACCTATATGGACACATCTAGCTCAGTATGGGTCATACTACTAGCTCAGTAAGGGTCATACTACTATGAACACAAGGTCAGGAGAAGTCTAAATGCTCAGAAAAAGAGGACTCCTGAACTTAAACTTGCCCAGAAGTCAATATCTCCCATTTCAGCAGTGAGATACATTGACAAAAAAGGAAAGAAAATGTCTGAAACTACCAAGTTGTTAGACAAACTTGAAAATAAATGACTAACATCTGAGGACCTAACCTGAAAATAAACGGTATCTGAATCAGTTGATGTTGCAGTGTCCAGTACCAATGTGACTGCTTTTGGGCGGCTTGATGGAAGGCGAGAACCCGCCTCACCTTATCGAGCTTTGACAAAGGCGTACAGGCAGGACTAGGCGTATTGGTGTTGGCTTTTTTTGTTTTCCAGGAGCATAAGTACCCTTGGATAGTGGACAATGGATGCTCAAGACACATGGCATACCAGAAGAATCTACTGACCTACTACATATATTGACAAGGACCCAAAATTGAATTTGGTGACAACTCCAAAGGCTACACAAGGGGATATGGAACAATGAAAATTGGACCCGCGATAGTTTCCGGAGTAACATACGTTGAAGGACTTCAACATAATCTCCTTTAAGTTAGTCAATTCTATGATAACTTTAATAGAGTTACCTTTGATTCGGGTATCTGTAATGTTCTTGATAAATCTACAAGGAAAACTGTGTTATCAGGATCGTGGAGGAAGAATATTAATGTAGCAGATTGAAATACTGCTGAACTTGAAGCCTGCATGCTCGCACAGACTAGGTCAAATGACAAAACAGGTTGGCTATGGCACATAAATTAGTCACCTAAACTTCAAAGCAATGAACAAGTTGGCTAGGGATTCAAAAGTGAGAGGACTGCCCAATGAACCATGCATGAAGGGAAAGCAGACAAAGTCAAGCAATCTACCAATTCCATCACCGTCTACTAATGGAATCCTTTAGCTCCTTCATATTTATTTATTGCGGTTATAGATGAATATTCAAGATATACATGGGTAATCTTCATCGCCAATAAGTTTGATGTCAAGACTGAACTGATAAAACTTCTAAAAAGACTCTAGAGAAAGCTATTAAGATATAGAGAATACGCTCAGATAGAGGCACAAAATTTCTTAACTCTATGATGAAAGAGTACTGCGAAGCTGAGGGAATTCAACATGAGACATCAGCAACACGCACGCCTCAGTAGAACGACCTTGTAGAACAAAAGAACAGGACACCTAAAGAAGCAGCAAGAAAGTTATTCGCATACTCAGGACTACCATCAAAGTTATGGGCAGAAGCTACTGACACAGCCTGCTAGACTCAGAATCGCTCACTAATGACACAAGCTCACGTGAAGACACCATATGGATTATGGAAAAGGAGAACACCTTCAAATTCACATTTTCAGTTTTTCAGTTTTCCTTGCTTTATCCACAATAATGGAAAAGATCAGTTCATGGTCTTTGATTCAATGTTAGACCAATGAGTTTTCGTAGGATACTTCATGGACAACAAAGTGTTCAGGGTGTTTAACTACTAAATTTTTTTTGTGGAGCAAAGCCCTCATGTTGTATTTCATGAGATTGTTACTGAGGACAAGCAACAAAACTCAAATCAAGATGTTGAAGAGGTTAGTAGCAAGCTAAAGGATCTGAACTAAAAGATCATACAGAAAAGATCCAACATTGTTGGGATGATGATTCATATAGTGAAGAAGAAACCATACTCATCCAACAAGTAACGTGGCTAAACCGATTGATTCTATTGAACATAATCAATCCCAGGTAACTCAAATCGACAAAGAAAGCAAAGTGGTAACTGAGACCTCTATTGAGAATAACAACTCAGGGTGAACTCATGATGTTTCTGAGCTTAATGTCCCTGAACTTGGTGACTTAGTAAATCCCAATTTTATTACAGAAATTCTTTAGTCGCAAAATAGTACTACAAAAATTCCTAATCATCCTACTATCTGTGCAGAAGAAATTTCAGAAGAAGAATCGAGAAAAAGACGATTGTGGCTCGATTCTCACTGTTGTGATCTTATTATTGGAGATCCATCAGCTAGTGTGATTACAAATCTAGATTTTGTCAAGGATAAAGTACATTACACTCTTGCTTCTTATCTAGTGAAGAACCTCAGATTTTAGAGGACGCACTGAACGATGTTGATTGGATCATTGCAATGTATGAAGAGCTGAACCAGTTCGTCAGAAATGAAGTTTGGATGCTTGTTGACAAACCAAAACATCAACATGTTCTTGGAACTAAGTAGGTCTTAAAGAATAAGTGAGATGAAAATAACGTCATTGTTAGGAATAAAGCCAGACGAATTGCCAAAGAATATTGTCAAGCTGAAGGAATAGACTTTGGTCAAACCTTCGCACCAGTCATGAGATTGGAAGCCATTCGCTGTTTCTACCCTATACAGCGCATGAACGGTTCAAAGTATATCAAATGGATGTAAAGTCAGCATTCATGAACGGCGACTGAAGGAAGAAGTCTATGTTGAACAACCACCTGACTTTCAGTAGGGAAATCAAGTATACGGACTTAAAAAGGCTTTGTGTAGGTTAAAAGAAGCACCTAGGGCTTGGTACGATACTCTTTCAGAGTTCCTCCTTCAAAAAGGCTTTCAAAAAGGAACAGTAGATCGCACCCTATTTAGTATCATGTTAGAATACAATATCCAACTGGTGCAGATTTATGTGGACGACATTATCTTCAGATCTAGAAATGTGACTTTGTGTTAACAAATCGAGAAGACGATGAAAGAAAAGTTTGAAATGTCTATGATGGAAGAGATGAACTATTTCCTTGGACTTCAAGTTAAGCAATTAGAAAAGGGAATTTTCATCAACCAGACGAAGTACACCCTGGATCTTATCAAAAATTTTGGATGTGGTTCTAGCAAAGCAGTCAAGATTCCCATGAACATGAATCTAAAGATTAATATGGACAAAGAGGTAGTATCTGTTAACTCTACTAATTATAGAACTATTATTGGTTCCTGATTATATTTAACATCGAGCAAACCTTATATAATTTATGTTGTATGTGTACACGCGAGATTTCAGGCGAATCCCCGATACATAAAAAGAACACCTGATGCTGGGTTATGATATCCTGGTGATGATAATCTTAAACTAATTGGATACTCTGACGCTGATTATGCAGGTTGCAGAATCAACAGGAATTCAACTTCAGGAACATGCCATGTCAACTTCAGGAACATGCCATGTCCACTACTTCAGGAACATGCCATGTCAATAGTAAGCTCATATCATGGTTTTTAAAGAAACAACACTCAGTAGCAATGTCCACTACTGAAGCTGAGTATATGGCTGCTGGAAGTTGCTGCACCCAAATCCTATTGCTTCAACAACAACTGAAAGATTACGATATCAAGCAAGATGAAATGCTGATTTACTGCGAGCATACGAATGCTATTGCAATCACTCAGAATCCAGTTCTTCATACAAGATGCAAGCACATGGATATTAGACATCACTTCACCAGAGATCTTGTCGAGAAGAAGGATATTAGGATTGAGAGAATCCACATTGATAAACAAAGCGCCGACATATTGACCAAGCCTCTAGCTGAGACCAGGTTGAGGGAACTCTCAATAGAACTAGATCTACTGGATCCTAATGACTTCGTTCAGTAAGAAGATCCTTGAAGTATTCAGTAACGGGGAACGTAAATAGGAATACTAAACATACTCAGTATCTACAGAGTAGTATCAACTGACTACTATGTTCAGCTGACTGGTTTGAGTATCCAATTCATCTTTTAACATTCAGTACATACATCGCATTTATTTGCCGCCATTAATTTATAAAGGATGTCACTAATAAAATCGTTTTCATTAAAAACACGACATCCCATATATTGACTGTGGCGAATTTAATGCATCTCATCCAACCTAAATTTACAAGTGATACATTCATAGGTTTAGATTATAGGCGGCACAATCATTATTACTGCTAATAACATAAAATCTAAATTTTTTATTCTTAAGAATGATCAAATCTCAACCGGCTAATGGAAATCGCTTCACATTCGTATCTCCCATATATCATACTTGATCAAAATGAAATCATATTTCCGCTATTAACGAACCTTAGTGCTCTATATATTCACGATTGCATTAAGATCTCTACTACCATCTAGCAATATTTCTTTGGTAAATATCTCTGATCCAGTAGTGTAAATATTGTTTTTACTCTATTTTCAAGTGCCAACATTTGTTTTCCATAATCTCTACTATGGCAACTACCTCAAATAACGTTGTTCTTGTGCCATCTGACATTGAGGATATTTTGAAGAACAATCGCGTATGGTTAGGGCTCGGTGATGATTTTCAGAAAGTCTGGGACTTTTCTAACGTGGCAACCTCATTTGTGGTTACTAAGGCAGGTTATAGAGTTTTACTATAATCTTCGCCGTGACGAAGACAAAGTTAAGGACATCTCCTCTATAACCTGTCAAGAGGAAGTGAAGCCACACGTATGGAAAACGAAGACTCCTGCTTTTCATGTGCAGGAGTGTTTATTCGGAGTTTTAATCTACCGAATGAATGCTGTTGGTCCCGAGATAAACGTTCAGGTGTAGAGGGGGGGAGGGTGAATACACCTGAAAACTTTCTCAACTTAAACGCGAACAATCCTTTTCAGGAGAGTGCCTTGTTGAACAAGTTCAGTAGACCAAATAAGTTGTTATGAATCGCGTGGCAGAGTGACTGACTATACTGAGGCCTGCTAGCTAACTAAGTTAGAATTCAGTACCGTTCAGTAGAAGTTTAGTAGAGTGCGGAAATGTGTAGGCCCAATTCAGTTGAGTTAGAAAACGTTTTTATTAAAACAGTTTTCAGTATATTTGTGCACTCTTTTAAGCTTTGCTGAAACACAGTTGGATGATTGTGAAGAATATTTTTCAGTATGAACGATAATCAATGCAACAGTAAAACAGAGCACACAGAACACAACGATTGTTAAAGTGGTTCGGATCCAACAATTCTACGTCCACTATCCCGAAAAGATCACGAGGCTATTTTATTATACAGAGTTAGTCTTAGTCGGTTTGTACACTGGACAAACGCTGGTCTTACTGATTATATTGAGCAAGTCTCAGTTTAAAAGATATCAAACTAAAGCGTTTGACAAACTCTCCAACTATGAAGGAGTTCTTTACAATAAAGAACAGTTCAAAAATGAACTCCTTCGATCTAAGCTATAGGTATGGTCAGCTGAGCTTAGGTTAGAGGGAAAGGGAACAAGAATGAGGCTTCTAGAGCGACGAACGGTGAGGTATATTCTCTGGGTTCGTGTTCAATCGCTTGGATACTAGAGGCTATAAGTCTAATTCAGTTTGGTTCCCTCTGAGCAAGAATGTCGCCTTTTGCTTGAAGGTTTTCTCTGAAGATCTTGCGGAAAGCCTAAGTTTATTTGAGGTTGCTCGTAATTGCTCGTGTGTTCTTCGTATGTGTCGTGAGCTTCGATTTGAATTCTTCCCTCTATTTATAGAGAAGATACATGGAAAGATCCGTTGGAGACGATGATCCATGTGTCACTCTCTTTTGGGTAGCTAACGGCTCTTTCAAAGAAGTTTGGCAAATTCTTTTTCCTCCATATCTGGAAATATGTTTACTTGCAGCTTTAATCAGAAAGTAGACAGTTGGTTGCTCGTCATTGGCTGAGGCTTAGAAAGTTGTTGAGACAAACAGACTTTAAGGCAGATCTGAAGTTGAGTTCTCTATACCTCGTATGACTCTACTGATTTGACTTATAAGATTTCTGACAGTCAAGCGACTGTCTGGCCGTTGCTGAGTCTGATCTATGTTTAGTAGCATACTCCTGCTGAGTCCAACTCTACTGAAGATCAACTCTGAGTTCAGCGAACTGCTCCTGCTGAGTCCAGTTTTACTAACTCCTTTCAGTATGCTGCTCCTGCTGAGTCCAGCACTACTGAGTCTTCTCTCCATGGTACTGAAGCTGATATAGACCACTGAAGGGTCAAAAGACAGAACTAAGCGCCTGAACCATGCTGAAAGAATGTCTACTGAGTCTGAAACTCTCAGAGACAGGCCAAACGATCAAAACTAAATGGTTCACCATTCAAAGTAGGGTTTTGGGATTGGTGATCAGTGTATTGCACCAAATAATCCTGCAAAACTTGAGAATTATATCAGTATAGTCTTCAGGGTATCGAACACATGGAACGGAGGACTAGATGTATTATTTTTCTACTTATCTAAGGTTTTGGTTAGCAACCACGCAAACTTTGGGATTTTATCTAAACTAAGAACTTGTAAAAACTGAAAGAAATGTAAAAACTGAAAACTGAAATAAAACTGTTTAAACTAGGCAGTTAAGAGATGGGTCCAGCAGAATATTCACACACATGTAATTCCAATCCTCGGCACATAAAATGAATTAATCTTAAGAATCAACTAGTTATAGATTACCGTAACTTAAACTGCGTAATCCTCACTCCCACTTACTTAATCGGTAACCGCCATATTGGGCATCGAAACGGCTACTTCCCTAATTTAGCTACAACCTACGTTGTTGGGCAATCAATAGATTTAATAGCTAAACAGCTTTATCGAACTAAGGGAGCCTAGTATAGGAGCCTACTCGTATGTTGGGCATCTAATAGTCTCCTACCGGTTTAATCCAATTATTCTAATGAATAACTTTGCTACTTACCTAGCCTTATTCCACGAGAAACGATGGAAGTACTAAGTTAGCTACAAACTACGCAACTTAGGGTGGCCAATCCTAAATAACTAGTCAGATTAAATAAACCAGAATTAACCCGAAACCCTTCAATTAATTATTAGAACCTAAGCCTCATGTACTGTTCACGTGTGCGTTTTACATCCTGCCGGACCACTAAAAATTTAGCTACTCATGAAACTGTCCTGACTGCACAGGTAAGACACTTTGCAAAACAGAACATACATCATTCGTAACCCTAACCCTAGCATGCACGAAAACTGAAAATAAAATAAAGATACGAACTAAAACAGAGAACTAAACACGTACTGAATTGAAACTAAACATAAACTGAATTAAAATAAGAATTGAAATAGGATCAAGAGTACCGATAGTCTTCGATCTCTCAAAACGAACGGAAATTGAAGCAATGATCTAAACTAAAATTCAAACATTAAAATCTGAAATACGAAAGTGTTTGTTTCATCTATTCGAACTAAACGGCTGCATGAAGTAAATGGAACGGTAGTTAGTGTTCTTCTCCTCGGCAGTGGTGGAAATCGGTGATGGCGATGGTGCGGCTTCGGTCGGCGGCGGCTTCGGGAATGGTTGGATCGGAAAAGGATTGTTGTTTTGAGGTTGTGTGGAGGTCGAGGCGCGAGAAGATGGTTGTAAAGGGTTGCTGAATTTCGTGCCTCCCTCATCCTTTTATAGTGCTCCTAGGAATTAGATCACAACTAGGGTTCCTTTGTGGATAAGGAAAGGATCTATGAGATATGGTAATATCTCATCCTTCCTTATTTATCTCCTTTGCTCCCTTATCTTCTTTCCTTTCTTTTCTTCTTCTTTCCTTCTTTCTTTTCTTGGCCAAATCCGCTCAAAATCTCGCCATTACAGCTGGAAACTCGTTGCCACATCATTTCCACGTGTCGTGCCAAATCAACCTATCTTCCTGCATAACTGCCAACAAAAGCGTCTCGCCTGCACAGTTAAGAGACTTTTCGGACAGAAATAATTAGGTACGAAATTGAATCATCAAATCTCCTTACACTTGAACTATACTCGCCCTCGAGTATAAGAAGAACAAAAGATAAGTACCTAATTATTTTTGGTCTTCCCCAAGACCTTAAACACAAAATAAAAGACTCAAGACTCAAACAAAAACAAGACTCGACACGAACGGAAGAAAGAAAATAACAACGGACTCACAAAACGAACACAAGAAGCCATACCAATGAATTCGAAATTCTCCACACCAATGAACTAGCCAAGCAATGTCGAATCATGCAATCATGATCTCATCCAACAAGTAGACAATGCAAATTTTGAAACTAAGCACATATATATCAACTTGGTCAAAATCTAAAAAATGTGGATCTCCTCAAGTTTCACTCAACACTCAACTAATCTAGGTCCGGTTCAAGCCACTAAAAGGAAAACAATCCAAGCAATCACGATAAGAGATCATCACAATAGCAATATCAAGGAGGTCTTTCTCATTCGGTTGTAATGGGGCTTAGGACTTAGACAAATTGATGTCGGTAAGGGTCCTAGGGGTACTAAGCTCCATTAAAATTCAGAATCAATGTTATGCATATAATACTCTCTCACTTGTGCAGTCAAGTCAGTCAAACTCCCACCACTTAGAAAATTTACTTCAATGCTACAACATCAATGCTATGCACCCATACTCTTTCTTTTCTGCCACTTTTCAAATTCAGATTTTTTTTTTCTCTCTCTTTTTTTTTTATATTTTTGAGAGTATTTTCGTGGCATATACTTTTTTTTAGCAGCTTGGCACAAATGTCTCAACTGTACAGACAGAACACTTTGAATTCTGCTTATATAGAGCAGTTTTTACACTTAGACTTTTTATCCAATCTGTTCTCTGCAGCATGTCTAGACTGGTAGGTAGGAGACATATGTAAAACTTCGGATTTTAACTTTCATGCACAAAAGAGTTCATAAAACATGCAATAACATGGCTCAAGAGAAAGTTTAAAAAGGCCTTGGCTTAAATTTTACTAACTCAAATCAAAGAAACGGTCAAGGCTCAAATTGGTTCACTAAGGGATAATGTAGGGTCGGAAATATTTTGTCGCGGCCGTGTGGCTAAAAATCCCTAGTGCCTCCTATCATTTATCACAAGTGACTCAAATATATTGCGATTTTGCGGATACACACTCTCAAAAGAATAGTAGGATGTGTCCTACTTTAAGGCTCAAATCTAATTTAAGTGAGTGGTTATTAAATTTCGATCCAACAAAGTTTATTTTTCGTCATCCCAAATTACATGCATATATGTGCCTAGATCTACTCTTCACAAAGTCCACAAGCAAGCATATTGAAAATAAAAGCACAAATAAGACAAGCTTGATCATAGAAAACGACACTTCAAAATCAAAAATTTTGGCAAGCTTCGACACAAAATACCCCCTCCTTACACTTAAACCTTGCTCGCCCTCGAGCAAGAGAGAAAAGACAAAACAAAGAGAGAAGGCATGACAAAATAAACACAAAAATACCCTCCTTACACTTGGTCCCTACCAAGTGTTAGAACAAACGAAAACTAAAGACAAAAGATAAAATACAAAGAAACACCCGCCTCCTTACATTTGATCCCTATCAAGTGTAAGAAGAAGAAAAACACAAGAGAATAGACTCAAAACATAAAACAAAAACACAAAAAGGAAAAATAAAATTGGGGAAGAAAAGTCATCGGTCGCCTCGCCTGGGCAGGCGAGGCAGTCTGCTCATAACTGTGCGGCGGAGGCGATCTACTCTGCGGCCAAGGGAATTTAGATTCCATACTTTGCTCCTCCAAAGGCCATCTCCTTACACTTAAATCCCAATTCCATACTTAGCCAAAATCTGAAAAAGAAAAGAAACAACACCAAGCATAAAATCAAACTAAAAACACGAAATCAAAGAAAAACGGAAAAAATACGGGTTGCCTCCCGGAAGAACCTCTCTTTAAAGTCTTCGGCTAGACCTCCTTTTTAAGAGTCAATCGGGTGACGGCATGAACAATAGAGTCTCATCCACTGCCTTGATCACCCGCTTCAATCTCTTCCCACGGTCTTTATACCACTCGAAATCTGCATAGGCCTTCTTCCGAAATTTTTCCTCACACTTGGTTGATGGCATATCCCCTTGCAAGACGATGGTAGTATGCTCCCTTGCTTCCCTTATCTTGTCTCTTTCAGGTTGGAGCTTTACTTCCACGGTTTTCACCCATTCTGGTATAGAATCGTCCAGACTGGGCAGCTGAGACAAACTGCTGACAGTAGCCAATTCTGGAGTTGCGTGTAAGGCCAAGATGCTTTCTCTGATCTCCTCGTCCCTCATATCATCGAGATTTGATTCGGTCAGCCCTTGAGTCAAGGTGACCTCCATCTTATCCTGCATCACATATGTCTCAAGATATTCTTGGACAAAGCTTTCAATGGAGTCAGTAGATAAAGCATTTTCATTTTCATGATCAAAGGGCCTCTTAAGTGCTTCAACAATGTGATAATCATACATTTCTTTATGGTATGCAACACTTATAGATCCCTCATCTACATTGATTATGGCCTTCACAGTTTTTAAGAACGGTCTACCCAATAAAACACCCGCAGTACCCTCAACTTTCCTATCATTTGTGTCTATGACATAGAAATCTGTTGGATAGACAAAGTTGTTAATTCGGACCAAGATGTTTTCAAGTAAACCTACCGAGGCAATGCATGACCTATCCGCTAATTGAATAATCAGCTTAGTGGGCACTAATTCAGCTCCAGTTAATTGATTATAGATTGACAATGGCATAACATTAATGGACGCTCCTAAATCGCACATAGCTTGCTCAATCATAACACTACCCATCAGACAAGGTAGTGTAAACATACCTGGGTCAGCACACTTAGCGGGTAGCATCCTTTGAATAATTGCTGATATGAAGTGGTCCATCACAACTTTCCCGGACTTCGGGACTTTTCCGGTGATAACGTCCTTTACTAACTTCCGGAACTTAGGAATTTTCACGGTTTCAAGGAATGGAATGTTGATCTCCAATTTTTCGAACAATTTAGGGTAGTCCATGTACTCCTTGTTCAACGTCCTTTTCCTTTTCAAAGCTTCGGGGAATGGTGGAGGAATCAGATTTTTAGGCCCCGACTGGCCACTCAAGACGTCCTCCTCATCCTGTTCTAGTTTAGGATTCTCAGCATTCTGCTCCCTTAAGCCTTCTGATGCTATAGGCTGTTCTGCAGCCTTCTTCTTCTCTGCTGACTTCTCTGGGTGCCTTGCCTGTACAGTTGGGCCAGACAATCCTTTTCCTCCAACAAGTGTAATTTGGTTGCAGTTTTGGGCACTCGGATTGGGCTGTGTTTTGATCTTGTGAAGGTAAACGCCCTTGACCTCCCTTCAGATCTTGGAGTGAATCGCGGTTTGGACACTTGTTGCGCATGCATTTTCCAAAGTAACTTGTTGATCCATCTTCAATCGTTGCATCTCTTCCTTCATGGCTTGGATCTCATTTTGATTTGAAATTATCTCCTTCTCCATTTGTCTCTGATATGTAATTGCTTCCTTTTGAGAAGAAATCATCTCGCCCATCAATTGTTCAAACGAAGAGGATTCGTGGTTTGCTTGGCCAAGCAATGGACCTTGTTGCTGATATACTCGATGGTGTGGAGGCTTATATGTTTGAGACTGTTGTTTAACAGAGTTTGTACCATTAGTAGGTGTTTGGTACAAATTGTCATAGCGGTGGATGAGTTGTTGTACTTGACTTTTTGGAAATTCCACTCGCTTGTGCAGTCGGGAACTGTTCTTTCCATCTATTTCCTTTTTACCGCACATACTTAATTGACTTACATTAGCCATAGCATTCGGATTAGGCTGAGTACGAGCTGGAAGCTGTCCTTGAGTGCTCTTCATCTCTTGCATCATAGAATTCAGCTTATTCATCTGCTTGGCCAAGTCTTCCATCGTAGCTTGCTGATCCTTCTTTGTCTGATTTATCTCCCGCTGCATTTGTTGTTGAAATGCAGTAGTGGTCTTCTGCGAAGAAACCATTTCGGCCAAAAGCTTTTCTAAAGGGCTCTGCTGCTCTGACTGGGCAGGCGGGGCACTCTGCTGTTGAAACTACTTTTGATGCGGGGGTCTATACGCCTGCTGATAGCCATTCTGATTAGGAGGTTGGTACGACAGTTGATAGCTTTGTTGCTGCTGGTATGATTGCTGAAATTGTGATTGAGGCGTATTCATTGGTTGGAAATGCTCCTCCGGTTGCTTCCAACGGAGGTTCGGATGAACCCCTTGCTGGCCGCTCTAATTTCCAGCTACATTTACATCTTCTCCCGGACATTGCAGCGATGTATGCACTTTCTTTGCGCATGCTCCACATGCGTGATCGGTATTCGATCGGCTCGAAGCAGGAGCGTTCTGCTTAAGTATTAAATCGAGCTTGTCTTGCAATAGGTTGAATTTTGCATCCACTTTAGTATCGATCTCATCCATGTATTCAGAATAAGACCAATTTACAGCTCTCCGTGTTGTTCTCGGCCCCTTGTATTGCGAGGTAGATTCCGCAAGTCCTTCAATAATATTTCTTGCATCTTTATAGAGACTTGTATGGAAATTCCCTTTTAAGCCAATATCGACCATGACTTTTGCTTCATCGGTCATACCTTGATAGAAGATTTGCAAAAGCTCCACGTCTGAATAGCCATGGTTCGAACAACTATCGACAAGTCGTCCAAATCTCTCCCAATATGCGCTGAAGGTTTCGTCGATTTCTTGAGCGATCTCGGAAATCGGCTTCTTAAGTGCATTTGCCTTTGATTGCGGGAAATACTTTTTCAAGAAAACCATACGCATTTGAGCCCACGTCGTGATCGTGTTCGGCTTAAGACTTGAGAACCAAGCTTGCGCTCCAACTTGAAGTGTGAATGGAAAAGCCTTTAGCTTGAATGCATCTAGGTTGCCTTGCCTGTGCAGGTTGCAGACTTGGTTGAATGATGCCAAAAAGGAAATTGGGTTCTCGTTCGTCCTCCCATAGAATTTAGGCATTGCTGCGACCATGTTCAGCTTGATATCTATTTGTTCGGTAGTAGTGATTTGGATTGGACCGGGTAAGTCCGCTCCCATTTCAAGCGATCCGGCATTCATGCGCAAAGGTGGATCGACTCTGTTTTCCATCTCTCCCTCTGATTCTGAACTTTCTAATGGAGTATTCTGCCTTGTTTTGTCGAACACGACAGTCTCTGTTTCTAACACGCTGTTCTGATCAACAACATCTGTTCTGTCTCTTGACTGGGCAGTTAAGACGGTTCCTGCCTCGGACATAATCTGTTGCTTTTGCAGCTTTGTCCTATTCCTATTCCTCTTTGCTGTTTTCTCAACCTCTGGATCAAATATGAGGTTAGGGTTGGAAGACCTGCTCATGCAACACTTATACGAACAAAAAGATTAGTAGAAAACAATAAAACTAGATAACACCGTTCCCCGGCAACGGCGCCAATTTAGTGATCGCTGTATTGCACCAAATAATCCTACAAAAGTTGAGAATTATATCAGTATAGTCTTCAGGGTATCGAACACATGGAACGGAGGACTAGATGTATTATTTTTCTACTTATCTAAGGTTTTGGTTAGCAACCACGCAAACTTTGGGATTTTATCTAAACTAAGAACTTGTAAAAACTGAAAGAAATGTAAAAACTGAAAACTGAAATAAAACTGTTTAAACTAGGCAGTTAAGAGATGGGTCCAGCAGAATATTCACACACACGTAATTCCAATCCTCAGCACATAAAATGAATTAATCTTAAGAATCAACTCGTTATAGATTACCGTGACTTAAACTGCGTAATCCTCACTCCCACTTACTTAGTCGGTAACCGCCATGTTGGGCATCGAAACGGCTACTTCCCTAATTTAGCTACAACCTACGTTGTTGGGCAATCAATAGATTTAATAGCTAAACAGCTTTATCGAACTAAGGGAGCCTAGTATAGGAGCCTACTCGTATGTTGGGCATCTAATAGTCTCCTGCCGGTTTAATCCAATTATTCTAATGAATAACTTTGCTACTTACCTAGCCTTATTCCACGAGAAACGATGAAAGTACTAAGTTAGCTACAAACTACGCAACTTAGGGTGGCCAATCCTAAATAACTAGTCAGATTAAATAAACCAGAATTAACCCGAAACCCTTCAATTAATTATTAGAACCTAAGCCTCATGTACTGTTCACGTGTGCGTTTTACATCCTGCCGGACCACTAAAAATTTAGCTACTCATGAAACTGTCGTGACTGAACAGGTAAGACACTTTGCAAAACAGAACATACATCATTTGTAACCCTAACCTTAGCATGCACGAAAACTGAAAATAAAATAAAGATACGAACTAAAACAGAGAACTAAACACGTTGGAATTGAAACTAAACATAAACTGAATTAAAACAAGAATTGAAATAGGATCAAGAGTACCGATAGTCTTCGATCTCTCAAAACGAACGGAAACTGAAGCAACGATCTAAACTAAAATTCGAACATTAAAATCTGAAATACGAAAGTGTTTGTTTCATCTATTCGAACTAAATGGCTGCATGAAGTAAATGGAAAGGTAGTTGGTGTTCTTCTCCTCGGTGGTGGTGGAAATCGGCGATGGCGATGGTGTGGCTTCGGTCGGCGGCGGCTTCGGGAATGGATGGATCGGAAATGGATTGATGTTTTGAGGTTGTGAGGAGGTCGAGGCGCGAGAAGATGGTTGTAAAGGGTTGCTGAATTTCGTGCCTCCCTCATCCTTTTATAGTGCTCCTAGGAATTTGATCACAACTAGGGTTCCTTTGTGGATAAGGAAAGGATCTATGAGATATGGTAATATCTCATCCTTCCTTATTTATCTCCTTTGCTCCCTTATCTTCTTTCCTTTCTTTTCTTCTTCTTTCCTTCTTTCTTTTCTTGGCCAAATCCGCTCAAAATCTCGCCATTACAGCTGGAAACTCGTTGCCACATCATTTCCACGTGTCGTGCTAAATCAGCCTATTTTCCTGCATAACTGCCAACAAAAGTGTCTCGCCTGCATAGTTAAGAGACTTTTCGGACATAAATAATTAGGTACGAAATTGACTCATCAGGGATCATTCAAATCTACTAGCACTAAGCTACTGAATCATCTCCCAACAATTTCCCCCTATTTGATGATGCCAAAACCTAACACTACAAAATGTCAGAAACAAACCCCTTACAACTATTACAAGTAGAATCAGTGGAGTTGTTCATCAAGTTCTAATCTACTGAGGGAATACATGAGAGAAATATCAGGGAATCTATCAGGGAGTTGTTATTACAGAAATCTGACAACAATTTCCCCCTAGTACATCTTTACACAACAAATTTCCCTCACGCTTCTAACTAGGGAATCTATCAGACTGAGCAAAAACAGACTAACACAGATATCAGTAGTGAGTGTGTGAGTCAGTAATCACTTAGGTGATTATGAGCATTAAGCTTAAATAGACAAGGCCATGAAGACAATAAGGTATTGTCGGGCCAAACAACAAGGATGTTTCATATATGGTAAGAAGTTTCAGTACATTACATCACTTGCTATTCTAGAAAGCAAAATAAGATACAAGAAACTATCTATCTCCTGAACTTCTGGATCCGTGCTTTGAAATCTCTGGACTTCTCCTCTGGAAACGGCAATCCATACATCTGGAAGGTGTCTTTCCTAAGCTTTTGTCTCTTTAGCATATCAGCAGGGTCAGACTCATCAAGATCTAAGGCTTTGATGGCACTACTGACTTCTCCTTCTATTACTACAATATGTAATAATGATCCATCAAGCTTTTGTGGAGGAAGCAGAGGTTTAGGAAATGGGACTCGGACATTTCCTTATCAGCTAAGGCTTTCTAGACTCTAGCATATATCTCAGGATCGCTTACCAGAAGCCATTCAGCAAAGGCATTTGTCTTGTTCATGTCAGGCCAGTACTTCCAGAAAAAGTACCTCTTAATGAATTTAGCTTTAAGAGTTTCCCATCTATGAGTTCGTTCCCATGGCATCCATTGGTCAATCCTTGGCCATCTATGAATCTTCAGATCAGTGGGCTTCCTGCTTCGCCTATATTTATATGGAATTTCAGCTTCCTTGTCAGGTACCCTCTCTCGAGACTCTTTCTCAGTCCTCAGTCTCAAGGCTTCTAAGTTAGCCTACCACAACCTTTCACGAGCTTCTCTAATTTGCCTTGCTTCTGCCGTTCTGTCCAGGGCATCCCGGATCTGTTTCATCTCTAATTATTTTTCTTTTGAAGGGACGTAGGATGGAACATTTTCTTCTGACTCAGCAGGTGATTGTGATTTGGATTTGGAACCTGAAGTATCACCCTGCTGTCCAGATTTGGACTTTTCCTGCTGCAGCTGTTGTTGTTGTTCAGATTCCTTCTCTTTGTCGGCCTCATCGCCGATTCTGAGCTTCTTAGGGGGAGGCCTAGTACCAGTCTTCTTTCCCCTGAGACCTTGGTCTTACCCTTTGCAGGAGCTTTCTTTAGTTTATTGGCAGCTTCTGCTTCAGCAATCTCCCGGGCAAGTTTTTCGTCGGCCTCAATCTGATGTCTCTCCTCAGGGCTTATGTACCTTTTAGCTCCTTTCTGTGGTGGGGTTGGGAGTTTCAGCTTTTTCTTCCCTTTACCCACCACTGGAGGAGGCAAAGGAGTATCCTCCTCGTCTGAATCCTCCTCAATGAAATCAGCAACCTCTTGAATATATTTAATGGGGGTTTGGGTTGCTGAGTGCTTCGGTCCTGAGCCGCTTTGGCCGGTCTCAGCAGGCTCTACATCACCCGCTGCTGAGACACCCTTAGCCTGACCTGGAGTACCTTGGGGGTTAGTAGGGGCTGATTGACGTCCAGTTGCTCCTCGTGCTGACCTTGTTCCCCTTGGAGTCAGTGTCCTTTCCGCCTTTTTGGCATCATCAATTGAGCCAGGGGTAGGGACCTGAACTTTCTTATTCAGTCCTTCGAATGCAGTAGCCAGCTTGTCCAGAGCTGTCTGCATGGTCTCAAGGCGTTGGTGGACGTTGTTCCTCTCAGTGATAAGATTATCGTTGTACTTCTTATGAGAAGAATCCACCAAGGTCTGAATACTCCGCAACTTAGCATCCATCTTTTCTTCAAGAGTCTTATGAATGGATTGTAGTCTGAGCTCTGAAGCTTGACTCAATGAAGAAACTGATTTAGTATGGGCTGATTGAGCTGCCTTAAAATCTTCCAATAGTCACTTCTGGGCAGCTTCCAGCGATGCTTGTTGCTTCTCGAACTCTGCTCTCTGAGTGGATAAAGCATCTATGAGTATAGTTGAGAAGTCAGGAGCTGCTGAGTTTAATGGAAGACCTCAGCTCCTTCATCTCCTCACTCTGAGCAAGAGTAGAATGTTTCCATGTCTTATGGACTGCCTTGGCCAAAAGTCTATTCTGAGCTCCCTGACTTTTTATGGCGTTGGCTATAATCTTATACCGTCGGCTCTTCGGGCTGGGCGCTATCTCGAAAGCAGACCCCAGCAACAGCTGTACTAGGTCCGCGGCCTGAGAGGTACCAGCCGCCAACTTTACTAGAGGGAGGATGCTGAGTGGAACTTCAGCAGTTGAGGGTTGGGCACCCTCCTCCAGTTGAGTTCCCTCAAAAGGCTTCTGAGGGCCTGTATCACTGGGCGGGTCTTAATCATCAGGATCAGACCCATCAGAAGGCACGACTACTGTAGAAGGAAGAAGATCATTCAGCATGGCCAGCATAGCCGCCCTTAAATCCTCTATGGAGCTGATGTCCGCAGGCTTAGAATAGCCGATCTTCTGGCGGATTATCAACTCTTCCTCATGTAATTGCTCGTAGGTATGGTGTTGGATCAGCTTGTTAAGAGAGAACCATTCCTGGAACCTGATAAACATGTGAAGCCTAGCTTGCCTCGCGAGAGCAACCAAGTCAGAGTGACTTGATATCTCCGGTATGGCCTCTGAGACTTCTCGGGAGGCTCTGTTCTGAAGAGCTTCAGCCTCGATCCCGATGGTCTCGGCTTCTGAGCCTGCCTTCGAGTCTTCCACCTCAATTAGAGATATCTCTTTCTCAGTAGAAGGGATGTTACTGAGGGGTGGAACGTCTAGTGGGGTCTGAGTAGGGGTTGTCGGTTCAGCATCCGACCCCTGTTCCACTATCTCTTCCCTTTCAGCAGTTACAGACTTCTCTACTGAGGTAGTCTTCGCAGAAGAGTCTTCTTCATTACGCAGTCTGAAGGGAGGGACAATCACTGCCTTAGAAACCGTCTTCTGCTTCTTTGATAGAGTCTTCTGAGCAGCTTTGGGTGGCCACCTCTTCTTGGTCGGAGTGGACTTCGACCCTTTCTTAGGCTCAGCAGGCCCTGCCCCAATTTGCACTAGGGCTGCTGCCTTGCTGTGAAACCTAACTTTCTTGGGGTTGAAGTACCCCTTGTTAGCATAGGTGATGTGGTCAGCACAGAAGTCCTCTATCATAACTGTCAGCTTTATCCCGTAGAGAAGCTTCCCCTTGACAGTTAGGCTGTTAGTCACCTTATCAAATTTGGCAGCCTGAGTCATGAATTCTTTCAATAAGAATTCCGTCCAATTAACTTGAGCTCTGTCGTAGATTGCCATCATCATCTGGAGCTTCAGTCTGGACATTTGGTCAAAAGAGCCCGCCTAGCTAGTCAGAATTTGAGTGACTATATAGGCCAGTGCTCTGTACTTCGGCAGCATGGAGTTTTTCGGGAAGGCGGCTCTGAACGACATCGGCTCGCTGCTGAAAATCTTCAGATATTCATCAAGAATATCATCCTTGTATCCAGTGACACTGATGCCCAAACTAGGCAGCTGAAAGCTCCTCTGAAGAGCTTGCCTAACTGATATCTGTTTAATCTCCGAGTCAGCACGGGTGGGGTCGATGATGTGGTGAATGATGAACCGCCCCATAATGTCTCCGTCTACTGAATCGGAGTTTAAGTAGAGCTCCGAAAATTATCGCGGGAGGAAGAAGGCTGGGTTCCTCGACAAGAAACCTTCAAGGCCTGACACCCTCAACGCCTCGAATATATCAGTCATGAACTCAAGTTCGCACGAGTCGAACTCCATGATTGGCTCGCACGAGACACGGTCTTTCTGCAAGATCTCTACGATGTTGGCCGGGGTAGCAACAACAACGTTCTTTGATGCCATGTCTATAATCTGCAAAACGAAATATCAGTATTGAAGAAAAATCTTACAAATAATCATAGTATACTGAACATGCATATTATTTTACTGTAATAATTTCTGAGAAGTTTTGAAGCCAGTTTGCAAATGATAGATTGAATTCTCAGAAAATTTAGGGTTTTAAGTTGAAGAACGAAAATGACGGTTTTTCAGACTTTGAATGTGTTTTATATGATCAGGGAGATGAACAGTTTAATATCAACGGTTCAGTTTAAATCTTCTTTATGAGATGGACGGTGAGGATTCAATGTTATGAAATAGGTAATGATCAAACTAGCCGCCTAAGTCAATTTACAGTTGTAAATAGCCAAAGAATTAACTTCATAAGACAAGCATTTAATGCGTGACAGAGTTCAGCAATCTTAGCATAGAATGTCGTATATTTAATGAAAATCTTTATATTAAATGACATTCTCCTAAGTCAATGAATACGATGTTGAATCTGAATCATTAATGCATTAAATATTATATTGGCTACTGAGTAGAGATACGCAAACCTGTCAGCTGAACATCGTAGTCAGCTGATACCTCGTGTAATGGTTGCTGAATCTCCATGTACTGAATGAGTCCAGTACTGAGAGTGAACATTCCCCCTTGTTGAATGCTCCTCTCATGAATGCACTTACTGACTGAGTCAGTAGGGTCCAGCAGACCTAGCTCTATGGAAAGTTCTCTGAATCTTGCTTCAGCTCGATGCTTGGTCAGGATATCGTCCCTTTGATGGTCAATATAGATCTTTTCCATCCTGATATCCTTCTTTTCGACATGATCACGAATGAAGTGGTGTCTGATGTCCACGTGCTTGCATCTAGTATGAAGTACAGGGTTCTGAGTGATTGCAATTGCACTGGAGCTGTCGCAGAAGATCGGCACTTTATTCTGAATGACGTCATAGTCGTGTAGCTGCTGTCTTAGCCAAAGGATTTGGGCGCAGCCATGTATTCAGCTTCAGTAGTTGACGTTGCTACTGAATGTTGTTTCTTTGAAAACCATGAGATCAGCTTATGCCAAGGAACTGACAAGTTTCCGAAGTTGATTTTTGGTCAATTCTACATCCTGCATAGTCAGCATCAGAATAACCAGTTAGTTCAGTATTATCATCTGCTAGATACCATAAACCCATGTCAGGTGTTGCTCTGAGATAGCGGATAATCTTCTTTGCTGAGTCCATATGGCTCTACTTAGGATTCGCCTGAAATCGAGCATAGACACCTACAACATAAGTTATGTCAGGTCAACTAGCTGTTAGATATAATAATGAACCAATTATAGCACGAAATTCTGTATGGTCTACTGATACTCCCACTTTATCAAGATCAATTTTAATATTCGTGTTCATCGGGATCTTGATTGGTTTGCCGGATGTGCAACCGAATTTCTTGATGAGGTCTCGAGTGTATTTGCCTTGATTGATGAAGGTCCCCTTGTCTGATTGTTTGACTTGTAATCCGAGGAAATAATTCATCTCTCACATCATTGACATCTCGAATTTATCCTTCATCATCTTCTCAAATTGTTGACACATAGTGACATTTTTAGATCCGAATATAATGTCATCTACGTAGATCTGCACAAGTAACATGTTGTCGTCCAGTCAAATGCTGAATAATGTGCGGTCTACTGTGCCCTTTTGAAGACCTTTCTAAAGAAGAAACTCAGACAGGGTATCGTACCAAGCCCTGGGTGCTTGTTTTAACCCATACAGAGCTTTTCTGAGTCTATAAACTTGGTGTCCCTGCTGAAAGCCGGGAGGCTGTTCTACATAGACTTCTTCTTTCAGCACACCATTCAGGAAAGCAGACTTCACATCAATTTGATAAACTCTGAAGCACTGTTGTGTTGCGTAGGCTAGGAATAGTCGGATTGCCTCCAATCTTGCAACTGGAGCGAAATTTTCATCGAAATCTATCCCTTCGGCTTGACAGTAGTCTTTTTCCATGAGTCTCGCTTTGTTCCTTACTATGATGTTGTTTTCATCTCGCTTGTTCTTGAAGACCCATTTAGTTCAGATCACATGTTGATGTCGGGGTCTATCAACAAGCTCCCATACTTCATTTCTCGCGAACTGATTCAGCTCCTCCCGCATGGCGATGATCCAATCAGCATCCTTAAGTGCATCCTCAACTGACTGAGGTTTTTCAGTAGACAAGAAGCAGGAATGTAGTGCGCTTTCTCCTTGACAAAATCTGGATCTTGTCTTTACACTAGCTGAAAGATCTCCAATAATTAAATCAGAAGTGTGAGCGTCCAGCCACGATCAACGATGTTTTAACTCTTCATCTTAAATTTGTTCAACACAGATAGTAGGTGAGTTAGGCATTTCAGTTGTACTATTCTCAGATTGAAGTAATTTAGTTACTAGAGTTAGGTCTACTGAGTCACCAGGTTCAGGGGCATTCAGCTTAGGAACTTCTGTTGTTCCTCTTGAATTATTATACTCAGTAGAGGTCTCAGTTACCACTTGGTTTTTTCATCGACCTGGGTTACTTGGGATTGATTCTGTCCAGTAGAGTCAATCTGTTCAGCTACTTCTACTGCTGGCTGAGATTCAGTAGTCTTATCTTCAATTTCCTCTTCTGAATCATCATCCCAACACAGCTGGATCTTCTCAACATTATCTTTATCACACCCCAATTCCCGAGGGAACGCATTAAAGCCGGGATGCGATTAGGGGTTGGAGAAAAGAAGTGTGAAAGAAAGGAGAAATAAATAAACCGAAATATATTAGGAAAAAGGCGAGTAACTAAAGGGACACCTTACCAAGAAGATGGAATTTACCAGAACAACGATAATTCACATACTAATATTTACGAGTTCAAGATTTGACTCGAAGCAGAACAAGTCATAGCAAACTAGTAACAAAAGAGTAAGATGACATCAAAAGCCTCGTCAACCATAAACAAGTCCAACTTCAGTTTTTTCATTAAAAGAAAATGAGCTAAAACGGAAGCTATGATTATATATAATAAAAACCCATGCCTCAGCTCCGCCCGTCTTCACTAGCCCCTCAACCTGAAAACATTTGAAAATATTTGGGAATGAGCACTAGTGTACTCAGTGGGTGAAACAGTTTATAAATATTTCACAATAAATTTATCCATGCATAAACCATATGAGTTGGAAGGTTAAAAAATAAAAGCCACTTCCAAACATACAAATATTCACTTCTTTTTGTGCCGCGTTGTCACGTTCTACAGTTACTCTTACTCTATTCCCCTTGCTCTCGGACTTTGGGCTAAAAACCCAGTGAGTGCCATAAATATCTGATCTCGGGTCTTGACCCAGAGATCCCAACCCTTAGACTTAAAGCCGAAGCCCACAGGTCCTCTTCAACTGGTTAGCACACAATGGAGATCAACCCATTTCACTACTAACAAACGTGTACACAATCGTCAACTAGCGTGTGAGGCCAGTCAAAAATCTCGATCGATTAAATTCAGAGCGTTAAACTTGTAGAACGCACAAAAATATCTTTCATGGATAAACAAGCATTTCACATAGCTTAATAACTCAAAATAGTTTTAGAAAGTAAAATCCCACCATGCTATTGTGCTTGTACTATAATATAACGTCTCCGATAAAGTAGAGTGCTACCTTTCTCCTTCGATATCTCCTACAAGAGAAATCTTAAACTTAGTAGTAATTCAAATCTTATTCCTTGCTAATCCTATTAATTATCAAATCTTAATTCACAACCTCGTTTTCCAAAATTGGATACTTACAATATCCTAATTTAAATTTTATCCCTACGCATGAAGACCCTTATATTAACTACTAAGTATTTATCTAATTATTTCTTACGTAAGTACGTAGGTATAGCCCCACAGACGTTAATTGCCAAATGATAAGATTCATTATTAATAAAGTCACATGAATTGTTTATTATCTTAAACCTTGTACGTGGCCACGGCAACTTAACTAATTTAGTATCTACTATTCCAAAATCTCCCGATAAATCCTTTATTTTTTTTGCCAATAACATATTTCCTTAATTACTCAATTGAATGAAATCAGAAAACTCCAGGCATAACATCTTCGCCTGGCAATGAATACCCTCCCCAATCAACGCACCTTGCTATATAAGATTTATGCATGAGTTAAACTTCTTAATTGACATCTCCATCCTTAAATTAATATCACACCTTAGATTCTTTGTATACCCACACTAAGCAAGGCTTTACATATATTAATATACGTATTAAACTTAATTCGATGTACACACGATGTAACTCAAAATTAGACGTAATCACTTAATCCCTATATAACATCATTCAAACATATTTCAATATTAATTTCGACGAAGGATATACCATTCAAGCTTGCTCTGTGTCTCGCTATTCTTCTCGAAATATGGAAGTCGAGAAATATGTGGAAGGAAGTGAAATGATAAATGATTTACCTTAACCGCCTCCCCTTTATTAATAGCACACCTTAGTTATAAAATAATATTATACCTATACTATACCTAACTAGGCCTAATGACTTTGTTTCCTCATGCATTCACACAATCAGACACGTATATATATATGGGAAGGGGTATTGAAGTTAACTTAATGGTAAAGTCATTCTCTTATTAGGCTTTATCTTATCAAATAGTTCAAAACCTTAATGGGTAGGTAATATATATCCTACTATATATACTTATAAATATATATATATATATATATATATATATATATATATATATTAGTTATTGCTTGTTTATGAAAACTGTTGGTCCGGAGACGAGAGTCAGGTATAGAGGGGGGGGGTGAATACACATGAGTACTGTTTCTTTTCTCAAACGCGAAGGACAGCTGAGCTGTAGGTTGCTACTGATGAACAGTGCCAAATAGTAACCTTCTAATCGCGGGTCAGAGTGGGCCAACTACTAAGTCTCTCCTACTGACTTTTCTCAGTGCTTGATTCTCAGTCGAAGACTTAGTGCGGATAAGTGTGTAGGGCCCGGAGATTCGTCTCAGTTGAAAACGTGATTTTCACAAGTTAAAAGATTTTGGCTAGTGCACTTTTTCGAATACGTTTTATGCAAGATATGAGTTTGTAAAATGTTTGTATGTAGTGCAATAAAACAGTAAACAACACAAGCAATTTTTAATGTGGTTCGGATACGTAAGATCCTACGTCCACGGTCCTCCTGAACAGGAGGTCTTGTTGATTAATCAGAGCAAGCCTCAGCAAGGTATCTGTGCACTGGACAAACCATTCTAAGTTATAGTCCTTAGCGACTTTACAAATCAAACCTAAGTTTAAAGGGGAGGAGATTTTCTCCAACTAGGAATGAGTTCTTACAATAAGAAGAGTTACTAAAAGTGAACTCCTTCAAGATTCTAAGCTATAGTATAAACGTTGAGCTTAAATAGAGAAGAGGGATATAAAGAAAGAAACTCTAGAGAGAAGAACTAAAGATTTTCTGCTAAGCAAGTTCTTCGCTGGTTTATCTTTGAATGCGCTAGAGTTGTTTCGAATGCTTGAGCGTTTTGTCCCTTGATATCCCGTGCATGGAGCTCAGATTTGCTTCTCTATTTATAGTCATGACCCAGGCATTTGCCCGTTGGAGAGGACGATGCCACGTGTCACAAGCTTCCAAGGAAAATGGCCATATGTTCGAATTGTTGCAGCAGAGTTGTTGATTACAGTTCATGAGAACAACTTTAGTTGGTCAGAGCAGGTAGTGCGTTGACGGCTTCTCATTGGTCGAGGTTTATGGTAGGTGAGATATGTCAGACATCGGTCTTCATCGGAGTTGACTCTCACTTATCCTCGTATGATCTTCTGCTGACCTTCTCTATTTATAGTAGACTTCACACAGTCTCTGTCTTCTTCGTCTGAGTCGGCTGACAGTAAGTATTCTACTGAGTAATGATCAGCTGATAACTCTGAAGGTACTGAGCTTTGAATTTGTGGTTCTTCTACTGATGTGGGTCAGCTGATAAAGTGTCTTCTACTGAGCGAAGATCAGCTGATGACTTAAGAACATAAGCCCTTACACTGATGACGTGGGGTTCTGGAAAGTAAGCTTCCTACTGAAGATCAGTCTAACATCTTACCCCGTACAGGACATAGACACAAACGATAATGAAAACAAAATCAGTCTAACCTATTTGATCATCTAGTCCTATCAACACTACACTACTGATATCAGCTGGGTTTTGGGATCTTCAATTCCATAGCATGAAACACTATGATTTCCCCCAATACTATTTTGCCCAATAAAATGCTAAGTATCTTCTACTGACTCATAACCCACAAAATTCCCCCTAATTGATGATGCCAAAACCTTTAAAATTCTAAGAAAATAAGTCCCAAACTACTGACATAATAAAGACTTCAGTAAAAACTGAGCAAATAACTCAAGAAAGTCAGCAGCTGAAAGATAGGCACATCAGAGAACTGTTATGTGTAAGTGTGTGTCAGATCACTTCAGTGATCAGTTGTGATAAAGATAAACAGACAAAGCCTTAAGACAATGAGTGATTGTCTGGCCAGAAGAAAGAACTGTTATATTTGTGTGAAATGGATTACACAGTTCCTAACTTCTATATAGGATATGAAGAACTACTGCTAACGTCTGAACTTCTTGGTCTTGCTCTTGAAATTAGTAGACTTGTCAGCAGGAAGATCCAATCAGTAGGATTTGTAGATTCTGGCACGGAGTGTTTGGATTTCCTCGAGATCGTTGGGCAGCTGAGAACTAAGATCATGATGGCATGCATAGAACACCGCGAGTGGTCATGGGAGGAGGTAATTTCCTGTAAGCAGGAGCAACGAGTGGCAGCTTCTCCTTTGCTAGGATCAGATGAATTTGCGCTCTGAGTCTGGCATTGAATTGATGAAGGAATTCATCGAAGAGTTGATTTGCTGGAATCTCAGTCGGATAGCATTGCCACACGTAGTATCCTTTGATGAACTCTATCTTCAGTTCCTCCCACTCCTCGTTCAGATTTCACGGTATCCATTTGTCTACATGGCGGTGAGGAGTCTTCTTCTGATAAATGGCTCTGGGAGCGCCTCGCCTGTAGTACTTGGAAGACCTGAGTATTTGTTTCCTCCAGTCGAGAACTAGTTCATTGGCCATTTTATCAGTAAGCTCTACGATCTTGGCCAAATCCTCCAGTCTCTTCTTCTCTCTGAGGGCCGCAACTCTAGTGTCTCCTCTTCGGAGATTCAGTCCCTGCTGCGTTGCCTCTCAGGTGGCTCTATCTTCTGCCTCCTGCTCAGGAGTAAGTTTAGTAAGATTTTTCATCCTTTGAGCCAGGGGCTGAAGATCAGTGTCAGAAGCCGCCTTCTCATCCTGAGCCTTTTTCTTCTTCTGTTCCTCTAGGAGTCTTTTGGCTTGGCTCTTGGACGCTCTGACACTTGGCTATTTTTGCTTCTATTTGCCCTTTTGAGCCTCTGCTTCACGCTGTCGCTCCTGATCGATCTTATCCTGGAGCTTCTGAGCGACACGCATGTCATACGCCTCCTGCTCCGCTTTGGTTTTGAATTTGGGCGTCAGGGAAGGCGGAGGAGTTGATTCAGTAGCTTTCTCCTACCCCGGCCTTTACGGTGGCAGTGGCTCGTCCTCTTGGTCGACGAATTGGTGAGCTCTTCGATGTGCTGAGCCGAGGATCCTTCTCCTGATCCTGTAGCCGGCTCATGCGCCTCAGTTGTTTGGATAGTAGGGATTTGGACTACATGGGGAGGGGGTACTGAGCTGGCTCCAGCTGGTACAGCTGAGCCTTCCCCCTTGGCAATTGTTCTTGCCTCTGCTTCTTCTCCTTCGCCCACCTGAGCCGTCTCCGCCTCACCCTTATCTTCCCCCTTTTTGGCATCATCAGCCAGGGAGAGACGAGTGCGGATGGCAACCATTTCCTTTTCTAAGTTGAAGATCATAGTTTTGATGGAAACGGTGGTGCTGTCAAAGTCTTTGACGGCATCACAATAATGCTCCCTGTCAGTCTCTTGGTCAGCACGAATCTGCTGAATCTGGGCTCCTGTCTCATGTCTTTGCTTCAGGAGTGATACGTCATGAGAAGCGATCATCTCAGCTTGGATGAGCTTAAGGGCCTCCGCCTGAATTTATATGGCCTTCTGTACGCTGGAGGTGGCTATTTTATTGCACTCATCCATAGCTTTTTGGACTGTGGCGATGCTCTGAGTCAGCTGCTCAGAAAACATCTTATACTGAGCTTGGAGGAGCTGCTGACTCTGAGTGGCTAAGTCTGCCTTCTGAGGTGCGAGTGCGGTCTCAACTATCTCTTGAATATTCATAGAGGGAGTAGGAGCTTCGAAGACCTTCTTCACTTCACTTGCAAGTCTGTCAACCGTCTTCGTCTGAGAATTGGTATACTGTGCCCACTTCAGGTGGACATCCTTAGCAAGGAGACGATTTTTGTCTCCCTGCTTCCTGATGGCTCTATTGACAGACTTGGAGGACACGGAACCAATGGGTTTGATCTGATAGGAGCTGGTTCCGAGCCTCTGCTCAGATGCTGCGAGTTGTTGCGCTCGACTGGGTTTCGAGGCAACTGGGCTTCACCTGATGTAGAAGGTGGAGGTGGTGATTTTCCCTTCTCGCTGGGAGTTTTACCCTCAGTAGATCCTCCCTGGTCTGCTTCCTTGGGTTGTGCCTGATCCACATCATCGTCATTCTTATCGTTATTGTCATCGTCGTGATGCTGCGATGGGCTGATGACATGTTGTTCGGAGGATCTCAGACTGAGAAGATATAGCATGGCGGGTCTCAGATCCTCGAACGAGGCTAAGTCAGCGTGCTCCCCGAACCCTATAGCTGACTGTAAGCTTTGCTCTTCTGTCAGCAAGGACAGTCCTGTCTGATTCATGATCAGCTCTTCGAGGATATCCCAACTCAGGAACCTCAGTAGCATCTGCGTCCTCGCCCTGATCGCAATGTCGACCAGATCCTCAGTAGCATCTGGGATCTATGAAGTCACTTCTCCTGTGGCTCGGAGACGAGCCGACTGTAGTGTCGTCCATTCAGGAGATGTTTCCTCAGGCTTCGCTGGAACCTCAGACGTTCCAGTCTTAGTAAGCCTCTTTTTCTTCGGTGGGTCGGCACGGGGAGGCAGTTCAGTAGTAGGCCTCTTTAGTGCAGCTGGCCCACGCCCGACCGACTTCTCAGCAGCGGCTCTAGTTTTGAACTTTATGAGCTTGCTGTCGAAGTATCGAGAATCAGCAAAAGAAGCATGATTCGATATTGAATCCTCGATAAGTATGGACATCTTCGTCCCATACAGAAGCTTGCCCATACTAATTAGTCTCCTCTCTCCTATAGGTGTGACGACAAACTTCTGTGCCTGAGCTTTAAGCTCAGTCACATAGAATTCCATCCAGTTGACCTGGACACCGTCAATGATTGCCATCATAAGCTGGAGTCTTGGCCTGGACAGCTGATCGAATGAGCCGGCGGCGCTCGTCAGTATACGAGTGACGACGTACGCGAGCCTGCGGTACTCTAGCAACAACTGATTCTTTGGCAGTGCGGATTTGAAGGAGATATCGTCTCTCCTGCAGAAACGATGGACATAGGAGTTGAGCTCCTTCTCCTTGTATCCGGCCGGAGATATCCCATGGGAAAGAAGATCGAAGGACGCCTTCAACGCTATCCGGATGTTGATATCGGAGTGATCTGACTCCCATTTCTGAGGAGTCACCTCCCTCATGTAGGCGAACTGGGATACCTCGCCGTCTGTATCTTCCACCGTCCGCCAGTTGTAGAAAACTTCGGCCACTTAGTGGGGGAGATATGCATTGGGGTGCTTCGTTACCAGAAGTTCGAGGCCGGACGCTTCCAGAGCCGAGAATATGGGCTCGAGGTAAGGAAGGTCCGCCAGGTGAAGGACATCGTCGGCTCAAACTGAACCTTCGACTTGATGATCTCTTCGATGTTTGTTGGGGTCATAACGATCGCCATGAATATCTGCAAAAAACTTGTTAGCACTTGAAAATAGAGTAAGTTAGCAAAGTTTTGAGCAGAGAACAAGGAAAATTACCATTTGTGAAGAGCTTTGAGTGAAATGCAAAAAACAGTTTAGAGAAGATGAAAAATGGATGCAGAGAGCTCTAAGGATAAAAATGGCGAAAAGATGGATTAGAGTGAAAAATGAGATATTTTATAAGATTTGAATATCAACCGGTTTTGATCGAACGGCTGGGATGAAAACTCGCTTTTTAATGACGATTGTGATTTGATGTTATAAACGGAATGATTACTAAGGCCGCCTCTAATCTAGACCCACGTAAGGTATGCACAGTTAAGGTAAGGTGAGAAGACATGCATTAAATGCGTTGCAGGCAGCATTAAAGTCTAAGTCTTTTAAATGAAAACGGTTTCTACTGACTTAAACCTTAAAAACTTAATGGCGGGAAATAAATGCTCATTAATCTACTGAGTGCAAACGACTGATATAATAAATGCGAGTATGCTTCTGAGAAAGTTAAGTATATAAAACTACGCAAACCTCTTCAGCTGAACTTTTACGATCAGCTGGTTATCGTTAAGACTCAGGAGGACATTTGATGTGCTGATGACCACGTTCCCCCTTACTGTGTACCGTCTGATTCACCCGACTGAATTAAGGTACTGAGTCTTCTGACCTGTCGTACTGTACCCTTCTACTGACTCGACTCAGTAGGATCCAGTAGACCTAGCTCAACTGATAATTCTCTGAATCTGTTCTCAGCTAGTGGTTTGGTCAGTATGTCTGCCCTTTGTTTGTCAGTATGGATCTTCTCCATTCTAATATCCTTCTTCTCGACATGGTCTCTGATGAAGTGGTGTCGAATATCCACGTGCTTGCATCTCGTATGGAGAACTGGTTCTGAGTTATAGCAATCGCACTGGTGGAGTCGCAGTAGATGGGCACTTCATCCTGAGCTATACCATAATCTCGCAGTTGTTGTCGAAGCCAAAGGATCTGGGCACAGCAACTTCCAGTAGCCATATACTCAGCTTCAGTAGTGGGCATCGCCACTGAATGTTGTTTCTTTGAAAACGATATCAGCTTGCTGCCTAGGAACTAACATATTCCAGAAGTTGACTTTCGATCTATCCTGCATCTTGCGTAATCAGCATCAGAATAACCTGTTAGTATAAGATTATCATCAGTAGGATACCATAACCCTGCGTCAGGTGTTCCTTTCAGATATCGCAGAATCTTCTTTGCTGAGTCAATATGACTTCGCTTGGGATTCACTTGAAATCTTGCACATACACCTACAGCATAAGTTATATCAGGTCTGTTTGCTGTTAAATATAATAAAGAACCAATAATGGCTTTATAATCAGTAGAGTTACAGAAGCTCCCTCTTTGTCTAGATCGATTTTGAAATTTGTAGTTATGGGGATCTTGACTGGCTTGCTTGAGTCGCAGCCGAATTTTTTCAGGAGGTCTCGAGTGTATTTGGCTTGATTGATGAATATTCCTTCAGGTGATTGCTTTACTTGAAATCCAAGAAAATAGTTCATCTCTCTCATCATAGACATCTCGAACTTTTCCTTCATCATTTTCTCGAATTATTGACATATAGTCACGTTTCTACAACCGAAAATGATGTCCTCCATGTAGATTTGCACCAGTAGGATGTCATTTCCTGACTTTATGTTGAACAGGGTGCGATCTACTGTCCCCTTCTGAAAACCTTTCTGAAGCAGATAGTCTGATAGGGTATCGTACCAAGCCCTGGGTGTTTCTTTTAACCCATACAGCGCTTTCCGAAGTCTGTACACCTGATGTCCCTGGTGAAAGCCGGGTGGTTGTTCCAAATAGACCTCTTCCTTCAGTACACCGTTCAGAAACGCTAACTTTACATCCATTTGATATACTTTAAATCTTTGATGCATTGCATAGGCTAGGAACAGACGAATAGCTTCCAGACTGGAGCGAAGGTTTCATCAAAGTCTATTCCTTCTGCTTGACAGTATCCTTTGGCAACAAGTCGAGCTTTGTTTCTGAAAATGACGTTGATTTCATCTCGCTTGTTCTTGAAGACCCACTTAGTACCGATCACGTGCTGATGTCTAGGTCTGTCAACAAGCTCCCAAACTTCGTTTCGAACGAACTGGTTTAGCTCTTCTTGCATGGCATTGATCCAGTCAGCATCGTTGAGTGCATCCTCTATTGTCTGAGGTTCTTCTGTGGACAAGAAACAAGAATAGAGTGAGCTTTCCTCTTGACTTAATCTAGATCTCGTCCTGATTGTTACTGACGGATCTCCTATAATAATATCAGAAGAATGAGCGTCAAGCCATGAACGTCTGAGTCTGGCTTCTTCTTCTGAGACTACTTCTGCACAGTCAACATGAGTGTTAGGCATTTAGGTAGTACTGTTCTTTGACTACAGCAGTTCAGTAAGAAGGTTAGGATCTACTGAGTTTCCAAGTTCAGGGGCATTTAGCTCAGGAACATTAGTTGTTCCCCCTGAGTTTATATTCTCAGTAGAGGTCTCAGTTACAACTGGGGCTTCCTCATCGACCGTTGTTACCTGATGTTGATTCTGTTCAGTAGAATCAACCAGGTCAGCTACATTACCTGTGGGATGGGTCTGAATTTCCTCATCGTCTGACTCATCGTCCCAACAATGCTGGATCTTTTCGGCTTTCTTGTTTAGTGCAAGATCCTATAGCTTGCTGCTGACATCTACAATATTTGTCTTCTTAGATTGCCTGTCCTCTGTAACAAACTCATCAAAGACAACATGAGGGCTTTCCTCCACGCAAAGAGTCCGATAGTTAAAGACTCTGAAGGCTTTACTGACTAGAGAGTATCCCAAGAATACTCCTTGATCAGATTTGCTATCAAAGACCTTCAACTGATCTTTCCCATTATTGTGAATAAAGCAAGGACAACCAAAAATATGAAAATGAGAAATAGAAGGAATTCTCCCTTTCCATAGTTCGTAAGGTATCTTCATGTGTTGCTGTGTAAGTAGTGAGCAATTCTGAGTGTAGCAGACGGTGTCAGTAGCATCAGCCCAGAATTTTGAGGGTAGTCCAGAGTCTGCTAGGAGCGTTCTTGCTGCTTCTTTAAGTGTTCTGTTCTTACGTTCAGCAAGTCCGTTCTACTGAGGGGTGCGAGCTGCTGATGTCTCGTGCTTGATTCCCTCCTTTTCGCAGTACTCTTTTACTACTGAGTTGAGAAATTTTGTTCCTCTGTCTGAGCGAATTCTCTATATCTTGATGTCCTTTTCCACACTGAACTTCTTCAGCTGTTTCGGTAACTCAGTCATGACATCAGATTTGTTGGCTATGAAGATAACCCACGTATATCTTGAATAGTCGTCAATAACGACGAGGGCATACTTCTTGCCTCTTATAGTCACTAGAGAGACTGGCCTGAATAGGTCCATGTGTAGCAGTTGAAGGATTCCATCAGTGGAAGGTGACGAAATTAGTGGATTGCTGTTCTTTGTCTGCTTTCCCTTCAAGCATGCTTCACAGTTTCTGTCTTTGATAAACGATTCATTGGGCAGTCCTCTGACTTTAGAGTTCTTGGCTAGCTTGTTCATAGTCTTGAAGTTCAGGTGACTGAGTCTCTTGTGCCACAACCATCCTGTCTTATCACAAGATTTTGTCTGAGCAAGTAAGCAAGCCTCAGGTTCTGCGGTTTTACAGTTTGCAACGTAGATATTCTTTCTCCGTGAACCTGATAACACTATTTTCCCTGTAGATTTGTCAACAACATCACATAAGCCAGCGTCAAAGATAACTCTATTCAGATTGTCATAGAATTAACTGACAGAAAGGAGATTATGTTGAAGTCCTTCAACATATTTTACTCTTGGAACTGATGCAGTCCCAATGTTCAGTATTCCGTATCCCCTTTTATAGCCTTTAGAGTTGTCACCAAAGTCAATTCTGGGACCATCTTCTTGTACGTAGTTGGTCAACAGGCTCTTTTGATAAGTCATGTGTCTTGAGCAGCCGCTGTCCACTATCCAAGGGTCCTTATGCACCTGCAAAACAGAAATAGTTTTAGGTACCCTTTGGTTCAGTTTGGGTCCTTAAGTGTTAGTGGGTGATTTCAGAACCCAGATCTATTTCGGGACCTTATAAGTCTGAGACTTCTTCTTCTGAACCTTGTCAGCTTTCTTCTCCACAGGACTTGGAGATACTGACTTTCTGGCAGTTTTGGGTTCAGGAGCTTTCTTCTTCTTAGGCTGTGTGCTCCTCCTGACCCTGGGCTCATAATAATATGAACCATACTGGCTGGATGCTCATATAGTGGTTCATTGTACTGCTCTGCCCATCTGACCTTCTTGATTCCCCCTGAATTTGATCGTGGTGTCCTGGGGCTAGAACCTCTGGTCAGTTGCTTCTTGTTGCTCGGCTGAGGTGCAATCATCTTCTGTTTGTTCTTCGCCTGAGGTGTTGATTCAGTAACCTGAACTTTTCCTCTGACGAACCTATCAGCCAGCAGTTCTGAGCTTTTCGATGTTGAAGTGGAAGCTTCATGAGTATAGCCAAGTCCTTCTTTCGTGATCGTTGGCCTTTGAGATCTGAGCATACTTTCCAACTTCTCCTTAGCTCCTAGGTATTGTTCAGTCATCAGTCCTCGCCAGACCTCATCACTTCTCCGAAGTGATTCATAATCCTTTTCGACTTCTGCGAGCTTCTGACTGAGTCAGGCTATCTCAATATCTTTCTCAGATTTGTCCTTAGTCAGAACTGATATCTGAGTTTCTTGAAGCTGAGACTTAGTCATAAGAGATTTAATCTCTTCCTTGAGTCTCACAACCAGATTCTCCGAATCAGTAGAGACCTGACAATCAAAAGAAAGTCTCTGATTTTCAGCCTTTACCTGTTACAGTTCCTGAATGGTTCTTCTGAACTCCCTGCTCAGCTGAATCTGCTCCTCTAGTAGATCATCGTATGCTTGTACCACGTCTAGAGGTTCATCTGTGACCGAGCATGTGTCGTGCGTGCTGTGTGAAGAAGAGATTATTTTAAGTTTAGAGTTTACCGCAGCCTCTTCTCAGGCCATCAGACAGTATTCTGTTGTTGATTCAGGATCTGTTTCTCCGACCTCAACGGCGACAAATGCAACTTCGTCTTCAGAAGAATACATGAATGTATCTTCCTTGATTGAGTCATTGAATATCTCTCCGACGATGTAGGCCTGCCTCCTTCGGGTAAATTTCTCACGTCTGACCTACCGTTCTGCTCTTTGAGCAACTGAGAGTTCCGGACAATCGTACTGATAGTGTCCCTCCTTCTTGCAGTTATAGCATACAGACGATCTGCTGCCTTTTCCAGCTGAGTCGTTGGATGGACTAGCAGCAGGTTCTATGTTCCTACAATCAGTAGAAGGTTTAGATTCTTCCCTTTTTCGATATTCTTTCTTATCTGAGGAAGAATCTCTGTGGTATTTCTTCATCTTCCTGACTCTTTCCTTTTCTCTTTGATATTTGAGAGTCATGATTGCAAGCTGGTAAGTAGCAGATGTCTCAGATAACTTAGCATCTGTCGTGGCTACTGCCTTGCTGGAAGAAATTGGTTTGGCTCCAGTTTTGCTAACTGTTGCTTGGAAAGCATGATCTATCTGTGTGTCAGCTGGAGCGCTGGAACATCGTTGGGGTAGGTTGTGCTCAAATTCTTCCGTCTTTAATTCTGAAAATATAACATCAAGAGTTAGAGCATTAAGATCTGAGCGACGTAAATAAGTAGCAAAAGGAAGCCACTTCAGTCGAGGTAGCACTCTTAATATCTTCGTGTTCATCTCTATGTTGGTGAACGTCCTCCCCAGCCCGTTGATCACATTGATCTGGTTGGTAACTCTGACGCTGAGTTTGTCAATGGTCTCGTTGGGCTCCATGGCAAATGTATCGAACTTTTGTAGCTCTAGCTTGAGCTTATTTTCTTTGATTTGCGGAGTTCCTTGGCTCAGTACAGCCAGGACATCCCAAAGTTCCTTTGCCGTCTTGCAGTCTTGCACCCTCCCGAGATGTGAGTCACTGAGCATTGTCAGGATTGCATTTCACGCAACTCGGTCGAGGTTGAGCAGCCTTTTCTCTTCTGGCGTAAAGGCAGATTTGTCTTTTGCAACTTTGGCACCTGTCTGTGCTCCTACACCTCCCACAGCTGCAAATTGTACGCTGTCGATCACGGGAATGATGGGTCCTGTCTCAAGGATGTCCGTCATGCTGTCATGCAGCGATGTAAGGTGTGCCTCCATTCTCACGCGCCAAACCATATAGTTCTCTACGGAGAACATCGGCACAATCCGAATACCTAACATATCAGACATTATGGGTAAGAGTATAAGGATGTATGAAGAGATGCTTGTGCAGTGAAAAACGTTTTCAAGATCTGTTCGAGAAGACCAGTAGTTTCAGAACCGATGATCAGAAGAACACTGTAGCTCTGATACCAATTGTTGGTCCGGAGACGAGAGTCAGAGTGTGTTTCTTTTGTCAAACGCGAAGGACAGCTAAGCTGTAGGTTGCTACTGATGAACAGTGCCAAATAGTAGCCTTCTGATCGTGGGTCAGAGTGTGCCAACTACTGAGTCTCTCCTACTGACTTTTGTCAGTGCTTGATTCTCAGTCGAAGACTTAGTGCGGATAAGTGTGTAGGGCCCGAAGATTCATCTCAGTTGAAAACGTGATTTTCACAAGTTCAAAGATTTTGGCTATTGCACTTTTTCGAATACGTTTTATGCAAGATATGAGTTTGTAAAATGTTTGTATGCAGTGCAATAAAACAGTAAACAACACAAGCAATTTTTAACGTGGTTCGGATACGCAAGATCCTACGTCCACGGTCCTGCTGAACAGGAGGTCTTGTTGATTAATCTGAGCAAGCCTCAGCAAGGTATCTCGCCTTTGGACCGGAGACCCTTCTAAGTTATAGTCTTTAGCGACTTTACAAATCAAACCTAAGTTTGAAGGGGAGGGGATTTTCTCCAACTAGAAAAGAGTTCTTACAATAAGAACAATCACTAAAAGTGAACTCCTTCGAGATTCTAAGATATAGATATAAACGTTGAGCTTAGATACAGAAGAGGGATCTAAAGAAAAAACTCTAGAGAGAAGAACTAAAGATTTTCTGCTACGCAAGTTCTTCGCTGGTTTATCTTTAAATGCGCTAGAGTTGTTTCGAAAGCTTGAGCATTTTCTCCCTTGATATCCCGTGCGTGGAGCTCGGATTTGCTTCTCCATTTATAGTCGTGACCCAGGCATTTGCCCGTTGGAGAGGACGATGCCACGTGTCACAAGCTTCCAAGGAAAACAGCCATGCGTTCGAATTGTTGCAGCAGAGTTGTTGATTACTGTTCATGATAGCAACTTTAGTTGGTCAGAGCAGGTAGTGCGTTGACGACTTCTCATTGGTCGAGGTTTGTGGTAGGTGAGATATGTCAGACATCGGTCTTCATCGGAGTTGACTCTCACTCATCCTCATATGATCTTCTGCTGACTTTCGAATGATGTTAAAAGCTGGGTCGTTTCCTTTCGGATACAGTAGACTTGACATAGTCTCTGTCTTCTTCATCTGAGTCGGCTGACAGTGAGTATTCTACTGAGTAATGATCAGCTGATAACTCTGAAGGTACTGAGCTTTGAATATGTGGTTCTTCTACTGATGTCGGTCAGCTGATAAAGTGTCTTCTACTGAGCGAAGATCAGCTGATGACTTAAGAACATAAGCTCTTACACTGATGACGTGGGGTTCTGGAAAGTAAGCTTCATACTGAAGATCAGTCCAACATCTTACCCCGTACAGGACTTAACGATAATGAAAACAAAATCAGTCTAGCCTATTACATCATCTAGTCCTATCGACACTACACTACTGATACCAGCTGGATTTTGGGATCTTCAATTCCATAGCATGAAACACAATGATTTCCCCCAACACTATTTTGCCCAATAAAATGCTAAGTATCTTCTACTGACTCATAACCCAACACAAACCATCACCGTTACCAATTTATATAATACCAAATCATATATATAATATTAAACTATAGCCTAACCTGCATGCATGTATAACTTTATGTAATACCATTGTTTTACACATACAAATAGGTGGTCAAGAATCTTGTATCTACAATCCATCACTCCTGACTTAAAACGATATATTGTTATTATTAACTTCATAAATATGCATGTATGTGTAGATTAGAATTATTAATCATATTGTCTTAGACACTTACCATGAAGATTCAACTCACACAATTATAAATTATTTACTCATTTTGAGTGATTCATGAAAAAAAAAAAAAAAATATATATATATATATATATATATATATATATATATATTAAGGCAGTCTCATGCATGGTGTGAATATTCTAATCCATAGCCAAATAATCAACTAATCTTCTTAAACCATATAAAGAAACTAGGGATATCACATCCTCCCCTCCTTAAAAAAATTTCGTCCTCGAAATTTTACGTACCTTCATAAGGTAATTCAGGATACAGGGATTTGATCTTTTCTTCTAGTTCCCAGGTAGCCTCCTCTTGTCCGTGGTGATTCCAGATAACCTTTACTAGAGGAATTTGCTTGTTCCTCAAGATCTGAACCTTGTGGTCAAGTATTTTCACCGGCTTTTCATCATAACTTAAATCTGGACTTATGACCACTTCGTCATATTTAATAACGTGCTTAGGATCAAACACATATTTTCTCAGCTGAGAAACACGAAAAGCATTGTATACATCCCCAACACTAGGTGGCAAAGCCAACCTATAGGCTACTGGACTTATTTTCATTAGGATCTCAAAAGGTCCTATGTACCTGGGCTTTAACTTACCTCTCTTGCCAAAACGTACAATCCCTTTAGAAGGAGAAACTTTAAGGAAAACATGATCGCCCACATTAAACTCTAATTCTGTTCGGTGATTATCAGTATAAGCTTTTTGTCTATCTTGGGCCTCCTTAATTCGTTGCCTGGTGTGATTAACTTTCTCAATCATCTGCTGAACTAGTTCTGGACCCAAAAGTTTTCTCTCACCAACTTCATCCCAGTAAAGCGGTAACCTACACTTCTTACCATATAATGCTTCATATGGTGCCATCCCAATGGTTGCTTGATAACTATTGTTATAGGCAAACTCAACAAGAGGTAATAAATCCTCCCAATTTCCACCTCTATCTACGATTACAGCTCGTAGCATATCTTCAAGAAGTTGTATTGTCCTTTCTGCCTGTCCATCAGTTTGAGGGTGGTAAGCTGTACTAAAGTTTAATTCAGTACCCATCGCATTTTGTAAACTAATCCAGATGTTTCAAGTACCATGCGCATGTGCTTCTCATGTTCACTTCTATTCTTAGAGTATATAAGAATATCATCAATAAAAACAAGAACGAAGTTGTCAAGAAATTGATGAAAAACTCGATTCATCAGGTCCATAAAAACCGCTGGAGCATTAGTTAATCCAAAAGGCATAACCGTTAACTCATAATGCCCATAACGTGTCTGAAATGCTATTTTTGGAACATCTTCCTTTCTTATCATGAGTTGGTGGTATCCGGATCTCAAATCCATCTTGGAGAATACACTGGCTCCTTTCAACTGGTCAAATAAATCGTCTATCCTCGGAAGTGGATATTTGTTCTTGATCGTGAGCTTATTCAACTCCCTATAATCAATGCACATCCGTAGTGTCCCATCTTTTTTCTTGACAAACAAAACTGGTGCTCCCCACGGTGACACACTAGGTTGTATAAAACCTAGGTCTACCAATTCTTATAGTTGCACTTTGAGCTCTTGTAGTTCTTTTGGAGCCATTCTATATGGTGTTTTTCAGACTGGGGCAGCTCCAGGTTCCAAGTCTATTGTAAATTCAACTTGTCTATCTGGTGGCACTCCGGGTAAATCCTTTGGGAATACATCAGGGTATTCACAAACCACCGGCACATCACTTATCTTGATTTCCTCCTCTGATTTCTCGGTGAGGTTCACTAAATAACCTTGACATTCTCCCTTTTTCAACATTTTAGCGGCTTTCATGGCTGATATGACAGAAACAATTGTACCCATTCTCTTCCCTTGGAAACTCAGTTTGTTTCCCTTGGAAGTCTGAAATAATATTTATCTCTCTTTGCAACATATAGTCGCGCCATTCTTTTCTAACCAATTCATTCCTAGGATAATATCAAACTCCATTGTATCAATGACATACAAATCTGTCTTAAAAGATAGATCACCAATCTTAAGATCTTGATTCAAACTTATCTTATCTGAAATCATTGTTTCTCCTGAAGCAATTCTAACCTTAAGGGTCTCCTTAGGCAGTTCAGTCCTCAAGTGTAACTTTTCACAAAAACTTCGAAATAAATGTATGTGAAGCTCCAGTATCAAACAAAGCCAAAATAGGTAGATTACCCAAGTAAATCATACCTGCATGATTCCCAGGCATTCAAGCTGCCTGCTCCTGATTTAAAGCATACGCCCTTGCTTGCTATGGTTGCCTTTGATTTTGTCGCTGGTTTCCATTAGGCCTCTGATTTCCATTTGGTCTCTGGTTTCCTATTGGCCTATGGATTTCCATTGGCCTTTGGAATTGTTGTTGTGGGGCAGGGTATGCTGGTAGTCTCCACCCTGCAGGTGCTCCTCCAATCCTCCTCTGATTAGGCCAATCCCTTGCGTAGTGCCCAAGATTCCCACACTGGTAACATTTATTAGATCCTCTTTTACATTCTCCCATATGAGGTTTCTGACATTTTGGACATATAGATATGTTTCTAGCTTGGAACTGTTGTTGTGGTGATGGTGGTCGTTGTTGCTGCTGCTGCTGGTACCCTCTCCATGGTCTTCCACCTCCATTAAAATTCCCTCGACCTATAGCTTCCCATTTTCGTTTTCCTCTATTGTTATCATATTGTGGTATTTGCAGTTGTGGTTGTTCTCTTTCCTGAGGCATGATGGATTCTATGTAGAGAGCTCTACTTAGTACATCTGCATAGGTCATCTGACCCATACTACCAAGAGACATTGCAATTTCACTTCGTAGTCCACTTCTAAACTTCTCTGCTTTTTGCGTTTCTGTTACTACTAGATATGGTGCATACCTCGATAACTGAGTAAAAGCTCTATCATACTCAGTAACAGTCTTCCTCCCCTGCTTAAAACTCCAGAACTCATTCTGTTTCTTTTGACGGTAGCTCTCAGGAATATACTTCGCAAGAAACTATGTTTTAAAATCATTCCACGTATACGCAGCATATTGGGCCTCGGTCAAAGTATGCTTCGTGGACTCCCACCAAAAGTCAGCTTCTTCTACCAATTGGTATGAGGCACAAACTAGTTTATCTTTCTCCTCACACCGAATGTAGCTAAAGATTCTCTCTATTGCTCGGACCCAATTTTCAGCTTCTGTCGGTTCGCCCATACCATTAAAGGTAGGAGGCCTCTCCTTACGAAATTTTTCTTCCGATGTACGTTCTGGGTAATTATGTACTACCGGTTCTCGTTGTTGGACATCTCCTGCTCCCCTTTGTTCGTCAGCCATTCTATGATAATAGTTTAATTAATATTTCTCAAGAAAGAGTTGTCACTTATACAATATATAAATATCTAGATGCATTGTTGAGAAGTAAATGAATTCAATCAACACATAACCAAGTGCTAAAACAATCGCTTTTAAAAGGACTATTCATATTAACGATAATTACATCAACCATAATTTACAATACTATCATGCGGGCAATCTATACAACAAAATGATGCCCGTCTATACAAACTGAAAGGCAAAAAGAGCCTACTAGATTACAATACTATCATGCGGGCAATCTATACAACAAAATGATACCTGTTTTTACAAACTGAACGGGCAAAAAGGGCCCACTAGGTACTCCTACTCCTTTATCTACACATCAGGATCTTCTACCACTTCCTTCCCCTTCCCTCGTTCGATGGCATCGTGTGTGCCCTTCCTTGCTATTTCCCGTGTCCTAGGAGTCTGAACTTGCTCCTCAGCGGGTGGTCCTACCTCATACACCTTTTCGCCCATAGTGAACATCAAGAGGGTGTTGTTATTAATAGGATCATACCCATCGTACTGGAACTGGATGTTGTGACCCGAAAATCTTGTTGGTGCCGCACTGCATGATCCCGTTTCTGACATGGAGAGCTTGTCGCCCATGACCCATTTGTCAAAGACTAAGGATACTAATGCCAGAAAACTGCAGACCGGGAGATAGGTGACCGGGTCCTCGTAGACACTAATATCTAGCTGATATTATGTCCAGGAGTACCACTCTGGGGGTAGCTGCTCGATGAGGCGGTTAGAAGCTTGAAGTCCCTAACCTCCATCTTGGCCTCCTGCCAAAGTTCGAAGTATTTGGTGACAAACTCACCGATGGAGAGAGTTGGGTCTCTAACGTGGTTCCTAAACCGTCGTACGGGATCTGGTTGGCGGGTAGGGATACTTTTCCTGGCAGTGACTTTTCCTGCGGCCATTTGTAAAATAATTTCTTAAATGGTTCAGTATGGCTTAAGGGAAGGTAAATAGCATCAAAAGTTAAGGGTAATAGCATCTGCTGTAAAGCTGAAGAAGGGAATAAGGAAAAATAGTAAAGTTATTGGTTCAGTCGCTGGTCAATAGCAATTCCAGTACTGATTCATTAGCTGGTCAGTAGTTATTGGCTCAGAAATAAATTCAGTAGATATTGGTTCAATAACTGGTTCAATTGTATGTTCAATATCGAGTCTGTTGGTCCGGAGACGATAAGTCAGGTGTAGAGGGGGGGGGGGGTGAATACACCTGAGCTCAGTTTCTTTTTCTCAATGAAGGTCAATCGAGCATTGGCACCGAGCGATGAACGAGTGCCAAATAAGCCTTCGATCACGGGACGAGTGAGTCGGCCCTCGAAGCTTTCTCCTACTGACTGTTGTCAGTACTTGAGAATCAGTCGGAGACTGTTGTGTGGAAAGTGTGGGGCCCGGAATTCGTCTCTTTTGAAAACACGTTTTAGCAAATTAAATCTTTTGGCTGTGCGCTTTATAAAATACGTTTTATGAAAGCTTATGATTTTCAAGTCAGTTGAATGCTATGAAATAAAACAGTAAAAGAAAACAAGCGATTTAACGTGGTTCGGATACGCAAGATCCTACGTCCACGGTCCCTGAACAAAGCGAGAGAACTTGTTGATTACTCCGAGCAAGCCTCGGCGGGGATACTGTGCCTTTGGACAGTTCCCTCTAAGTTATAGTCCTTAGCGACTTTACAATCCAAACCTAAGTCTGAAAGGGAAGGGAATATTCTCCAACTGAGAAGGAGTTCTTACAATAAGAACAATTCACTAAATGTGAACTCCTTTGAATCTAAGCTATAAATATGACAATGAGCTTAGTCTAGAGAAGAAAGGGATCTAAGAACTCTAGAGAGAAAACTCGAGAAATCTTCTAAGTACGCAAGTTTTCCTCTCTGGATGATCTTTGAGTGTTCTAGAGCGTTTGTGAACTTGAGCTTGTCCCTTCGAAATTCCGTCACTCGGAGCTTCAAAAACTTCTCTATTTATAGTTGTGAGTTATGGCATATGTCCGTTGGAGACGACGATGCCACGTGTCACAAGCTTCCAAGGAAAACGGCCATAATTCGAACTTGTTGCAGCAGGGCAGTTAATGCACTGTTCATGAGAGCAGCTTTACTGTGTAGAGTAGGTAAGCGTTGTCGGCTTCTCATTGGTTGAGGTTTGTAGTTGGTGAGAATGTCAGAGTTGACCATTCAACAACCTCGTATGTCTTCTGCTGAACTTCTCGAAAAGACTTGAATAGTTGGGTCGCTTTCCGTAGGATACAGTAGACTGAAAAGTCTCTGTCTTCTTCAGCTGAGTCGGCTGACAGGGCATCTACTGAGTAGGTCAGCTGGCGACTGCGAAGGTACTCGGCTTGCATGAGTTCTTCTGCTGATGGCTTATCAGCTGCTGGGTTGGCTTCTACTGAGGTTTACTCAGCTGATGACTGAAGAACGCAAGCGATTACATTGATGACGTGGGGTTCTAAAAAGTATCTTCGACAGAAGATCAGTTCAACAGTTACCCCGTACAGGACTTAGACAAGAATATAAAAACGATTACAACAAGTCTAACCTATACATCAGCTAATCCTAATGACACACTAATCTACTGATATCAACTAGGTTTTGGGATCTTCAATTCCATAGTACTACTATGATTTCCCCCAATTTTCTTTGAACCGAACAAGAGCTGAGTATCATCTACTGACTCATATTCAACAATTTCCCCCTAATTGATGATGCCAAAACCTCTACCTCTACCTCTTAAACTTCTTAAGTCTATAAAAGATGCTATCCCACTGACAACAATTTCCCCCTTTCAACATTCTGAGGGAAAGAAAAAAAATAAAGGAATTTCAATACTTCAGTAGGTGGGAGATAGGCAAAATCAGAGAAACTGACTGTGAGTGTGTGTCAGATCACTTAGTGATCAGTCGTGAAAACACAATGCAAAGAGCTGAAAGACAATGAGTAATTGTCTGACAAGCAATAGGAACTGATATATATAATCAATGAAGTACAGGTTCCTATCACTATTACACAGGATAGAGAAGAGAAAGACTACAGACGCCTGAAGGCTTGAGTGCGTTCCCTAAATCCTGCAGATCTGTCCATGGGAGATTCCAGACGATAGTATAAATAGATTCTCTTCCTCAGAGTCTGGATATCCTCATCGTCTTCAGCAAGGTGGACACTCAGGTTGAAGCGGAATGCTGCAGCACTAACCTCATCTTCTATATTCTTCGTACATAGAACACCGCGCGCAGTTCTAGGAGGTGGGATGCGCCTGAAAGCTGGAGCTCTAAACGGAATATTTTGTCTCTTCATGATCTCCTTGAGCTGTTCCCTCAGCTCTGGATTGTACAGAAACATGAACTCATCAAAGGCTTGATCGATAGGTTGCTCTCGAGGATAGAATCCCCAAACATAGTAGCCTTTGATAAATTGCTCTTTAAGTTCTTCCCATTGATCATTAACCTCAGTCGGAACCCATCGATCGACATGAACAACTGAGTCCTTCTTGGCGAGAGGTGTTCTCTTCCTTGATCCTCTTGGGATTTGTCTTCTGGGATCAGCTGCTGGCTTCTTGGATAGGCTTATCATCTTAGCCATATCAGCCATTCTTTTCTTTTCTGGGAGAGCCGCTGCCCTACAGTCTCCTCGTCTGATATTTAGGCCTTGCAGCGTCGCCTCCCTGTGTCGCTTGATCTTCCGCTATCCGCTCGAGTGTAAGAGTAGGAGTGGGAATGCTCTGAGTAGTAGCTGGGATCTCAGTCGGAAGAGCCTTAGCAAAATCTGCTTGGGCTTTCTCCTTCTGCTCTTCGACTGATTCGACCTTTTTCTTGCCTTTGCCCCTAACAGCTTTGCCCTTGGCCTTCTTTGCTGCTTCTGCTGCTTCTTCAAGCTGACGCTCTCGGTCCAGCTTATCTTGCAGCTGTTGGGCAATATTGAGGTCATAAGCCTCTTGCTCCGCTTAAGATTTGAATTTTCGGACCGGGGAGGAAGGAGGAGTAATAGCAGTAGCAATCTCCTTCCCCGACCTCTGCGGAGGAGTCTGTTCTCCTTCAGACTCTTGCTCAACAAAGTGAGCAACATCTTCTATGTGAGCGGCAGAAGATGAGATGGGTGGAGGTTCTAGAGGAAATTCTAGCAGCAGAACCCCTGAAGTATCTTCAGCCTGAGCGGCTGAGGATTGAGTACGAGCAGTTGAGAGTTGTTCCGCCTGAATATCTTCCCCCTGAGTCTGAGCATTAGAGGGTCCTTCCTCCTGACCACCCTCTACTATTTGGACATCAGCCATATTCGTATCAGGTTCATCCTTCATAATACCTTCCCCCTTTTTGGCATCATCAGCCTTGGAGAGTTGGGTGCGGATGGCTTGAATGTCTCTTTCCACATTGTGGACTGAATCCTTAATCTGAGTTGCTGTGGATTCGAAGTCCTTGACAAGATCGCAATATAATTCCCAGTCTTTTTCTTGATCAGCTCTAGATGATTTAAGCTGTGCAGCTGACTCCAGACGGAGTTTCAGCAGAGCCTGATCCTGCGATTCTGTCATTTCTTTCTGAATAAGTTTCAGAGCCTCTGCCTGTTGGGTAATAGATTTCTGAAGGCTAGAGGTGGCAATCTTATTCCGTTCATCTATTTCGAGCTTAACAGTTGTGAGAGCTTGAGTCACCGTGCTCGAAAATATCTTCGCCGATTCGGAGCAACCGCCGACTACGAGCTTCTAGATCGACTTTCTGAGCTGCTAAGGCTGCCTCAATAAACTCCTGAAAGTTGGGTTGAGGAGTAGGTACTGGAGTCTTTGGTATACTTTGTCCACTTCAGATGGACGTCCTTAGCCAAAAGTCTATTTTTCTCTCCTTGGCGTCGAATGGCTTTATTTACGAACTTTGAGGACACGGAACCGATAGGTTGTATCTGGTATGAGCTGGTTCTGAGCCTCTGCTCAGAAAAGGTGAGAAGCTGCTCCCTACTATACTTCGGAGCACCTTGAGCATCACCTGATGTATCAGGATGTGGTGAATTGCTCTTCTCACGGGGAGTTGAGCCCTCAGCAGAGCCTCCCAACTCTGTATCCTTGGGTGTCTGATCCTTCCTCTGATTGTTATCATCATCATCTTTCTTATCATCAGCAGGAGGAGATGGGGGTGGAGGAGTGTTACCAGGGACTGACTCTCGCAAGCTTAGAAGGTAAAGCATTGCGGCTCTGAGATCTTCAAGAGTAGCTAAGTCAGCTGGTTCTCCGTACCCTATTACTTCTTGTAGCTTCTGCTCCTCATCGTGCAGGTAGAGAACTGAGTGGGTTTTGATTATATCTTCTAGAATATCCCAACTCAGAAATCTTAGAAGCATTTGAACCCTAGCCCTGATGGCTATGTCGACTAAGTTTGAGTGCCCAGCGATCTCAGGAATATGATCGTGTACTTCAGCTGCGGCACGGAGATGAGTGGTGTAAATAGCTGTCCACTCAGTCGTATTCTCCTCAGTCGGTTCCCTAACGTCCGACTGTGTATCATCGGAGCTGATGACTTGAGCTTTCTCCTTGAGGGTTGCTCCTTCAATCCCTGTGTTGGAGTCTAAGATATGTTCATCTTGTTGTGGAGGAGGAGCCTGTGCTAAGATGGTTATCGGCTGAGCCATAGTGACCTCAGCTGGTCGTGGCCTATTAAGCCTCCTCCTCTTGGGCACGTCAGCGGGAGATGGCAATACAGAAGCAGCTCTCTTCTGCTCAGGTGGCCCTTTGCCAATCGACTTCTCCGTCGCTTCTTTAGTCTGAAACTTTATCAGCTTAGTGTTGTACAACTTTGAGTCTTCAAAAGCTGAGTTCCTCTGTACAACACTCTCTATTAGGACTGACATCTTGGTCCCGAATAGAAGCTTACCCACACTGGCAAACCTCCTCTCACCAGTGGGTAGCGTAGTGAACTTCTGGGCTTGGGCTTTCATCTCAGTTTTATAATAGTCAGCCCAGTTCACTTCTACTCCATCATCTATAGCTATCATCAGCTGAATCCTTGGCTTGGACAGTTGATCGTACGATCCAGCTGAGCTTGTCAGTATGTGCGAGACCACATACGCTAAACCTTTGTACTGAGGTAGCAAGAGATTCCTCGGGAGAGCTGTCTTGAACGTCAGATCACTGCGTCCACAGAACTTTTGTACATAAGCGTTGATCTCCCTCTCCTTATATCCGATAGGGGAGATTCCAGAATTAGGAAGCTGAAACGCGAGGACCAGAGCCTCTCGGATGTTGAAGGTCTTCTGAGACGCCTTCCACTTGTTCGAATTAGTCTCCTCCATGTAAGAAAACGAGGCTTCTTCTCCTTCGGCAGCCACTGAATTCCAGTTGAAATATGCCTCTGCTACTTGCCTCGGCAGACTGGCACGGGCATGCTTGGTCACGAGGGTCTCCAACCCAGACCTCTCCAGAGCATCGAACATCGGTTCCAGATATGGGATATCCACCTGGCGGAAAGCCATTGTGGGTTCGAACTGAATCCGGATGGTCATGATCTCCACTATAGGTTCAGGAGTCTGTACGATCGCCATAGAAATCTGCAAAACAACTTGTTAGCACTTGAAAATAGAGTAAGTTAGTAGTTATCAGCAGATTTTAATATATTACCGAGTATTAGAGCTTGAAAGATGCACAGGCAAGGCAGTTATAAGAAGTAGAAACTGATTGTGAGAAAAGCTCGTAAGATATGAAAATGGTGAAAAGTAAGGAATGATAGAAGATGAAAGATTTTATATATATTGGCTTGATTGCACGTTTTAATCTAACGGCTGAGTTTTAATCTTTCATAACTATGGACGGCTAAGATTTAAGGTAAAAAAAGGATGATTACCAAAGCCGCCTAAAACATAGATCTACGTAATAAAGGTAAGTGAGAAGACATGCATTAAATGCGCGACAGACAACATTAATTACTCAGGTTAAGGTTTCCTACTGATCTTTCCTTAAACTATTAATGGCGGGAAATGAATGCACATTAACTACTGAGTGTGAGCGACTGATGCAATAAATGCGAGCATGCTTCAAAAAAATACACAAAATTACGCAAACCTCTTCAGCTGAACTTATCAGCTGGTTACCGTTATGTATAAGGAGAATGGTTGTCATGCTGATGACTATGTTCCCCCTTGCGTGTGCAAGTGTGACTTTCCCAACCGAGTCATCTGTACTTAGTTATCCGACTGTCGTCGATCGATTCCTTATGCCGATACCAATTGTTACCAATTGTTGGGCAATGATGTTCTCGGTAGTTTACATCTACCGACGCATCTCGATAGGATCCAAGAGACCTAGCTCGCTGATAGTTCTCTCGAACCTTGTTCTCGGCTAGTGGTTTGGTCGATATATCGCCCTTTGCTTGTCGGTATGGATCTTCTCCATCCCGATATCCTTCTTCTCGACATGGTCTCTCGATGAAGTGGTGTCGGATATCCACGTGCTTGCATCTGGTATGTAGAACTGGGTTCTGAGTTATGGCAATTGCACTTGTGGAGTCGCAGTAGATGGGCACTTCATCCTGAGTTATACCATAATCTTTAAGTTGTTGTCGAAGCCAAAGGATTTGGGCACAGCAACTTCCTGCAGCCATGTACTCGGCCTTCGGTAGTGGACGTTGCTACGAATGCCGCTTCTTTGAAAACCAAGAAATCAGCTTGCTGCCTAGGAACTGACAAGTTTCGGAAGTTGACTTTTGATCTATCCTGCATCCTGCATAATCAGCATCAGAATAACCTGTCAGTATTAAGTTATCATCAGTAGGATACCATAACCCAGCATCAGGTGTTCCTCTTAAATAGCGCAGAATCTTCTTCGCTGAGTCTAAATGACTTCGCTTGGGATCTGCTTGGAATCCTGCGCATACACCTACAACATAAGTAATGTCAGGACGGCTAGCTGTTAAATAAAGTAAAGAGCCTATAATAGCTCTATAGTCAGTAGAGTTAACAGAAGCTCCCTCTTTGTCTAGATCGATTTTAAAGTTCGTGTTCATGGGGATTTTGGACCGGCTTGCTTGGAGTCGCGGCCGAATCTTTTGAGAAGGTCTCGAGTGTATTTGGCTTGATTGATGAAGATTCCTTCAGGTGATTGCTTCACTTGAAATCCAAGGAAATAATTCATCTCTCCCATCATGGACATCTCGAATTTCTCTTTCATCATCTTCTCGAACTGCTGGCATATGGTCTCATTTCTGCGCCGAAAATGATGTCGTCCACGTAGATTTGCACCAATAGGATGTCATCTCCCGACTTTATGTTGAATAGGGTGCGATCTATCGTCCCCTTCGAAAACCTTTCGAAGTAGAAAGTCTCGATAGGGTATCATACCAAGCCCCGGGTGCTTGTTTTAACCCATACTGAGCTTTCCTAAGTCTCGTACACTGATGTCCCCGCCGAAAGCCGGGCGGTTGTTCCACGTAGACTTCTTCCTTCGCACGCCGTTCGGTAAAAGCCGACTTTACATCCATCGATAGACTTTGAAGCCTTGATGTGTTGCATAAGCTAGGACTAGACGAATGGCTTCCAATCTAGCGACTGGAGCGAACATTTCATCAAAGTCAATTCCTTCTGCCTGACTGTATCCCTTTGCAACTAGTCTTGCTTTATTTCTGACAATGACGTTGTTTTCATCTTGCTTGTTTTTGAAGACCCACTTAGTAACAATCACGTGCCGATGTCTAGGTTCCGTCAACAAGCTCCCATACTTCATTTCGACGAACCTGGTTCAGCTCTTCTTGCATAGCAATGACCCGGCCAAGCATCTTTAAGTGCGTCCTCTATCGACCGAGGTTCTTACGTAGACGAGAAAACAAGAGTAAAGTGAGCTTTCTCCTTGACTTAATCTTGATCTCGTCCTTATAGTTGCTGATGGATCTCCAATGATAAGATCTGAAGAATGAGCATCGAGCCACGAATGCCTGAGTCGGGCTTCTTCTTCCGATACTACTTACGCACGATCAGTAGGAGTGTTAGGCATTTCGCAGTAATGCGTTACGTGACCGTAGCAATTCAAGAAGAAGGTTAGGATCTACCGAGTTTCCGGGTTCGGGGGCATTTAGCTCGGGAACATTAATCGTTCCCCCGAGTTTATATTCTCGGTAGAGGTCTCGATTACCACTTTGGGGCTTCCTCATCGACCGATGTTACCTGTTGTTGATTCTGTTCGATAGAATCAACTAGGTCAGCTACATCGACTGTTGGTTGAGTCTGAGTTTGTTCATCGTCTGACTCGTTCGAGATCCTGTAGCTTGCTGCTGACATCATCAGTATTTGACTCTGTTTCTTTCCTGTTCTCAGTAACAAATTCATCAAAAACAACATGAGGGCTTTCCTCCACACAAAGAGTCCGATAGTTAAAGACTCTGAAGGCTTTACTGACTCGAGAGTAACCTAAGAAAACTCCTTGATCAGATTTGCTATTAAAGACCTTCAGCTGATCTTTCCCATTATTGTGGATAAAGCAAGGACAGCCGAAAATATGAAAATGAGAAATAGAAGGAATTCTCCCTTTTTATAATTCATATGGTGTCTTCATGTGTTGCTGAGTGAGTAGTGAGCGATTCTGAGTGTAGCAGGCGGTGTCAGTAGCATCAGCCCAGAACTTCGAGGGTAGTCTAGAATCTGCGAGGAGCGTTCTTGCTGCTTCTTTGAGTGTTCTGTTCTTTCGTTCAGCAAGTCCGTTCTGTTGAGGGGTGCGTGCAGCTGATGTCTCGTGTTTAATTCCCTCTTTATCGCAGTATGTCTTAATTACTGAGTTTAGAAACTCTGTTCCTCTGTCCGAGCGAATTCTTTAAATCTTGATGTCCTTTTCCACACTGAGTTTCTTCAGCAGATTGGGCAACTCAGTTTGAACATCAGATTTATTGGCGATGAAGATGACCCAAGTATATCTCGAGTAGTCGTCAATAACGACGAGGGCATACTTCTTGCCTCTTATAGTCAATGGAGAGACTGGCCCGAATAGGTCCATGTACAGCAGCTGAAGGATTCCATCAGTGGAAGGTGACGGAATAGGTGGATTGCTACTCTTTGTTTGCTTTCCCTTTAGACATGCTTCACAATTTCTGTCTTTAACGAACGATTCGTTGGGCAGTCCTCTAACTTTGGAGTTCTTGGCTAGCTTGTTCATGGTCTTGAAGTTCAGGTGGCTGAGTCTCTTGTGCCATAGCCATCCTGACTTGTCACCAGATTTTGTCTGTGCTAGTAAGCAAGCCTCAGGTTCTCGCGGTTTTCCGATGCCGCAACATAGATGTTTTTCCTCCGCGAACCTGATAACACTGTTTTCCCTGTAGATTTGTCAACAATATCACAGAAACCAGCGTCAAAGATTACTCTATTAAGATTATCACAGAATTGACTGAGTGAAAGGAGATTATGTTGAAGTCCTTCAACATATGTTACTCTTGGAACTGTGGCAGTCCCAATTGTCAGCGTTCCGTATCCCCTTGTATAGCCTTTGGAGTTGTCACCGAATTCACTGCGGGACCATCTTCTTGTACGTAGTTGGTCAGCAGGCTCTTCTGGTAAGTCATGTGTCTCGAGCAGCCGCTGTCCACTATCCAAGGGTCCTTATGCACCTGCAAAACAGAGGCATTTTTAGGTACCCTTTGGTTCAATTGGGTCCTTACTGGTTAGTGGGTGATTTCGAAACCCAGATCTGTCTAGGAACCTTAGAAGTCTGAGACTTCTTCTTCTGAACCTTGTCAGCTTTCTTCTCCACAGGACTTGGAGATACCGACTTTCGCGATGATTTTGGGCTCGGGCGCTTTCTTCTTCGAGTCTTAGCGCTTCTCCCGACCCACGGGCTCATAGTAGTACGAGCCGTACTGAGTCGGATGCTCATATAATGGCTCTGTCTTCGTTACGCCCATCTGACCTTCTTGGTTCCCCCTGAATTTGATCACGGTGTCCTGGGGCAGGAACCATTTGTCAGCTGTTTCTTATGAATGCTCGGCTGAGGTGCAATCATTTTCTGTTTGTTCTTCGCTTGAGGTGTAGTGTCAGCAGTTTGCACTTTCCCCCTAATGAACCTATCAGCCAGCGATTCTGTGCTTTTAGAATTGGAAGCTTCGTGAATATAACCAATGCCTTCTTTTACAGTAGTTGGCCGTTGTGCTCTAAGCATGCTTTCTAGCTTCTCCTTAGCTCCCAGGTACTGTTCAGTCATCAGTCCTCTCCAGACCTCATCACTTCTCCTGAGAGAATCATAGTCCTTCTGTACGTCTGAGAGTTTCTGACTGAGTTGGGCTATTTCAGTCTCTTTCTCAGAATTGTCCTTAGTCAGGACTGAGATCTGAGTCTCTTGAAGCTGAGACTTAGTCATAAGAGATTCAATCTCTTTCTTGAGTCTCGCAACTAGATTCTCTGACTCAGTAGAGACCCGACAATCAGAAGAAAGTCTTTGATTCTCCGCCTTTACTGTTCTAGTTTCCTGGATGGGTTCTATCGAACTCTCTCGCTCACCGAATCTGTTCCTCTAGTAGATCGTCGTAGGCTTGTACCACATCTAGAGGATCATTCGAGATCGAGCACGTGTCATGTGTCTTGTGTGAAGAAGAGGTAATATTAAGTTTAGAATTTACCTCGGCCTCTTCTCCGGCCATCGACACTGTTCCCGCTGATTCCTCGGGAACCTTCTCTCCAACTTCAACAGCCTACGAATGCAGCTTCATCTTCGAAGAATACATGAATGTATCCTCTTCAATTGAGTTGTCGAATATCTCTCCGGCTATGTAGGCTCGCCTTCGCTTGGCAAATTTTTCTCTTCGGCTCGCCGTTCGCTCTTTGAGCACTGAGAGTTCGGGACAATCATGCGATAGTGTCCATCCTTCTTGCGGTTGTAGTAGGTGGATGTTCACGTCTGCTCTTACCGGTGAGTCTTTAGACGGACTGGCAGCAGACTCCGATTTCCTGCATTCAGTAGAAGGATTAGATTCTTCTTTCTTATGATAGTCTTTCTTACCTGAAGAAGAATCTCGGTTCTATTTCCTCAGCTTTCTGACTTTCTCCTTTTTCCTCTGATATTTGAGAGCCATCAGTGCTAGCTGATCAGGGCCTGGAGTCTCGGAAGACTTTGCTAATGATGTGGCCACAGCTTTGCTTGAGGAAATAGGCTTGGCTCCTGTGTTGCTGACTGTTGCCTTGAAGGCATGGTCGAACTGTGTGTCAGCTGGAGCGCTTAAGCACTTTTAGGGTAGGCTATGCTCGAATTCCTCCGATTTTAATTCTGAAAATATAACATCAGGAGTTAGAGCATTTAGATCAGAGCGACGTAAATAAGTAGCAAAAGGAAGCCACTTTTGTCGGGGCAACGCTCTTAAGATCTTGGTGTTCATCTCCTTGTTGGTGAACGACCTCCCCAGCCCATTGATGACATTGACTTGATTGGTGAATCTGACACTTAGCTCGTCAATGGTTTCAGTAGGCTCCATTGCAAAGGCGTCGAACTTCTGAAGCTCTAGCTTGAGCTTGTTTTCTTTGATCTGAGGGGTTCCATGGCTCAGTACAGCCAAGGCGTACCATAGCTCTTTCGCCGTTTTGCAATCCTGTACCCTTCCGAGGTGTGAGTCACTGAGCGTAGTCAATATGGCATTACGTGCAACTCGGTCAAGGTTGTGCAACTTCTTTTCTTCAGGCGTGAAGGCAGATTTATCTTTGGGAACCTTAGCACCAGTTTGTGCTCCCACGCCTCCTCCATCAGCAAATACTACGCTGTCGATCATGGGAATGATCGGTCCTGACTCAAGGACATCTGACATGCTGTCGTGGAGTGACGTTAGGTGTGCCTCCATACGTACGCGCCATACCGTGTAGTTCTCTATTGAGAACATCGGTACCATCCTAATACCTGATATATCAGACATCGTAAGAGTAAGAGTATAAGGATGCCTGAAAAGATGCTTATGCAGTGAAAACGGTTTTCGGGATCGGTTCGAGAGGACCAAGTATTTCGTAACCGGCGATCGGTTGAACACCGTGTGCTCGATACCAATTGTTGGTCCGGAGACGATAAGTCGGTGTAGAGGGGGGGGGCTGAATACACCGAGCTCGGTTTCTTTTTCTCAATGAAGGTCGCTGAGCCGTTGATTGCAACCGATGAACGAGTGCCAAATAAGCCTTCGATCGCGGGACGAGTGAGTCGGCCATCGAAGCTTTCTCCCTACCGACCGTTGTCAAGATTTTGAGAATCGGTCGAGAGGCTGTTGTGCGGAAAGTGTGGGGCCCGGAATTCGTCTCTTTTGAAAACACGTTTTAGCAAATTAAATCTTTTGGGTCGTGCGCTTTATAAAATACGTTTTATGCAAGCTTATGATTTTCAAGTCGGTTGAATGCTATGCAATAAAACAAGAAAAGAACACAAGCGATTTAACGTGGTTCGGATACGCAAGATCCTACATCCACGGTCCTGAACAAAGCGAGAGAACTTGTTGATTATTCTCGAGCAAGCCTCGGCGGGGATATCTGTGCACTCGGACGGTTCCCTTTAAGTTATAGTCCTTAGCTACTTTACAATCCAAACCTAAGTCGAAAGGGAAGGGAATATTCTCCAACTGAGAAGGAGTTCTTACAATAAGAACAATTCACTAAATGTGAACTCCTTCGAATCTAAGCTATAAATATGACAATGAGCTTAGTCTAGAGAAGAAAGGGATCTAAGAACTCTAGAGAGAAAAACTGAGAAATCTTCTAAGTACGCAAGTTTTCCTCTGGATGATCTTTGAGTGTTCTAGAGCGTTTGTGAACTTGAGCTTGTCCCTTCGAAATTCCGTCACTCGGAGCTTCAAAAACTTCTCTATTTATAGTTGTGAGTTATGGCATATGTCCGTTGGAGACGACGATGCCACGTGTCACAAGCTTCCAAGGAAAATGGCCATAATTCGAACTTGTTGCAGCAGGGCAGTTAATGCACTGTTCATGAGAGCAACTTTACTATGTAGAGTAGGTAAGCGTTGTCGGCTTCTCATTGGTTGAGGTTTGTAGTTGGTGAGAATGTCAGAGTTAACCGTTCAACAACCTCGTATGTCTTCTGCTGAACTTCTCGAAAAGACTTGAATAGATGGGTCGCTTTCCGTAGGATACAGTAGACTGAAAAGTCTCTGTCTTCTTCAGCTGAGTTGGCTGACAGGGCATCTACTGAGTAGGTCAGCTGGCGACTGCGAAGGTACTGGGCTTGCATGAGTTCTTCGCGCGATGGCTTATCGACTGCTTGGGTTGGCTTCTACTGAGGTTTACTCAGTTGATGACTGAAGAACGCAAGCGATTATACTGATGACGTGGGGTTCTGAAAAGTATCTTCGACAGAAGATCAGTTCAACAGTTACCCCGTACAGGACTTAGACAAGAATATAAAAACGATTACAACAAGTCTAACCCATACATCAGCTAATCCTAACGACACACTAATCTACTGATATCAGCTAGGTTTTGGGATCTTCAATTCCATAGTACTACTATGATTTCCCCCAATTTTCTTTTAACCGAACAAGAGTTGAGTATCATCTACTGACTCATATCCAACAATTTCCCCCTAATTGATGATGCCAAAACCTCTACCTCTACCTCTTAAACTTCTTAAGTCTATAAAAGATGCTATCCTACTGACAACAATTTCCCCCTTTCAACATTCTGAGGGAAAGAAAAAAAATAAAGGAATTTCAATACTTCAGTAGGTGGGAGATAGGCAAAATCAGAGAAACTGACTGTGAGTGTGTGTCAGATCACTTAGTGATCAGTCGTGAAAACACAATGCAAAGAGCTGAAAGACAATGAGTAATTGTCTGACAAGCAATAGGAACTGATATACATAATCAATGAAGTACAGGTTCCTATCACTATTACACAGGATAGAGAAGAGAAAGACTACAGACGCCTAAAGGCTTGAGTGCGTTCCCTGAATCCTACAGATCTGTCCATGGGAGGTTCCAGACGATAGTATAAATAGATTCTCTTCCTCAGAGTCTGGATATCCTCGTCATCTTCAGCAAGGTGGACACTCAGGTTGAAGCGGAATGCTGCATCACTAACCTCATCTTCTATGTCCTTCATACATAGAACTCCGCGTGCAGTTCTAGGAGGTGGGATGCGCCTGAAAGCCAGATGTAGAAGACTCAGTAAATACTGGACTCAGCAGGAGAAGTATACTGAATAGAGTCAGTAGAACTGAACTCAGTAGGAGTAGTTCACTGTACTCAGAACTGATCTTCAGTAAAGCCATCTCAGCATATTTGCTACTGAATCAAAGATCAGACTCAGCAACGGCCAGACAGTCTTCTGAACTGTCAGATCTTTTGAATGACAATCAACACAGTCAAATACGAGGAAGAGAGAAGTCAACTTCAGTATGCCTCGAAGTTTGTTCTGTCTCAACTGCTTTGTAAACCTCGACGAATGACAAGCAGACACCTGTCCTATACCTGCTAAAGCTGCAAGTCAACAACTTTCCAGAAAAGTAGGGAAAGGACACTGTCACTCTACTTCAAAAGAATCGTTAGCTACCCAAAGAGAGAGAGTAAGGGATGATCATCTCCAACGGATGTTTCCAAGACTCTTCTTTATAAATAGAGGGATCATTCAAAATTTGAAGCTTACGAGAAAACACAAGAACACAGAGCATTCAATGAGCAAATCAAAGAGCCTAAGTCTTCCGCAAGAACTCGAAGAATATTTCTCCGGTGAAAGACTACAATCTAGCTCTTAGGGAACAAAGCTAAACCGATATACAAGCCTCTAGTATCCAAACGACGTTACACGAACCCAAAGCTAGACTCAGTTGTTCGTCGTTCTAGAAGCTACATTCTCGTTCCCTATCCCTCTAACCCTAAGCTCAACCGAATATATCCATAGCTTAGACGAAGGAGTTCATATTTGAACCTGATCCTTATTATAAAAGGACTCCTTCATAGTTGGAAAGTTAGTCAAACGCTTCAGTTTGATACCTTTGTAAGCTGAGACTTGCTCAGTATAAATTTCAAGACGCGGCTTTGTCCTGTGTACAAGCTAACTGAGACTAACTCAGTATAATAAATAGCCTCCTGATCTTTTGGGACAGTGGACGTAAGATCCTGTGTATCCGAACCACTTTAAAAATCTCTGTGTCTCTCGCTTGTTCTCTTATTTACTGTTGCATTGATTTTAACTGTTCATACTAAAAATTATCCTTTAAAATCATTCAACTAAGTTTCAGCGATCTTAACTGCTTATTCTTCTGAACTGAAACTGTTTTGATAAAACGTTTTCCACTCAACTGTTTTGGGCCTACATATTTCCGCACCACTGAACTCCAACTGAAGATATTGAATTCTGACTCAGTCAGTTAGTAGGTCTCAGTAGAGTTAGTATCTCTTTGCCTAACAGGATTCAGAACGGCTGTCTGGTCTGCTGAATTCATTCAGTACGACACTATCCTGAATAGGATTGTTCGTGTTTCAAGTTGAGAAATTGGTTTCAGGTGTATTCACCCCCCCCCCCTCTACACCTGAACGTGCTCTCGGGACCAACAATTGGTATCAGAGCAGGAGTTCTATAAGACTCTTATTATCTTGAAACTGGTCTACATGAACGGATCTGGAAAAACATTTTCACTGCATATCATTCTACACTCATATCATTATTCATCATGACTGATATGTCAGGTTAAGGATGGTACCCATGTTCTCAGTAGAGAACTATGGTGTATGGCGGGTCAGAATGGAGGCTCATCTGACTTCCCTTCACGACAGCATGACCGAAGTACTTGAGGAAGGACCTATCATTCCTATGATAGATAGTGTCGTAACTCAGGATCAAACAGTTGGAGGAGGAATGGTGACCGGAAAGAAGATTCCCAAGGACAGAAGTCTCTTCACCCCTGAGGAGAAGAAACTTCATAACTTAGACCGAGTCACCAGAAATGCCATACTAACCACCTTAAGTGATTCTTATCTCGACAGGGTTCAGGAATGCAAGACAGCTAAGGAACTCTGGGATGCTCTAGCGCTACTGAGTCAGGGGACTCAGAAGATCAAAGCCAACAAACTTGCGCTGGAACTCCAAAAGCTGGAGAGTTTGTCTCTCCTGCTCGGAGACACCATAGAAGATCTCAGCATCAGATTCACGAATCTGATGAACTCCATCAACAGGCTGGGAAAGACATTCTCCAACCGAGAAATAAATCTCAAAATACTGAGGGCACTGCCAGACGGTCATTGGACTCCTTTTGCTACATTATTACGACATTCTGACTTAGATGTTGTTACTCGTGACCATTTCTTTTCAGAACTTCAAGCAGAGGAATTCGAGTTTGACAGACCTCAACGAAAGCAGAGAGTTGAAGCTGACACCAAAATTGACCATGCCTTCAAAGCATCAGTTAGCACAGCGTCTCCTGCGTCGAGTAAGACTGAACCTTCACTCAACGACATACAAGAAGGAAGTCTTGCTCATAAGTATGCACTGCTTGCCGTAAAATATCAGAAGGAAAAGGAGCGGCGCAGAAAAGTGACTAAAGCCTATCGAGAATCGAATGGTAAGTCTGAATACACGCCTAAACGCACTCCTGACTCGCATACTTCTGAATGCAGAAAGAGGGATGACTCAGCTCCATCAAAAGACAGTGAAAGCAAAGAAGAAAGAGTCATTGCCTGCTTCAACTGCAAGAAGCCAGGACACTATCAGTATGACTGTCCTGAGCTCAGTAGTACTGAACAAGCAGCACGAAAAGCAAGGAGAGAGAAATTAGCCAAGAAGAGACAAGCATACATAGCTGGTGAACTCTCAAACGACTCAGAAGAAGTCAACTCCTTCATGGATTCATTTGATGATGAAGCAGCTTTCATGGCCCTAGAGCTTGAAGCTGAAGAAACTGCTGAAATGTGTCTAATGGCAGGAGAAGAGGATGAGGTAAACTCTCATGAACTATTTAACTCTCCTTCACACTGCACACACGACATCAGTTTCGGGAGCGAGACGAGAATACGGACGTCGGACAAAGATATGAAGAACTTCTAGACGAACAGATTCAGATGAGTCTGCAGCTCAGTAAGACTCTTCAGGAGTTGGATACCCTGAAAGTGGAGAATCAGAGACTTTCTCAGGAGAGTCAGGTTGCTACTGATTCTGAAGGACTTGTGTTGAGACTCAGGGAGGAGATAAACTCTCTGATGGCCAAGTCTCAGCATCAAGAAGATCAGATCTCAGTTCTGACCAAGAACTTAACTCAGAAAGATACTGAACTGAGTCTACTGAAGCAACAACTATCAGGACTTCAGACCGAACACGATACATTGAAGAAAAGTGATGATGTCTGGAGGAACCTGATGACTGAGTGGTACATGGGCGCTGAACAGAAGCTGGAGGCTATGCTAGCAAGCAACAAGCCCAAGCAATGCAAGGAAGGACTTGGTTTCCGCCAAGGTGCTTCCTCATCTGCCCCCGTCCACTCAGAAGTGCGACTTGCTGATAGGTTTGTTCAAGGGGAGACAATCAATGCAAACATACTGAACCCTCTAGCCAAGAACAAACAAAAGATGAAGGCACCTCATCCTACACATCAGCATTCTGGCCAAAAGATCAGCACCAAAACACCCCAGTTCAGTCAAGGGGGAACCAGCAAGCCAAAGTGGGCTGATCAGTATGGACCTCCTCAGCTGACACATCCTGCTCAGTATGGGTCATACTATTATGATCCTATAGTCAGAAGAAGAAGAAAATCGCACAAAAGGCAAAGGTCAGCAGTCCACCAACTCAGAAGATCCGGACTCCTGAACCAGAAAAGCCTAAGAAATCAGTATCGACCAGTCCAGTGGTCAAATACGTTGACTCAAGTGGAAAGAAGTTGTCTGAGACCACCAGGGTCGTAAGACAAATATGGGTTACTAAAACTAACATCTAAGGACCCAAAATCAAAATAAAGGGTACCCGAATATAATTATGTTTTGCAGGTGCACAAAGACCTATGGTATGTGGACAGTGGATGCTCACGACACATGACATATCAAAAGAGTCTGCTGAAGAATTATATCCCTGAAGAAGGACCCAGAATTGAGTTTGGAGACAATGTTAAAGGCTACACAAGAGGATTTGGAACACTCAACATTGGAACTGCCAAAGTTCCAAGAGTATCATATGTTGAAGGACTTCAGCACAACCTTCTCTCTATTAGTCAATTTTGTGATAACTCGAATAGAGTGATATTTGACGCTGGTTTCTGTGATGTCATTGATAAATCCACAGGGAAAACAGTGTTATCAGGTTCGCGCAAGAAGAATATCTATGTAGCTGACTGGAACTCAACTGAACCTGAAGCTTGTTTGTTAGCGAAGAACGACAACCGAACGGGGTGCTCGTGGCACGAGAGACTCACCATCTCAACTTCAAGACGCTTAACAAACTAGCAAGAAACACTCTAGCAAGAGGACCGCCGAATGAAGTATTCAAAGCAAAGACACTCGGTGTGAAGCATGTCCGAAGGGAAAGCAAACAAGGAATCAAAATCCACCTGTTCCATCTCCTTCCACCGATGGAATCCTTCGGTTGCTACATATGGATTTGTTCGGTCCGGTCTCTCCGGTGACGATCGAGGCAAGAAATATGCTTTAGTGGTCATCGATGACTACTCGCGCTACACTTGGGTCATATTCATTGCCAACAAGTCTGACGTCAAAACAGAGTTACCAAGGTTTCTGAAAAGGCTCAGTGTCGAGAAGAACACCAAAATTATCAAAATCCATTCTGACAGAGGAACTGAGTTCCTTAATTCTATGATGGAGGAGTTACGCAAGCGTAAGGAATAGAGCATGAGACATCGGCTGCTTGCACACCTCAACAAAAATGGAGTTGCTTGAACGAAAGAACGAGAACTCTCAAAGAAGCAAGCTAGAACTCTACTCGCAGACTCAGGACTCCCAGCCAAATTTTGGGCAGAAGCCACTTATACTGCTTGTTACACTCAGAACCGTTCTCTACTGACAAAACAACATAAGAGAACACCACATGAACTATGGAATGACAGGAAACCTTCTCTATCATATTTCCATATTTTTGGGTGCTCGTGCTTTATCCACAATAATGGGAAAGATCAGCTGAAAACTTTTGATAGCAAGTCAGATCAGGGAGTATTCTTAGGATACTCTCGGGTCAGCAAAGCTTTCAGAGTATTCAACTATCGAACCCTTTGCGTGGAGGAAAGCCCTCATGTTGTTTTTAATGAGTTTACTACTGAAGACAGGAGCAATAACTCTAATTCTGAATCTGAGGACATCAGTAAGCAGCTACAGGATCTAAGCCTAAAAGACAAAGTCGAAAAGATCCAGCTTTGTTGGGATGATGATTCAGATGAGGAAAATGAAGACAAGTCTACTGAATCTCAACCAGCAGTAAATGTAGCTGAGCCGATTGATTCTCCTGAACAGAATCAATCCCAGCTAACTCAGGTCGATGAAGAAACCCCAGAGGTAACTGAGACCACTACTGAGAATAACAACTCAAGGGGAACATCTATTAGTGTTCCTGAGCTGAATGCCCCTGAACCTGGTGACTCAGTAGATCACACTCTCATTACTGAAATGCTTCAATCTCAGAATAGTACAACTGAAATGCCTAACTCACCTACTATCTGTGTTGAACAAATTTCAGATGAAGAACTAAAACATCATAGATCGTGGCTGGACGCTCACACTGCTAATCTGATTATTGGAGATCCCTCAGAAAGAGTAAAGACAAGATCCAGATTCTGTCAAGGAGAAAGCGCCTTATATTCCTGCTTCTTGTCTACTGACGAACCTCAGACGATTGAGGATGCATCGAAAGATGCCGATCGGATCATAGCTATGCGGAGAGGAGCTGAATCAGTTCACGAGAAACGACGTTTGGGAGCTTGTTGATAGACGCCGGCATCAACATGTTATTGGAACAAAATGGGTCTTCAAGAACAAGCGGGATGAAAACAAAGTCATAGTAAGGAACAAAGCAAGACTCGTGGCAAAAGGCTACTGTCAAGCTGAGGGAATAGATTTCGATGAGACTTTCGCTCCAGTTGCAAGATTGGAGGCAATTAGACTATTCCTGGCCTACGCAACACATCAAAGATTCAGAGTCTATCAAATGGATGTGAAGTCTGCGTTCCTGAATGGCGTACAGAAAGAAGAAGTCTACGTGGAACAACCGCCCGGCTTTCAGCAGGGACATCAGGTTTATAGACTCAGAAAGGCTCTGTATGGGTTAAAACAAGCACCCATGGCTTGGTACGATACCCTATCTGAATTTCTTTTTCAGAAAGGTTTTCAGAAACGCACAGTAGACCGCACTCTATTCAGCATTCGACTGGAAGACGATCTACTACTTGTGAAGATCTATGTAGATGACATTATATTTGGATCTAAGAATGTCATCATGTGCCAACAATTTGAAAAGATGATGAAGGACAAATTCAAGATGTCAATGATGGGACAAATGAACTACTTCCTCGGTTTCCAAGTCAAACAATCTGAAAAAGGGACGTTCATTAATCAAGGCAAATACACTCGAGACCTCATCAAAAGATTCGGTTGTACATCCGGCAAACCTATCAAGATCCCGATGAAAGCAAACATGAAAATTGATCTTGATAAGGAGTGAGTATCAGTAGACCAAACTGAATTTCGTGCTATAATTGGTTCTTTATTATATTTAACAGCTACTCGTCCTGACATAACTTATCTTTGTAGGTGTGCGTGCTCGATTTCGAGGCGAATCCAAAGCAGAGTCACATGGACTCAAGCAAAGAAGATTCTCCGCTATCTCAGAGGAACACCTGACATGGGTTTATGGTATCCAGCTGATGATAATATAGAACTAACTGGTTACTCTGATGCTGACTATGCAGGGTGTAGAATTGACCGAAAGTCAACTTCAGGAACGTGTCAGTTCCTTGGCAGTAAGCTAATCTCATGGTTTTCAAAGAAACATCACTCAGTAGCCACGTCAACTACTGAAGCTGAATACATGGCTACCGGAAGTTGCTGCGCCCAAATCCTTTGGCTGAGACAGCAGCTACGAGACTATGATGTCATTCAGAATGAAGTGCCAATCTTTTGTGATAGTAGTAGTGCCATTGCAATCACTCAGAACCCTGTACTTCACACAAGATGCAAGCACGTGGACATCAGACATCACTTCATTCGTGACCATGTCGAAAAGAAGGATATCAGGATGGAAAAGATCCATACCGACCATCAAAGGGCCGATATACCGACCAAGCCTCTAGCCGAATCCAAATTCCAGAGAACTTTCAGTAGAGCTAGGTCTGCTGGACCCTACTGACTCCGGTCAGTAAGAGGTTTCGGGAGAGGAGCATTCAGTAAGGGGGAATGTTCACTCTCGTACTGAGTAAATTCACTACGTAGAGACTCAGCAACCATCTACACGAGGTATCGGTGACTACGATGTTCGGTGACGAGGTTTGCGTATCTCTACTCAGTAGTAACTAATAGAACTGTAATATGCATTATTGCTCAGAATCAGCATCGTATTTAATATCTCAAGGATTGTCATTTAATATTAACGACTTACATTTAATGCACGACATTCCATGCATAAGTATGCTGAACTCTGCCACACATTTAATGCATGTCGTATCATAGTTACTACTTAGGCAAGTTACAACTGGCTTTTGACTTAGGCGGCTTTGTGATCATTACCTATAATATACTATTTAATCTTGACCGTTCATCTCATAATGCAAGTTTAAAGTCGGCCATTGATCGATAACTCTTCATCTTCACGTAGATATATATTTTCGATCATATGTTAGAAACCGCCATTAGCATACTTTACTCCGAAAAATTTGAGATCTTCCTAGAAAACCCTACATGCATATTTCTTAAACGCTCAGTTTTTCATTGGTATGATTATTAGATCTGTCACGATAACCTTCTTTTTCACCATCGGTATACTAACTTTTTTATCAAACTCGATACTGATAAATTCTTCTTGTGATAGATATAATGGCGAGTTCAAACGTCTCAGTAACCGCTCCCTCAAACATGAAGGAGATTCTTGAAAAAGACCGTGTCTGGTGCGAACCAGTCATGGAGTTCGGTGCGTGTGATCTGGACTACATGGAAGAGATCTTCGACGCTCTTCGGGCATCTGGACTAGAGGGATTTCTCTCCAAGAAGCCGACGTTCTTCCTTCCCAGACAAGTTGCTAAGATCTACCTAAACTCCAACTCAGTAGATGGCGACGTCATTGGGAGATTCACTGTCCATACAATCGGTGAAGCTGCTTTGCTGATAAAGCAGATGTCAGTTAAAGAAGCTCTGAGGATAAGCTTCAACCTACCGTCTGAAGGTGTCAGCACCGTTGGGTACAACGATGATATGGTGGACGACTACCTATCGATATTCTGCGGGAAGCCCACTACGTTCAGAGCTGCCTTCCCTAAGAACGTAATGTTGCCTCAGTACCGCGCTCTAGCGTACATTGTTACACAACTGCTGACGAGCCAAGCTGGCTCATTCGATCAAGTCTCGAGGCCCAAGATACAACTGATGATGGCAATTTATGACCAAGTCAAGATCAACTGGACTAAATTCTTTCTCCGTGAATTCATGGTCCAGGCTGTGAAATTTGACAAAGCCTCCTACAGACTGAGCACGAAAGGCAAGCTTCTGTATGGTCTGAAGCTGTCAGTAATGATTGAGGACTTCTGCGGAGATGACCAAATCACGTACAGCGACAAGGTTTATTTTAACGTGAAGAAGGTCAGGTTCCAAAACAGGGCAGCAGCCCTTCAGCAGATAGGGACAGGGCCCTCAGCTCAGCAGACGACGCCTCAGAAGACCACATCAACTAAGAAGCGGTCTCCTTAAGGCAAAATTCCTAAGGCACCAGCGAAGCGACTGCGGAAATCTACTCCCGTCGTGCCTAATGAAACAGAGGCAGTACCGGAGGCCACTGCTGAAGTCCCAGAGGCCACTGCTGAACAGACTCGACAGCCAATGTAGCTGGTTGATGAGTCAGAGTCCTCAGAAAAGACTCAGTCAGTGGAGAGGGCCGTCTCCACTGAACAGGCAGTAGAAGTGGACCAAGGGGTTCCAACTGAAGCAGTCTAGAGTGGTGACACGGAAACCCCCGGAGCCCCCCCCTTGACGTTCCACCACTCGGCAGCCGCCGCCTCGCCGAGAAATAGACGTCTCCGATAGACATTGAAGATTCGAAGACGGCGTCTGAACAGGAATCTGTCGGAATGGAAGCTTCAGCTATCCTATCTCAAGTATTCCGGGAGATTACTGAGCATATACCAGAAATTTCTGGCCACCCTGATCTGGTGACTATTGTCAAACAGGCCAGACTCCATATACTTCTGAGGTTCCAAGAGTGGCCCAATCAGTTACGCCTCATTCTTCACTGCGAGCAACTGCATGAAGAGGAGCTGATCATAAGGCAACAGATAGGCTACTCACAGCCTGCTGACCTTGGCACTTTGGAGGACCTAAGGGCAGCAATGCTGGCCCTGCTGAATGACCGTCAGCAGGTCGCTGGCTCAGCTCCTTCAGATTGCTCTAACCCTGATGGTCAGGACCCACCCCGTGATTCAGGCCCTGAGAAGCCTGATGAGGGAACTCACCAGGACAAGGATACCTATACTCAGACTGAGCTTCCTCTCACAATCCTTGCTCCTGAGAAGTCGGCGGCTGGTACTTCTGAACAACTCTTGCTTAAATTTAAGTTCGAAGTAGCGCCCAGCCCCAAAGGCCGACGATCCAAGGCAATGGCGAAGGCTCTTAGAAGCCAAGGGACACAGAACCGTGCCCTTGCCAAAGCAGTCCATAAAGTGTGGAAAGAGATCGCCCAAGCCACTAGCGTAGAGATTCGTGGGCCGAGGACCTCGGTGACATCATCGGCCCGCCCCCGATATCTCCACCATTATATCTCGAGCGCTGCAAGCGCAGAACCGAATTCGAGGTTCGGCTAAGACGCATTCGGGAAGGCGGGAATCAACTATTTGACAAATTCAAGGCCACCCCAAACTCTCATACTGAATATGTCACAACCATATCCCAGGCCCATGAGCTCAGACTCAACTATATCCAGACGGCCTTGGAAGAAAAGGTTGAGGCCAAGCTGAACGAGTTCAAGGCCGCAGCTGACCATTCTCACAAATTATACAAGGATGAACTGATTACTGAGAAGAATGAGCTGCACGAGGCGCTGACTAAAATCCACTCGAGACTTAATGAGCTGTCAGCCTCGTACAAAAGCCTGAACACCAAGGTACTAGCTCCTACCTCGGTTGGAATTGCTAATGCCAAAAAGGGGGAAAAGAAGTCCCAGACAACTGTACCTAAGAAATTCCAGGAGGATAAATCTAAGGGGGAAGAGAAAGCTCAAAAGACCAAGGAGCAGGTACTGAAGTCTTCGAAGAAGACAGGGTCGATAGAAGGAGCAAGCTCGGGTCCGGACAACTGCTCCTACTGAACCGACTGGTGAGGCCCAGGGTGTCTCAGCTGGAATCTCAACAGGGACTGGCCCAAGTGGCTCAGGATCCAGGGAACAAGCAACTCAGGCAACCTAAACTCCTCTAGACATAATCAAAGAGGTTGCTTAGTATGCTGAGGAAGAGGATTCTGAAGAGGAAGAGGCACCTCTCCCACCTCCAGTTGAAGGAAAAGGTAAGAAGATCTTAAAACTCCCCACCCCTCCCTCCAAGAAGACTAAGAGGTATATCAGTAAGAAGGAGGAGGCTCAGATAGCAGCCGATGAAAGGTTGGCTAGGGAGATAGCCGAAGCTAAAGCAGCCAACAAGCCTAAAGCGAAAACTGTAAAAGGAAAGACAAAGGCCCTAGCTCGCGGCGGAAAGAAGTCAACAACGACTAGGTTGCCTCCCAGACAGCTGATACTTCAAGATGATGATGATAGGGAGCAGCAACAACATCAGAAGGACACTGAGAAGCAGGGTACGTCCAAAGAAAAATCAAGTACACCTGCTGACTTAGAAGATCAGTCGCCTCGCAAGCCCTCCTACACAACTCCAAAAGAACAGGATGTTGAGATAGAAGCCATCTTTGCTCAGATGGATCGGTACCTGTACAGAGGAGAAGAGGCGAGACAGATTGAAGTTGCCAGAGAGAGAATCCATATGGCAGACTTAAAAGCACTCAGAGTCCGAACTGAACAAGAAGCCAGACTGAGGGTTCCTTCCAAAGCTGACATTCCATACAGATATAGGAAGTTCAGGAAACCAACAGATCTGAAGATACATAGATGACCAAGGACTGATGAGTGGATACCAGCTCAGTACACTCAGAGATGGGAGTCACTGAAGATAGAGTTCATCAAGAGGAATTATTTCTGGAGATTCTGGTCAGACAAGGCAAAGGCTGATGCCTATGTTGAATGGATGATGAGGACTGAACCTGACTTGTATGTCTACATGCAGAATGCTGTGAATGAGAATATTGAAGTCCGAGTCCCCGAACCTGCACTCGCCACCACCGAGAAGACTTGATGATTCTATTCACTATGGTGTGATTGAAAAAGAAGTAAAGGATGCTGCCAGAGCCAGATCTCTCGAAGAAGACGAGCCAGCAGACTTTGCTGAATTTCTGAAGCTAAGGAAGTTTACCTACAGGATGTATGTATTGCCCCTTCCCGAGACTCAATCGCAAGATTTCAAGGATAGGATCGAGCAGTACAAGTGCTCCTAGATCTTAGATTCTTCTTTAACTTTCCTAGCTTAGAAAGAGATGTAATGTACTAAACTTTCTCACATTATATATATATGTATCTCTTTTGGCTTCGACAATATCTTATTGTCTATATAAGCCATGTTCTGTTTTATACTTAACACTCAAAATCACTGAAGTGATTACTGACTCACACACTCACTAAGTATATTCTTTGTCAGTAGCTACTGAGATTCTGATAGACTAGTTATTGTGATATAAAGGGAAATTATTAAGACAGGGATATGCTTAGTCTCAATATTCTGACTCCCTGCTCTGCTCCCTTCAGTAGTCTAGAACTTGAAGAACAACTCCGCTGAACCTACTTGTAAAATTGTAAGGAGCTCTATTTCTGAGTAGTTTAGTGTTAGTTAGCATAGATGGTGTTAGGTTTTGGCATCATCAAATAGGGGGAAATTGTTGGGTGTCGATTCTATCCTCAGCACTGTAATACTTAGTGGGAAATGATTCTATCTTCCGTACTGATACGCGCTCAGTAGGCTTATGCTCCGAGTGAATCTATGAAGATTTGAAGATCCCAAAACCCTATCTTGATTGGTGAACCATTTCGTTGTAATTATTTTTGTCTCTGAGGGTTCAGACTCAGTAGACACTCTGCTCTGGTTCAGGCGTTCAGTAGATTATTAGCCTCAGCACCAGATGTAGAAGACTCAGTAAATACTGGACTCAGCAGGAGCAGTATACTAAATAGAGTCAGTAGAACTGAACTCAGCTGGAGTAGTTCACTGTACTCAGAGCTGATCTTTAGTAAAGCCATCTCAGCATATTTGCTACAGAATCAAAGATCAGACTCAGCAACGGCCAGACAGTCTTCTGAACTGTCAGATCTTTTGAATGACAATCAGCATAGTTAAATACGAGGAAGAGAGAAGTCAACTTCAGTATGCCTCGAAGTTTGTTCTGTCTCAACTGCTTTGTAAACCTCGATGAATGACAAGCAGACACCTGTCCTATACCTACTAAAGCTGCAAGTCAACAACTTTCCAGAAAAGGAGGGAAATGGCACTGTCACTCTACTTCAAAAGAGCCGTTAGCTACCAAAAGAGAGAGAGTAAGGGATGATCGTCTCCAACGGATCTTTCCAAGACTCTTCTCTATGAAGAGAGGGATCATTCGAAATTTGAAGCTCACGAGAAAACACAAGAACACAGAGCATTCAACGAGCAAATCAAAAGCCTAAGTCTTCCGCAAGAACTCGAAGAATATTTCTCCGGCGAAAGACTACAATCTAGCTCTTAGGGAACCAAGCTGAACCGATATACAAGCCTCTAGTATCCAAACGACGTTACATGAACCCAAAGCTAAACTCAGTTGTTCGTCGTTCTAGAAGCTACATTCTCGTTCCCTATCCCTCTAACCCTAAGCTCAACCGAATATATCCATAGCTTAGACGAAGGAGTTCATATTTGAACCTGATCCTTATTGTAAAAGGACTCCTTCATAGTTGGAAAGTTAGTCAAACGCTTCAGTTTGATACCTTTGTAAACTGAGACTTGCTCAGTATAAATTTCAAGACGCGACTTTGTCCTGTGTACAAGCTGACTGAGACTAAGTCAGTTTAATAAATAGCCTCCTGATCTTTCGGGACAGTGGACGTAGGATCCTGTGTATCCGAACCACTTTAAAAATCTCTGTGTCTCTCGCTTGTTCTCTTATTTACTGTTGCATTAATTTTAACTGTTCATACTGAAAATTATCCTTTAAAATCATTCAACTAAGTTTCAGCGATCTTAGCTGGTTATTCTTCTGAACTGAAACTGTTTTGATAAAACGTTTTCCACTCAACTATTTTGGGCCTACACATTTCCGCACCACTGAACTCCAACTGAAGATACTGAATTCTGACTCAGTTAGTTAGCAGGTCTCAGTAGAGTTAGTATCTCTTTGCCTAACAGGATTCAGAACAGTTGTCTGGTCTGCTGGATTCATTCAGTACGACACCATCCTGAATAGGACTGTTCGTGTTTCAAGTTGAGAAATCGGTTTCAGGTGTATTCACCCCCCCCCCCTCTACACCTGAACATGCTCTCGGGACCAACACTTCTTCTCTTCAGGAGTGAAAAGGCTTCTGTCTTTGGGTATCTTCTTCCCGATCACCATGCCGCCTCCTTGTGCTGGATCTTGGACTTCGACGCTATCTATCATAGGAATGATAGGTCCGTCTTCCAAGACCTCTGTCATGCTGTCATGGAGGAAAGTCAGATGAGCTTCCATTCTGACTTGCCATACCCCGTAGTTCTCTTCTGAGAACTTGGGTAAAATCCTGATTCCTGACATATCAGATATTGTAAATTGTGATATGAATCAAGAATGATATGCAGTGAAAACGTTTTCCGGATCCGTTCAAGTTTACCAGTTTCAGAAAACTAGTCTTAGAGAACTCCTGCTCTGATACCAATTATTGGTCCCGAGATAAACTTTCTGGTGTAGGGGGGCTGAATACACTTGAAAACTTTCTCAACTTTAACGCGAACAGTCCTTTTCAAAGAGTGCCTTTGCTGAATAGGTTCAGTAGACCAAATAAGCTGTTCTGATTCGTGTGGCAGAGTGACTGACTATACTGAGGCCTGCTAGCCGACTAAGTCAGAATTCAGTACCGTTCAGTAGAAGTTTAGTAGAGTGCGGAAATGTGTAGGTCCAACTCAGTTGGTTTAGAAAACGTTTTTATTAAAACTATTTTAGTATATTTGTGCACTCTTTTAAGCTTTGCTGAAACACAGTTGAATAATTTTGAAGAATATTTTTCAGTATGAATAGTAAAACAGAGCACACAGAACACAACGATTTTTAAAGTTGCTCGGATCCAACAATCATACGTCCACTGTCCCGAAAATATCAGGAGGCTATTTTATTATACCGAGTTAGTCTCAGTCGGTTTGTAAACTAGACAAACATTGGTCTTAGTGATTATACTGAGCAAGTCTCAGTTTTCAAGATATCAAACTAAAGCGTTTGACAAACTCTCCAACTATGAAAGTGTTCTTTACAATAAAGAACAGTTCACGAATGAACTCCTTCGATCTAAACTATAGGTATGGTCAGCTGAGTTTAGGTTAGAGGGAAAGGGAACAAGAATGAGGCTTCTAGAGCGACGAACGATGAGGTATATTCTCTGGGTTCGTGTTCAGTTGCTTGGATACAAGAGGCTGTAAGTCTAATTCAGCTTGGTTCCCTCTGAGAAAGAATGTCGCCTTTCGCTTGAAGGTTTTCTCTGAAGATCTTGCGGAAAGCTTAAGTTGAGTTGAGGTTGCTTGATGAGTGGTTTTTATACCATCTCATCATGTTCTTTTTAAGCGTGTTTACATTGTTTTCCATTCATTTTTAGCTTTTGTTTTCCTTGGAATCGTATACTTTCGATGGTTTTTGGTTTTGTAGGTTTCTCGCGCATTTTAAGCATATTTGGTGGTATTTGGCACTAAAATAAAAGAAACCATGACCATTGATGCATTTTTGGCGAAGATGGAGTTTCTTGGATGAAGAATGGAGAGGATTTGAAGCCGAATATTGAAGAAATCGTGTTTCGGAGCTCCTGTATCAAGGCACTTGGAAAATCATGTGGCCGATGGATCTAACGATCTTAGAATCCGATCTCCACCCTCCACATCGTATTTACATGTGTTAGGAACATCGTGGCAAAGTTTCATGGCGATCCAACGGCTAACGAAGGAGATATCGCGTTTTTCCCAAAACGCGACAGTGCAGAAAAACTGTTCGTCCGAATTGTTAAGGACCGCGGTCCGCATTTGTGAGGGACCGCGGTCCGATGCGTTCTGACCCAAAAAATTGCAAAGTCAGTAGGGGTCGGACCGCGGTCCGCCTTTGCACTGGACCGCGGTCCGCGTCGTCTAGAGCCCAAAAATTGCAAAGTCAGTAGGGGTCGAAACCTATATAAACCCTTCCGGACTTCTTTCCTTCGAACCACACACCATAATTCCGACTTTTTCCACCCTCCAAGGCAGAGAAACACCCAAGGCACCCCTCCATTGAAGATTCAAGATGAAGATTGAAGACCACAACCCGAGAACCAAGCGCGAGGATCAATCCGCTAGATTCTAGGTTGTATTATTCCTTCTCAGTTTTGTTTAGGGTTTTTGATACTTGAATTCTATGGATTATTTTTGCATCTTTTGTGATTATTTTCCTATGAATATAAGTGGCTAAATCCCCTTGTGTGGGGGTTTAGCAGGATCTATGTTTTTGATGAATTGATTCAGGCCCTAGTTTTTCAATGAATGAATTGTTTTGTTTCTTAATTGTTGATTTCTCTATGATTCTTTAATGTGACTGGCCATCATCTTAGATAATTATAGAGAATATAAGTAATAGATAATACGGCGCATCATACCCGGTTATTTATTTAGACCTGCAATTAAGTGTCTATATTGTCACCATTGGTTTGGGATAGTTTAGATGGTTCCTTAAATCCTTGAGCATGATACGATCTTTAGGTTCATGATATGATCACTTGATTGACCCTTAGGATTATAAGTTAGAGATCTCCCGCCATCATACGGAATCCCTAGAGCCTTAGTGGATGAACCAACAAAACAAATTCATAAATGCTAGCTAGAGAATGGGAATGAATCGATCATCTTAGGCATAGTGATTGCTAAACCTCCGCACTCTTCATCAATCTTGAAACCACACCCATTAATCCACTTTGCTTCGCTTTTACTTGTTTTCTTACTTTCTTGCTATTTTAATTCCGTAGTTTTAAATAAATCAAACCCAGTTTAGGACCAAGTAGATAGCGAAATAATTAGGATAATTAGAACCCAGCTGATTCCTTGTGAGATCGACCTCGGGAGTTGCTAGATTAGGTACTATACCAATTCGTGCACTTGCGAGAATTATAATTTGTTCATCAAGTTTTTGGCGCCGTTGCCGGGAACTCAGTCGTTTTTATTATTCTTTTTACTAGCTGTTTATTTGTTTAGATTTTATTTTTTACGTTGGTTACTATTTCTTATTTTCTTTACTGTGTCGAGTCTTACTTTTTGAGTTTTCTGTAGGTTTATGCACGGTAGAAGGTCGCAAAATCCAGAACTTGCGCCTTTTATCGATAACATACACAGAGTAGGGACTCGAGTTACGTGGAAAGAACAGGAAGACAAAATTGAAATGGAGCGAATTGAGAACAATCCTGAACCAGAGAGGTTGCAGGGAGACTATACAAGGCCGATTCTTGGAGCCAATACCACCTGCATCGTCCTAGAAGAGACCGCAAGGAATTATGATCTGAAGCCCTTCTACTACCATATGCTACCATCTTTCTACGGGGTAGCAACTGAAGATCCTCTTGCTCATATGAGGGAGTTCTATGCTACACTGGGGACTATTCCTCTCAGTGGGCTCACTACTGATCAATTGGGAAGACGATTATTTCCCTACACTCTGAAGGATAAAGCCAAGAATTGGTTGCACACACTGCCTGCTAATTCTTTGCGGACAATGGAGGACGTGTTCAAAGCATTCACGAAGCGATACTACTCCCGAAGCAAGAGCCACGAGTTAAGGCAGCAGATTGCTACTTTCTCCCAGTTTGACAATGAGATATACCATGAAGCTTGGGATAGATTCAAGGGACTCCTCATCCAATGTCCACATCATAATTACCAGGTTGTGATGCTGAATGAGTTCTTCTACAATGGATTGCTCTTGCCGTGTCAGATTATGGTTGACAACATGGCTCCCGGAGGCATTCTTGCACTGACCCCAAGTGCATTGCATGAGCTTTTTGAGACGTTGAAGGCTCGATCCGTATTAAGAAGTCAGAGTGTGAGACAACGTGGAACGCAGGATGTGCGGGCTGCGTATGCGGATGATACTATTAAGGAGCTTCAACTGCTTAGACAAGAAATCAAGGAGCTCAAGCAGAGACAAGTGCAAGCCCCAAATATTGGCGAAGTCTGTACCATTTGTAATGATCCACAACACTCAACCGCCCAATGCCAGTTTAATATCATCCATAGCCAATTTCAAGAAGAAGAAGCTAATTGGGGACAACGCATAGGACATCAGGAATGGGAAGAGAGAAGGCAATATCAGAGGCCGCACCAAAATTTTGTCCATAAGCAGCAAGGGTACAATCCCAACTACAAAAGTTACCAGGATTATGGAGGAAGGAATGCCACTCAGCAGCAGAACTTTGGAGGCACATCATCTTCTCGCCCTCAGCCAAAGATTGAGGACGCTGATAAAAATTCCATGGCCATCTTGCAAGACACCTTAACCTCCTTTATGAAGAGTTCTAAGGAGCAAATGGAGACACTTACCACTTCTGTCAGGAACGTGGAAGCAACTTCCAAAAATTTGGGGACTCAACTTGGCCAGCTAGCGCGGGAAGTTGCTTTGCTTAAAATGCAACAAGGGAAACTACCCGGACAAACTGAAGAGGCGAGGTCCATTACTATTTTGCTTGGTGATGATTCGGAGAAGGCTAAAGAGAAAATCGACGAAGTTGCTACGGCTAATGTTGATGAAAGGACAAGAGATAAGGAGAACAAGCCTACTTGTTCGGACTCCTTTGCATAGAGTCGTGAATCCATACAAGCCCCCACCTCCTTTTCCAAGACGCTTCAAGGTTAACAAACAAGAAGAACAAGTTTGGATCCTTGTTCAATATACTCTCTAAAGTGAAGATCAATCTGCCGCTCTTAGACCTCGTCAAGAGTATTCCAAGGCAATCCAAGTTCTTCAAGGAGCTCATCACCAACAAAAAGGATTATGAGCGGAGTGCAAATCTTCCTACACTTGAATCAGGGGGTGTTGTAGTTGATGTATCGGCTCTACCGCCTAAGTTAACAAATGCTGGAAGATTCGACATCGCTATCTCTATGGGCAAGGATAGAGTTACACGAGCAATGCTAGATCTTGGAGCTGGTATCAACCTCATGCCCTACTCTGTCTACAAAATGTTGGGAGTTAACAATTTGAAGCCTACACCTATGAGGCTTCAATTTGCTGATAACTCTGTGAAGACCCCAATGGGGATTGTTGAAGATTTGTTGGTAAAGGTAGACGGGTTTATTGTTCCTGTTGACTTTATTGTTCTTGATGCAAATGATACTTCTCGAGGGCTAAGTGAACAGCTTATCCTCCTAGGGAGGCCATTTATGGCAACCACTAGGACTTGTGTTGATGTACCGTCACGAACTGTGAGGATGAAAGTCTTGGGGGAGGTTACAGAATTCAAAGCACTAGCTCCAACCACATTTGGAACTGATGCCTCAACTACTGAAGTTAACTTTGTGCAGCCTGCATTTGATGTAGTGAAGGATTCTGATGGTACAAATGGATTAGGAATACACGCATTATTCGATGAGGAGTCAACTAACGTTGGTGTTCCTAACTTGGATGAATGTGTTGAAGATCAAAAAGACATGTTCCCGAAGAAAACCATCTATGTCAGACGCACTAAAGCTGCTTGTGGGAAGAGGACGCTGGGTAAAACACTCTACCTTGGTCTTAAAGTTCTTTTATATGACGATGGTTCTAGAGCATTTCCAGGATACCCAAGTTCTACATTCTCCGGACCATTTCATGTGGTGGATGTTTTGTCGCATGGTGTGGTGAAGTTGATGAATCCACGAACCAAAAAACATTTCAAGGTGAAGGATGTCTGTGGAGCATCATCGAAGGAGGCGTTCGACAAGGCTGAAGTCGGGCGTCCAAAGTCGCCAAGTTTCTAATCTGATTCAACAAAGTCGAGCCAACGACTCTAACCAACAGCGCTTCGTGGGAGGCAACCCACGTTTGTGAGTTTTTCTAGTTTCTTAGTTAGATTTATTGCTTTCCATTAAAAAAAAAAAAAAAAAACTGAGGAGGGAAATTGACATGTATGCTTCATCTATTGATTTTTAATGCATACTAAGCTATATCAGAGCAGTAGGGGAGCTGATATGATTGGGATTAACTTTGGATATGAGCCTGCAGATCAAGCTTCGCATATGTAGATCAATCGGACATCACCTAGACATCAGGGAAGATTCGTTTACCAAATTTTCTTTGTTTCACTCTATTTTCGTGCTAGAGACTAGCTCGTATATAGGTTTGGGGGGGTATGTCGAATCTTGAACCCTACTGATTTGGTCTGTATAATTATGATTCTGATGATTCTCCATGTACTTGATATTTGAACTAGTATGACTTATGTTATTTGATGTTTATGCATTTCTTGCCTTAAAATTTTTCTTTACTGAAGCCTTGTTGAATTGAATTTGAGCATGATAAAATTTTCGAACATGTAGGATGTAAAAGTATGGTAGTCCAAAGCCTTTGTGAGAATTTGAGCCTATTGTGAACTGACGAAATTCTATGTCGGTCTCAATTTCTTTCATGTGTGATACTCGCTTTAGGGAGAACATTTAGAACTTGCTTTGAGTCTGTTTGAAGTTTATTGAACACTTTTCGTATATGGCATTGATATGATCTTAGGCACTATCTCGTTCTTTAGCCAGAGCCAAATATGATTCCTACCTTGAACATCAACCTAGTAAGCCCCTTTGAGCTTAATGTATCCTTTTTATTCATGTTCCTCCACTTAAATTGCCTAACCTAATTAGCCTTAACCGATGATCTAGTAGAGTCATTAGTGTTGTGGAAGGAAATGGAGGCTTGTGAGGGTTTAGTGATCAAGGGACAAATTTTTGAAGCCCAAAAAAAAAAAAAAGTGGGCTCGAGATAGGTGTGAATTGATTTTGATTCTATCTAGCCTGGTACCGAACTTGATGACACCGTGTTATACTGAAATCTTTATCTAATTATTGGTAGAGAGTTGGCAGGTAAACAATTGGATAGAATATGGTAGACTTGTGCATGTACTCCTAACTTCGATTGAAAGGGGTTTATTGATGACATATGTTAGAGTTGGGAGGTGTTGAAAAAAAAAAGAAAAAAAAAGAGAAGAAAAAAAAGAAGAGGTGAAAAGAAAAAGGGAGGAAATTGAAAAGGGGAGTATATTTTGAAAAAAAAAAAGGTGAGAACTCGGGGTGACTTGATTTGTTTGATTATGAGTGGTTCAAATGTGATTGGTTTTAGAGGTTTATTTTGATATATCATAATTTGGTTGCTCTACTAGATCCCTTGATTGTTCGTACATTATGAGTCACTTTTCTTATATCTTTCCTACCTTTTTATTACATGCCTTAGCCCCATTACAACCAAAGTAAGACCTTCGAGATCTTTGCCATAAATTGTATTCATTATGAGTAGAATTAGACAATCTGCAAGCTTATGAAGACGCTCTCCTAGGGTTGAGTTTGAGTGATGATTTTACCCTTATACACTTGAGTGTTTGAGTGATAGAGATTTCTGGAGAGGGACTACTCTACTTCTATGTTCTATTTTATTTTGAAGGTGGCATCAAACTTGAATGAATTTCACATGCTAATGATGTGTTCTTCTAAAAACTGAAAAAGGCTTGAATTGTTATTCTCATCTTTTTAATATTTAGTCATAGTCTTTCTTTTATCTTGTTTCTTTGCTTGAGGACAAGCAAAAGCTTAGGTTTGGGGGGATTTGATGAGTGGTTTTTATACCATCTCATCATGTTCTTTTTAAGCTTGTTTACATCGTTTTCCATTCATTTTTAGCTTTTGTTTTCCTTGGAATCGTATACTTTCGATGGTTTTTGGTTTTGTAGGTTTCTCGCGCATTTTAAGCATATTTGGTGGTATTTGGCACCAAAATAAAAGAAACCATGACCATTGATGCATTTTTGGCAAAGATGGAGTTTCTTGGATGAAGAATGGAGAGGATTTGAAGCCGAATGTTGAAGAAATCGTGTTTCGGAGCTCCTGTATCAAGGCACTTGGAAAATCATGTGGCCGATGGATCTAACGATCTTTGAATCCGATCTCCACCGTCCACATCGTTGTTCCATGTGTTAGGAACATCGTGGCAAAGTTTCATGGCGATCCAACGGCTAACGAAGGACATATCGCGTTTTTCCCAAAACGTGATGCAGAAAAACTGTTCGTTAGCCGTTTTTCCCAAAGTTAACGAAGGACATATTCTTTGTGAGGGACCGCGCGTTCTGACCCAAAAAATTGCAAAGTCAGTAGGGGTCGGACCGCGGTCCGCCTTTGCACTGGACCGCGGTCCGCGTCGTCTAGAGCCCAAAATCAGTCTTTTTTCGGCCCGAAACCTATATAAACCCTTCCGGACTTCTTTCCTTCGAACCACACACCATAATTCCGACTTTTTCCACCCTCCAAGGCAGAGAAACACCCAAGGCACCCCTCCATTGTTTCTTAATTGTTGAGCCTGCTTTTGATTTCTCTATGATTCTTTAATGTGACTGGCCATCATCTTAGATAATTATAGAGAATATAGGTAATAGATAATACGGCGCATCATACCCGGTTATTTATTTAGACCTGCAATTAAGTGTCTAGATTGTCACCATTGGTTTGGGATAGTTTAGATGGTTCCTTAAATCCTTGAGCATGATACGATCCTTAGGTTCATGATAGGATCACTTGATTGACCCTTAGGATTATAAGTTAGAGATCTCCCTCCATCATACGGAATCCCTAGAGCCTTAGTGGATGAACCAACAAAATAAATTCATAAATGCTAGCTAGAGAATGGGAATGAATCGATCATCTTAGGCATAGTGATTGCTAAACCTCCGCACTCTTCATCAATCTTGAAACCGCACCCATTAATCCACTTTGCTTCGCTTTTACTTGTTTTCTTACTTTCTTGCTATTTTAATTCCGTAGTTTTAAATAAATCAAACCCAGTTTAGGACCAAGTAGATAGCGAAATAATTAGGATAATTAGAACCTAGCTGAGTCCTTGTGAGATCGACCTCGGGAGTTGCTAGATTAGGTACTATACCGATTCGTGCACTTGCGAGAATTATAATTTGTTCATCATTGCTCGTAATTGCTCGTGTGTTCTTCGTATGTGTCGTGAGCTTTGATTTGAATTCTTCTCTCTATTTATAAAGAAGATACATGGAAAGATCCGTTGGAGACGATGATCCATGTGTCATTCTCTTTTGGGTAGCTAACGGCTCTTTCAGAGAAGTTTGGCAGAGTCTTTTCCCTCTATATCTGGAAATATGTTGAATTGGAGCTTTATTCAGAAACTAGATAGCTGGCTGCTCGTCATTGGCTGAGGCTTAGAAGGTTGTTGAGACAAACAGACTTTAAGGCAGATCTGAAGCTGACTTCTCTGTACCTCGTATGACTCTACTGATTTGACTTGTAAGATTTCTGACAGCCAGACTGTGTGGCCGTTGCTGAGTCTAATCTATGTTCAGTAGCATACTCCTGCTGAGTCCAGATCTACTGAAGAGCAACTCTGAGTTCAGCGAACTGCTCCTGCTGAGTCCAGTTCTACTGACTCCTTTCAGTAAGTTGCTCCTGCTGAGTCCAGCACTACTGAGTATGAAAGCCTCCAAGTATGCTGCTCTGCTGAGTCCAGCACTACTGCGGCTGATAGTCCACTGAAGGGTCAGCAGACAGAACTGAGCGCCTGAACCATGCTGAAAGAATGTCTACTGAGTCTGAAACTCTTAGAGACAAGCAAAACGATTACAACTAAATGGTTCATCAAGCAAAGTAGGGTTTTGGGATCATTCAAATCTAATAGCACTAAGCTACTGAATCATCTCACAACAAAGGCATCTCGCCCATTGGCTATAAGGAGACAACAATCAAAGTAGGAAGTCACTTCAGTTGAAGGTCCGAGGATTCAGAGGAAGTCAACCTTGATGTTTGATGAGTCTCACCTACTAATCTACCTCGACCAATAAGGAGCCGATAACAACTTATCTTTTATGACAAAAGTTGCTCCCAGACTGAAAAAGAGGCGTATCTCTATAGTGCACCTACTCATCAACGTTCAAATTTAAGGAGCCGTTTTCCTTGTCATTTTGACAAGTGGCTAGACATCCCTCCAACGGATCTATTCACCATCGACGACTATATTAGAGAAGTCTTCATGCAGAGACACCACCGGGAACCCAAGCTATCAAAGCACAAAACACTTAACTCTCTCATTCGAAGAATCTAGTGAAGAACTAGCTTTCTTAGAAGAACTTTTTAGTTCATCACTTAGAGTTATCCTTGTTCCCCTTCTCTTATCTAAGCAAGCCTTATTGTAATATCTATAGCTTATAAACCTCGAGGAAGTTCTCATCTTTGTGAAATTGTTCTTATTGAAAGAACTTCCTCCTAGTTGGAGAAGACTCAAACTCTTTAAGTTTGAAACCCTTGTAAAAGTCACTCCGACTATAAGTAGAGAATCTATCATGCGAACAGATCACTAAGAACTTGCTCAGTATAAGAGAACAGATCACTAAGGCATGCTCACTATAAATATAACAAGTATCCTGCTTTGGTGAGGACAATGGACGTAGGACCCAGTGTGTCCGAACCACTTTAAAAATTTGTTGTGCTGATTTACTGTTTTCTTTTACTGATCATATTGCATTAAAACTGTATTTCATCAAACTCAGCATAAAACCGGTTTTTCCAACCGAGACGTTTAATAGGGCTTACACTTCCGTACACTTCGACTGACTCAAGTCAATAGAGCTGAACTCAATAGAAGAATTTCTTGCCCATGCGATCTGAAAGTACATTTGGTTATCTGACTCAGTTTAGTAGCAATCTCAGCTAGAGCTAACTTTCGCGTTTGAGAAACGAATTTGCATTCAGGTGTATTCACCCCCCCCCCCTACACCTAAACCACGTCTCAAGACCAACAATTGGTATCAGAGCGGTGTTCTTAATTGATCATCGTTTTCTGAAACTGGACTATCTCGAACAAATATCCTAGGAAAACTCGTTTTCACTGCATCTTGCATCTATTCATTGCATCCTATATCCTATCGTTCAATGGCTGATATTTCAGGAATTAGGAAGGTACCCATGTTCTCGACAGAGAACTATGCGGTATGGCAAGTGAGGATGGAGGCACATTTAACCTCGCTGCACGACAACATGACCGACGTATTGGAGAAACGTCCTATTATTCCGATGTTCGACTCAGTTGTACTTTTATTGGACGGAGCAGAAGGTGCCCGAACCGGTCTGAAAGTCTCTAAGGATAAAAGCCTCTTCACTCCTGAGGACAAGAAACTACACAACCTCGACCGAGTTGCTCGAAACGCAATACTGATGACACTCAGTGACTCATATCTTGGAAGAGTACATGACTGCAAGACAGCAAAGGAGCTATGGGATGCTCTCGCGGTGTTGAGCCATGGAACTCCACAGATCAAAGAAAATAAACTAGGGTTAGAGCTGCAGAAACTCGAGGCATTCGCTATGCTGCCTGGGGAGTCTATAGATGATTTTAGTGCTCGATTCACAAATCAAATCAACATCATCAACAGAGTGGGGAAAACGTTTGCAACAAGGAGACCAACACAAAGATTCTTAGGGCTCTCAGTAGGCCCAAGTGGTATTCCTTTGCTACGTGTATGAGGAGATCTCACTTAAATTCTTTTACTCCTGATTATATATTTTCAGAGCTAAAAGCAGAGGAGTTCGAATTCAACCTCCCACATACCCCCGGTGCTGAAGCTGAAGTGCCAATGGATCACGCTTATCAGGCATCAGCTAGCACTCCCGGAGCAAGTCCCTCAGCAACAAGCCAGTTAGCTGGAAGCTCAGTGACCATACCTACTGCTGCCAACTTGGTTGAGAAGTATGCTCTCCTCACTGTGAAATACCAGAAGGAGAAAGAAATGTTCAAAAGGAAGATAAAAAAGGCTTCCCAAAAGTATCAAGGAAAGAGAGATCATCATCGCACGAAAAGTGGATCTTAATCTCTACCTGATTGCAGGAATACTGAAGCCGCCCCCGTGGAACAAAAAGAAACATCTAAAAGGGACGACAAAACCTCAGTATGTTACAACTGCAAAAAGCCAGGACACTTCCAGTACGAATGTCATGAACTATCAGCAGCTGAAAGAGCTGAAAGGCAAGCCCGACGCGACAAGTTCGTAAAGAAGAGACAAGCCTACATAGCTAGAGAGTTGTCCGATTGCTCAAGCGATGAGGAACTATTTATGGAATCGTCCGATGACGATGCCGCATTCATGGCAATCGAGACAGAAGATGCTGAACTGTGTCTAATGGCCGGAGAAGAGGCTGAGGTAAATTATAAACCCATTATATGCTCCCCTTCACCTTTCACACATGAAACAAGCTCTGCTGCAGGAGAACCGCTGGATGTGGTTCTTGCATACGAAGATCTGCTTGAAGAGCAAATCCAGATGAGCCAGTAGTTCAGTAAGATGATTCAGGAGATGGATATCCTGAAAGCAAAGAATCAGAGACTTTCAAAGAGAAGTCAGGACTCTCTGAGACTGAAGGAAGAGATTAACTCTCTGATGACTATGTCTCAAGACCAAGAAGCACATATTTCAATGCTATCCAAAGACATCTCTGAGAAAGAGACTGAAATTGCTAATCTCAGGGAAACTCTCACACATGCCAGAACAGAATATGAAGTTCTAAGATAAAGTGATGAGGTGTAGAGAACCTTGATGACAGAGCAATACATTGGAGCAAAAGAGAAGTTAGAGAAGCTATTACGAGCTTAAAGACCATATGCCACAAAAGAAGGACTTGGTTATACATGTGAAGCCTCCACTTTAGGACAGAAGAGCTCCACTAAGCTGACTGATAGGTTTGTCCAAGGGGTAACTCAACATGTAGAATTTATATCCCCTCAGACAAAGAATAAGCAAAAGATTCAAGCACCTCAGTCTAGCAACAAGAAGGTGACCCATGGTTCTAGCCCCAAGACACCAAGAGCTAACTCAAGGGAAACCAAGAAGGTCAGGTAGGCTGAACAGTATGGCCACCAACTACTGACTCATCTAGCTCAGTACGGATCGTACTACTATGAGCCAAGAGTCAAAAGCCCTAAGGTTCAGAAGAAGAAGAAAGTTGAACCTCAAAAGACTAAGAAGTCAGCAACTCCAAGTTCAGTGGAGCAGACTACTGACAACAAGGGGAAGCAAACAAAGTCTAGTAATCCGCCCATTCCGTCACCTTCCACTGATGGAATTCTTCAACTGCTACACATGGATTTATTTGGGCCAATCAACCTAGTGACGTTCAGAGGAAAGAAATATGTTCTTGTAGTCATTGCTGACTATTCAAGATATACTTGAATGATATTCATCGCCAACAAATCTGATGTCAAACTTGAGCTGTCGAAACTACTGAAGCGGCTAAGCGTCGAGAAAGATATCAAGATTCAAAGGATACGCTTAGATCGTGGAACTGAGTTTTTGAACTGGAATGTAAACGATTTCTTTGACGCTAAAGGCATTGAACACGAAACCTCAGCGGCACGTACGTGTAACACCCCGAAATTCTAATAATAATAATAAAGTGCATTTACATTTTTTTATTATTATATTTTTTTTATTCATAATATCTTGTGAGAAAATCATATATGTCGCGCCTTGGAAAATTTGTATGCATGTATATTGTAAAGAGAAAGGTGACAAGGTGTTTCTTAAGTTGTCACCAATGAAAGGTGTAGTGAGGATTGGAAAGAGAGGAAAACTTAGACCTCGATACATTGGACCGTTTGAGATAATCAAAAGAATTGGAGAAGTGTCATACGAGTTGGCACTACCTCCAAGTTTGACATCTATTCATAATGTTTTCCATGTGACGAACTTGAGGAAGTATGTGCACGACCCAAGCAACATAGTCAATTATGAAGGATTGGAGCTGAACAAAGATTTATCATATGAAGAGACGCCGAATGCCATCTTAGACCGGAAGGTTATCCAACTTAAGAACAAGGAGATACCATTAATTAAAGTTCTTTGGAGTAGACATGACACCAGTGAGGCGACATGGGAAGTAGAAAAGGACATGGAGTTACGCTATCCAAATTTCATAGACAAAGGTAATTAATTTTCGAGGACGAAAATTTTATAAGTAGGGGAGATTGTAACACCACGAAATTCTAATAATAATAATAATAAAGTGCATTTACATTTTTTTATTATTATCTTTTTTTTATTCATAATATCTTGTGGAACTAATTTCTGTTCTGTGGAATTTTTTCTAATATATATATATTATTAGAATTTTTTTGGAACTAATTTCTGTTCTGTGGAATTTTTTCTAATATATATATATGGAATTACATGATATGTATGAGTTAAATGTTTTGGTATTTGGTCACTTCTTTTTATATTAGCTTTCGGTTTTTAATGAAATGTTTGATTTTATTTTACATATTAGAGTGTTGATGTATAAATATTATAGCATCATATTAATTGTGATTGTTTTTAATTTGAAGAAAATTTATTGGGAATAACATCATATTAATTGTGATTGATTTTAATTGGGCCATTATGAAATATTATATGGTATAACTTGTTGTTAGGCTACTGATTTGGAATTTTATTTATAACATGATATTTTTTTTTTCCATATAACATACACCCTTATTGAGTTGAAGTTTTGTTTAATCGATATTTTCTCTGGGTTGCTAACTCAATGGTAGAGTACTCGGCTTTTAAGCGCGGGTATTTGTTTATAAACTCCCCTGGTGGCTGGGTAATACCCGGAGTAGCCATTTATATTTATTTTATTTACATTACATGTTGTTTTATAGTTTGTATGATGCATGCACAACATCATATTAAGAAAAATTATTTCATGCATATCACGATTTTAAGATTTAATATTTTTTCATCTTAGGATTGACGCGACGGATTTAACCCCTTGATGTACATCATTTTCATTTGCACAAAAAGGTTAAGGTGGGGTTTTACTTTTATCCTTATTATACATTATATCGTTTTTCTCATGCGTTATTCAGTACAGGCAGAGCCTTCGGGCAAATCATAGCAGAATGACCTTCGGGTGTATCACAACAGAATAACCTTCAGGTTAGCCTTCGGGCAAATCATAGCAGAATGACCTTCGGGTGTATCACAACAGAATAACCTTCGGGTTAGCCTTCGGGCAAATCATAACATGTCTAATTTCCCATGTTAAATACTTTATAATTTATAATTTGGATAATGTTAACCCCACTGAGTAGTCGTACTCACCCCATTATATATTTACATTTTTCAGATCATGGACCGGCAGATGTTTGAGGTGGCTGATGGTGATGGTCACATGTGAAAAGATTTTAAATCATTTTTTTCCGCATTAAATTATTTTGCTCAAGAACTATGCATTTATTTTTCCTGTTTTATATTTTGTAAACTAAATGACTTACATGTTTTTATTTTAAGATTTTCCGCATTTATGAATGCATTAGAAATTTTTAGCTTTTATAAATTATTATTATTATTATTATAAAAAATATATATATATATATATTGAGGAAATGAAAAGTATTCACGAGGTGACGCTCCCGATTAAAAAGCATACGAGAATTGGGGCGTTACAATTTGGTATCAGAGCAGGTCTACTTTCCTGTAGATTTGTTACATGTTATGCAGGAAATTGACCATCATCACTGCCACAGCATCGTGCCGGCGAGGTAAGAAAGATTTTCTAAGTTAATTTTGAAATATGGAAAGCATGTTTTTCTAGCATGGCATGAGCATGATCATTATATGAGAAAAAATTGTAAAATATTTAAAGTCCTCGAAGATGTTACCTTAAGAATATGAACTTAGAGGCCTTACATAGTTGAATTTTATTTGAACAATAGGGAGATGCCTCCGAGAAGACAACCCGGTAACAATGCTAGTGGAGGGACAGTAAATAATCCTCCAGAGAACCTTAGTAATGCACAACTGTTGGAGGCCATGAGGGAAATATTCCCGCAGCGCCAAGGAGGAGATCCACTGGTAAATGATTTTAGGTCGATGTCACCCCCTATTCTTAAGGGGATTGAAGGACCCGTTTATGTGGAGGAGTGGATTGGAGATATGGAGAGGATCTTCGATCACTTAGGATGCAGTGATGATCAAAAAGTGGCATGCGCAAAATATCAGCTTGCCCAAGATGCGCGCCAATGGTGGAATTCTAGACTTCGGACTATGGCGCCAGAGTAGCAACAAAACATGACCTGGGATTTCTTTAAGATCCAACTCTTGAACAAGTTTTTCCCAGAATCTGTCCGAAGGGAAAAGAAGGTGGAGCTGATGACCATTAAGCAAGGGAATAGATCAATCGTGGACTACGAGCGTCATTTCAACCAACTCTCACAGTTTGCGCCTGATTTGGTAGATACCGAACAAAAGAAGATGGAGATTTTCGAGAGCGGACTGCATGATGAAATAGGCGGCATATTAGCGGGTCATGAGATTTCATCTTTTGATGTGTTGGTGCAGAAAGCCCAAGCAATCGCCAAATGCAAGAAGCTTGATGGATCGGCATCTAGACCGCCTGCTATTACTAGGAAGAGAAGATGGGAGGATAACAGAAATCAAGGTCCTGGAAAGAAGCAGAAGCAAGTCGCTCCTAGCAATACCGCAGCTTCGACTGGAAAACCAAAGTGCCCTATCTGTGATAAGAATCACTATGGGGAATGCTTCCGAGGAAAATTTATCTGCTACCGTTGCCGTCAGGAGGGACATGTAGCACAGAATTGCCCTATGAACAACACTACAACCTCAAACAATGGGAAGCGAGGAAAAGCAAGAGTCTATTCCATGGTTGAAGTGGATGATGATGATGACGACGAGCCACAGACGGTATCAGGTACTATTCAGTTTTGAATTATGTTTGAGTTTATTCTATGAATCAACTACATCCAACTATAGTTAGCAAACCTTATTACCTCAGGAAACATTTTAGTACTCAATCAAATAGCCGTAGTTCTTTTTGATTCCGGAGCGTCGGATTCCTTTATATCGAAACGATTTTACGACAAAGTAGCTGAAAAGAGGAGAGTGCAACATGCAAGGTCGGGTTTCCTGTTGGAAAAGCAAAGGAAACAAATTGTCGAGTAAAAGGAGCAACGTTGAGGATCGATGATATGATCTTGAAAGCAGATTTGTACATCTTGGAGATGAAGGGCTTCGACGTCATATTGGGATTGGATTGGCTCAGTAAGCAAGATGCGGTTATCCGATGCAGGGATCGTGAAGTCGTTTTCCCAACACCAGACGGAAATCAATTTTCTTTTTACGGAAGTAAGAGAAAGAGAGGACCACACATCATAACTGCAATGAAGGCCACCAAGATGATGAGGAAGAAGGATTGTCACGTATATTTGGTGAATATTACAAGCACAAAGACAGAGGAGATAACCATAAACGATATCCCGGTGGTGAGGGAATTTCCTGACGTGTTCCCTGAGGAACTAAGTGGTCTTCCCCCAGATAGGCAAGTGGAATTCAATATCGATGTAATTCCTGGAGCAGCTCCTGTCTCAAGAGCACCTTACAGAATGGCACCAATGGAGTTACAAGAACTCAAGATACAACTACAAGAGTTGTTAGATAAGGGACATATTCGTCCAAGTGTATCTCCATGCTGTGCTCTTTGTCAAGAAGAAAGATGAAACTATGCGTATGTGCATAGATTACCGTGAGCTCAACAAGTTGACAATCAAGAATAAATACCCGTTGCCAAGAATTGAAGACCTTTTCGACCAACTAAAAGGTGCAGGAATCTTCTCAAAGATTGATTTGAGGTCCGGATATCATCAGCTGAAGATTAAGGAGAGTGATGTGCCGAAGACAGCTTTTCGAACAAGATACGGTCACTATGAGTTTACCGTGATGCCTTTTGGATTGTCTAATGCACCTGCAGTTTTCATGGATTTGATGAACAGAGTGTCTCATCAATATTTGGATCAATTCGTAATTGTCTTCATCGACGATATCTTGGGGTATTCAAAAGATTGGAGACAACATGAAGAGCATCTCAGGATTGTGTTAGAGACTTTAAGAAATGAAAATCTATACGCCAAGTTCAAGAAATGCGAGTTTTGGCTTAGTCAAGTAGTATTCCTTGGTCATGTAGTGACTGCACAAGAGATAGAAGTGGATCCAACAAAAATCGAAGTGGTTAGTAATTGGAAACCACCAAAGAATGCAAGCGAAATCCGAAGTTTCTTAGGATTAGCAGGATATTACCGACGGTTTATTGAAGGATTCTCAAAGATAGCAAGGCCACTCACCCAATTAACCAGAAAAGGGATCAAGTTTGAGTGGAATGAAGAGTGTGAGAGGAGTTTCCAAGAATTGAAAGGAAAGTTAACTACCGCACCAGTACTCACTATTCCTGACGGAACTAAAGGGTATGTAATCTATTGCGATGCCTCAAAACAAGGACTTGGATGTGTTTTGATGCAACATGGGAAAGTCATAGCTTATTCTTCAAGACAGTTGAAGACTCATGAACTGAATTACCCTACACACGATCTGGAATTGGCAGCTGTGGTCCATGCCTTGAAGATTTGGAGACATTATTTATATGGAGGCAAGTGCGAGATATATTCTGATCACAAGAGTCTCAAATATCTGTTCACACAGAAGGAATTGAACATGAGACAAAGAAGGTGGCTTGAACTAGTGAAAGATTACGATTGCACAATTCATTATCATCAAGGAAAAGCAAATGTCGCAGCTGATGCTTTGAGTAGGAAAGGGAGTTTGACAGCCCTGTACACTTCCCGAATGATTGAAGAGTTTGCAAAAATGGAGATTGAAGTTGTACCATCGACAGAAGACACTACTACTAAGTTAGCCGCTATGAAGATCCAACCTTTGCTAAGGGATCAAATTCGGGAGGTACAAAAGAGAGATAGATTTTTGTGCAAGATAAGAAATCAAGTTTTAGAAGGGCAATATAAGGGGTTTGAGATTGCAGCAGATGGGACGCTGATGTTCGAGAGAAGGATCTGTGTACCAAAAGGAAGTGAGATGATGAGGGAGATTTTAGAGGAGGCACACAACACGCCATACAATGTCCATCCGGGAGGGACAAAGATGTATCATGATTTGAAGAGACACTTTTGGTGGAGGAATATGAAGAGGACTATTGCAGAATTCATACAAAGTTGTATGACTTGCCAACAAGTGAAGGCTGAACACCAACGGCCATCCGGTTTATTAAAGCCACTGGATATACCTCAATGGAAGTGAGAAGAGATATCCATGGACTTCGTGGTAGCATTACCAAAAACTCAAAAAGGAAATCACTCAATTTGGGTAATTGTGGATAGACTCACGAAATCGGCTCATTTTCTTCCGATGAAGATGACTGATAATATGGATCGGCTGGCACAGATTTATATAGATGAGATTGTAAGACTACATGGAGTACCTACCAGTATTGTATGTGACCGCGACCCGAGGTTCACATCAAAATTTTGGAGGAGTTTGCAAGCCGCTGTGGGTACTAAGTTGAAGTTCAGTACCGCCTACCAACCACAAACTGATGGACAGTCTGAAAGAACTATTCAGACTTTGGAAGATATGTTGCGAGCATGTGTCATGGATTTTGGAACAAATTGGGAGAAGCATTTACCGCTAGTGGAGTTTGCTTATAATAATAGCTATCAAGCAAGCATAGGAATGTCACCTTTTGAAGCATTATATGGAAGGAAGTGTAGATCGCCACTTCACTGGGATGAGGTTGGTGAGAAAAGAATATTGGGACCCGAGATTGTAGAAAGAACCGTGAGAGTCATTATAAAGATTCGAGAGAGAATCAAGATTGCTCAAGATAGACAGAAGTCCTAGGCTGATTTGAAGAGAAAGGATATACAATTCGAGAAAGGTGACAAGGTGTTTCTTAAGTTGTCACCAATGAAAGGTGTAGTGAGGATTGGAAAGAGAGGAAAACTTAGACCTCGATACATTGGACCGTTTGAGATAATCAAAAGAATTGGAGAAGTGTCATACGAGTTGGCACTACCTCCAAGTTTGACATCTATTCATAATGTTTTCCATGTGACGAACTTGAGGAAGTATGTGCACGACCCAAGCAACATAGTCAATTATGAAGGATTGGAGCTGAACAAAGATTTATAATATGAAGAGACGCCGAATGCCATCTTAGACCGGAAGGTTATCCAACTTAAGAACAAGGAGATACCATTAATTAAAGTTCTTTGGAGTAGACATGACACCAGTGAGGCGACATGGGAAGTAGAAAAGGACATGGAGTTACGCTATCCAAATTTCATAGATAAAGGTAATTAATTTTTGAGGACGAAAATTTTATAAGTAGGGGAGATTGTAACACCCCGAAATTCTAATAATAATAATAAAGTGCATTTACATTTTTTTATTATTATATTTTTTTTTATTCATAATATCTTGTGGGAAAAAATCCTATATGTCGCGCCTTGGAAAATTTGTATGCATGTATATTGTATGTGTGCACTCATACATTAATATGTTGTTAGAGCATGATTTTACTATAGCAATGAGTAGAGATAATTACACGATATATATTTACACACGAAATGTTGCACATTATAAAAGTCATTATGAAGCATGGTGCGTATATCACTCCAAATATTTCTTTAGAGTGGAAGACAATCCCAAATTATTTCCGTTACAATATTTCTATTTTTGCTTTTGGTAATGTTTGACCTCCTTTTCCCCTCAATTGAGGGCGTGAGTTTTCCTTTTCTTGTATAAAGAAGCCCACAAATTCATCATTATTTCCATTCATCTTCTTCAAACGTTCCTCTCTTCTTTCGTATTCTTCTTCTTCATTTCTTCTTCTCATATAATCTTCAAACAATCCATCAAGATTTTTTTTATTTTTCACTCTCCCATACAAGAGGTCATACTTCAGGTATAACTATGTTTTTAATTAAATTGCATGTGTAGATTTCACGAGAATATAACTTTGTGATACCATTTATTTATTTTCTCCCGTGAGTTCTAGGGTCAAATTCATGATCTTTTGTTTCTTGAAAAATTCTAGAAAAATTATAGAGATGCAATATAGGATGTCTTTAAGATTTCTGTAAATGTTCATGATTTATGGATAAGTATTTACATTTTTAAAGAATTTCGACTTTTATACTTCCGAGAACTCATGTTTCCGGGATAGGGCTTTGTAAACATTTTATATCTCACTCTACGAAAATGATTTAAACTTGATTCTTTTTCCTAAATACTCTAAACACGTATTTTTGTGTAAAAATAATTATTTTGTATTTTTATCGTATTTATACGAAAGCAGTTTATTATATATATTCGGGTAGTGAGACAGAGTATGCGATTTCGTATTTTGTTTTTGGGAAACAAAATATGCGGTATTTTCTGTAGTTGTTGCTTATCCTTCTGGTTTGAAATTTATATAGGATATGTATACGTATGTCTCCTAGATGTGTATAAAATCTTAGAATTTTTAATGCATGTTTGGTCCCTTAAACGTATGGATGAATCACAGTAGGTCAGAAATCGATTATGGTTGCACAACAATTATTGTTTTGGTTATAACTTTTAGATGACGTATCATTTTTATGTGAAACAAAATCTGGTGTGTTTGAGACTCACTAAAGAATTTATATGTAGAAAATTAGAATTTTTTTGGAACTAATTTCTGTTCTGTGGAATTTTTATGGAATTACATGATATGTATGAGTTAAATGTTTTGGTATTTGGTCACTTCTTTTTATATTAGCTTTCGGTTTTTAATGAAATGTTTGATTTTATTTTACATATTAGAGTGTTGATGTATAAATATTATAGCATCATATTAATTGTGATTGTTTTTAATTTGAAGAAAATTTATTGGGAATAACATCATATTAATTGTGATTGATTTTAATTGGGCCATTATGAAATATTATATGGTATAACTTGTTGTTAGGCTACTGATTTGGAATTTTATTTATAACATGATATTTTTTCTTCCATATAACATACTATTTATTTTATTTACATTACATGTTGTTTTATAGTTTGTATGATGCATGCACAACATCATATTAAGAAAAATTATTTCATGCATATCACGATTTTAAGATTTAATATTTTTTCATCTTAGGATTGGCGCGACGGATTTAACCCCTTGATATACATCATTTTCATTTGCACAAAAAGGTTAAGGTGGGGTTTTACTTTTATCCTTATTATACATTATATCGTTTTTTTCATGCGTTATTCAGTACAGGCAGAGCCTTCGGGCAAATCATAGCAGAATGACCTTCGGGTGTATCACAACAGAATAACCTTCGGGTTAGCCTTCGGGCAAATCATAGCAGAATGACCTTCGGGTGTATCACAACAGAATAACCTTCGGGTTAGCCTTCGGGCAAATCATAACATGTCTAATTTCCCATGTTAAATACTTTATAATTTATAATTTGGATAATGTTAACCCCACTGAGTAGTCGTACTCACCCCATTATATATTTACATTTTTCAGATCATGGACCGGCAGATGTTTGAGGTGGCTGATGGTGATGGTCACATGTGAAAAGATTTTAAATCATTTTTTTCCGCATTAAATTATTTTGCTCAAGAACTATGCATTTATTTTTCCTGTTTTATATTTTGTAAACTAAATGACTTACATGTTTTTATTTTAAGATTTTCCGCATTTATGAATGCATTAGAAATTTTTAGCTTTTATAAATTAATATTATTATTATTATAAAAATATATATATATATATATATATGTATTGAGGAAATGAAAAGTATTCACGAGGTGACGCTCCCGATTAAAAAGCATACGAGAATTTGGGCGTTACAGTACGCCTCAGCAGAACGGACTTGCTGAAAGGAAGAACAGAACGCTTAAGGAAGTAGCAAGGACCTTGCTTGCAGATTCAGGTCTTCCATTAAAGTTTTGGGCAGAAGCTACTGACACTGCCTGCTACACTTAGAACCGGTCTCTACTGACTCAGATGCACATGGGGACGCCTTACGAACTATGGAAAGGGAGAATTCCTTCTATTTCACATTTCCATATTTTTGGCTGTCCGTGCTTTATCCACAATAACGGAAAGGACCAGTTAAAGGTCTTTGAAAGTAAGTCAGACCAAGGATTCTTCTTAGGATACTCCAGGGTCAGCAAAGCTTTTAGGGTTTTTAACTACCAGACCCTTTGCGTGGAGAAAAGCCCTCGTGTCGTATTTGATGAATTTATTTCTAAGTTCAGGAAGTCAAACTCTCAGCCAGAAGCTGAAGAGGTCAGGAGTAAGCTACAGGATTTAAGCTAAAAAGACAACACTGAAAAGATCCAGCATTGTTGGGATAATGATTCAGATGATGAAATTCAGAATCAAACAACAAGCAATGTAGCTGAGGAGATTGATTCTACCATACTGAATCAATCCCATGTAATTTTGGTCGATGAGGAACTAATATGGTAACTGAGATCGCTACTGATAATGACAACTCAGGGGGAACTATTAATTTTCCTGAGCTAAATGCCCCTGAACCTGGTGACCCAGTAGACCCAACCCTTGTTACTGAATTACTTCAGACAAATAATAGTCCAACTGAAATTCCTAATACTCCGACTGTTTGTGTTGAATCAATCCCAGATGAAGTGATAAGGCGTCGTCGCTCGTGGTTAGATGCTCACTCTTCAGATCTTATCATTGGAGATCCTTCAGCTAGTGTCAAGACAATATCCAGATTCTGCCAAGGAGAAAGTGCTTTATACTCATGTTTCTTGTTGACTGAAGAACCTCAGACAATAGAGGATATGCTGAATGATGCTGATTGGATCACCACCATTCAAGAAGAGCTGAATCAGTTCAAGCGAAACGATGTATGGGAGCTTGTTGACAGACCTAGACATCAACAAGTGATAGGAACGAAGTGGGTCTTCAAGAACAAGCGCGATGAAAACAACGTCATTATCAGGAATAAATCTCGACTCGTTCCCAAAGGTTATTGTCAATCGGAAGGAATAGATTTTGACAAAACATTCACCTCAATTGCAAGATTGGAAGCTCTTCGTCTATTCCTAGCTTACGCAACACATCAGCAGTTCACAATCTATCAGATGGATGTGAAGTCAGTATTCCTAAATGGCGTACTGAAGGAAGAAGTCTATGTTGAACAACCGTCCGGCTTTTAGCAGGGACATCAGGTTTACAGACTTAAGAAAGCTCTGTATGGGTTAAAACAAGCACTCAGGGCTTGGTACGATACCCTCTCAGACTTTCTACTTTATAAAGCTTTTTAGAAAGGAACAGTGGATCGCACCCTATTCAGTATCAAGTCAGGAGAAGACATTTTACTGGTGCAGATCTACGTGGACGACATCATCTTTGGATCAAGGAATCTAACTATGTGTCAGAAATTTAAGTAGATGATGAAAGAAAAATTTAAAATGTCGATGATGGGAGAGATGAACTATTTCCTTTAACTTCAAGTCAAACAATTAAAGAACGGAATATTCATTAATCAAGTTAAATACACAAGAGATCTCATGATGAAGTTCGGCTGCGAATCCAGCAAATCAGTAAAGATACCCATGAATACCAATCTCAAGATTGATATTGACAAAGAGGGAGTATCCGTTAACTCAACTGACTATCGTGCTATTATCGGTTCTTTATTATATCTTACAGCAAGCAGACCTGACATAACTTATGTTGTAGGTGTATGCGCGAGATTTCAGGGGAATCCCAAGAAGAGTCATATAGATTAAGCAAAGAGAATTCTTTGTTACCTGAAGGGAACACCTGATGTTGGAGTATGGTATCCTGCTGACGATAACCTTGAACTAACTGGTTATTCTGATGCTGAGTATGTAGATTGCCGAATTGAAAGAAAATCAACATCAGGAACTTATCCGTTCCTCAGTAGCGAGCTCATATCTTGGTTTTCAAAGAAACAACATTCAGTAGCAACGTCCACTACTGAAGCTGAGTATATGGCTGTCGGAAGCTGTTGCGCATAGATACTGTAGCTTCGACAACAGCTGAGAGACTACGACATCCATCAAGAAGAAGTGTTGATCTACTGCGACAGTACCAGTACTATTGCAATCTCTCAGAACCCAGTTCTACATACAAGGTGCAAGCACGTGGACATCCGTCATCAATTCATCAGAGATCATGTCGAGAAAAAGGATATCAGAATGGAGAAGATCCACACAGATAAGCAAAGAGCTGATATCCTGACCAAACCTGTAGCTGAGACCAGATTCAACAATCTCTCAGTAGAACTAGGTCTTTTGGATCCTACTGATACGATTAACTAAATGGTCCAGGAAGTACTAAGTAAGGGGGAACTTACTTTCAGTACAACTGAATACTCAGTCTCGTCAAACGTGGTATCAACTGATTACGATGTTCAGCTGACGGGTTATGAGTATTAAATTCAGCATTTGTTTCCCGCCTTTAATGTTCAACTGATTACGATGTTCAACTGATTCATCATGTGATAGCATTTATTTCCTGCCTTTAATGTTCATCGTATTACATTGAGTATGTCATTTTCATTAAACTCACGGCATTCTGTAAACTGACTGTGGCGCATTAAATGCAAGTCATTTCACCTTACCATTTAGGCGATAGATATAAGTAGATGAGATTATAGGCGGCACAATAATCATAACCTATTATAACATCCAATCTGACCTGTCCATATATTAAAACCTGATTAATCTCAACCGCATGTTTGAAAACCGCCTCATGTTCAAATCTGAATATATATACGCATTCCATCTATAACCTAGATCACTTTTCAGCCATTTACGAAGAATTTGTGCTCTCTGCATCTTGTTTAAAATTTGCATTAGACCTCTACTGCAGTCTAAGCACATTTACTTAGGTAAGATTTCTATAAATTAAATCTGCTACTAACTTACTCTATTTTCGAGTGCTAACCTCTATTTTGCACATTTCAGTTATTAAGATGGCGCTATTCGTTCCCACCAGTGATGTGATGATCCCGGAGGAGATTGAGGAGATCATTTTTAGGAAGAGGGTTCTCTTTGAGCCCGTTCTGTCCGTAAGGATGTGTGGCGTGGAGTGTATGACGCTAGTTTTTGATTCTCTTGAGAGATCGGGCCTCCTACCAATCCTCTCTCGCTCTCCGCATCATTAGGTTCCTCGCCAGGTCGCCGGATTCTTCATGAATTTTCGGAAGGATGACGACTCGAATGACATCTCATCAATCATTTCGAGGCGTGAGATCCGTCCCTATCAATGGAAGGACAGGGCCACTCAGATGGACGTGGTAGGGAGTCTACGTGTCAGCTTCGAGCTGGAAGACGAAGTGACACCAATCGCTAGATACAAGGAGTCTGAGATAGAAAAGTACCTATGCCGATTCTGCGGTCAGCAGGACATCGTCTTTATAGCATCTTTCCCAAAGGGTCAGCGGCTTCCGTAGTACAGGGGATTGGCATACGTTGTCAATCACATTTTAACGAGTTCAGCGGGATTATATGATAAGCTATCCCGCATCCGCATCCAGATTATGATGGCTATAGTAGATGAGGCCCCCATCTACTGGAACACTTTCTTCAGAGCTGAATTCAAAGCTCAGTCACAGAAATTTGTCGACTCTGAAGATGGCATGAAACTCATTCCGAAAGGAAAGCATTTTATGGGACTAAGGTGTCCATAATGATCGAGGACGACCTTCCCGACAAAGTCTCCTTCGCCGACGCCTTCTATTTCGATCAGAAGCTGTTGATGTTTCTCAATGCAGCCGCTGCTGAAAAATCTATAGGGAAGGGACTGGCTGTTAAGCGCCCCATGGAGATCACGCAGGATCCCCTCCCTACTCCGTTGAAGAAGCAAAACACGCAGAAGAAGCCAACTTCAGTCGTCCCTCCTCCCTCACCTATATCTATTGAGGATTCAGGGTTTGGGAAACATGATGTGACCCTGAAGGTGAAGAGATATCTATCCGAGGAAATTCAGCTGGAAACTCTTGCTAATACTCAAACTGCTGAGAATTCCTCACTCCGAACTTCAGTCCTGAACTCTGAACTGACATCAGCTGATGAAGTCACGATTGAGATTCCATAGATCAGTGCCCATGTTGATTTCGTGGACATAGCGGTCCACGCTAGGGTCCAGATGCGCCTTAGATTCCTGGAACGAGATCTACTAGAAGAGGCCATCTTCCTGAAGACCCTATCCACTCTGATGGAGGAAGAACAACAACTGAAAGAGGAGATTGGCTATGAGGAGCCATCTTGTTGGTCCTGAGATGTGGTTCAGGTGTAGAGGGGGGGGGGGTGAATACACCTGAAGACAAATTTCTTTCTCAAACGTGAAGTCAGTTATAGCTGAGTTTGCTACTGAGCTGAGTCAGATAGCAAAATATGGTTCAGATCGCGTGGGCAAAAAATCTTCTACTGAGTTTAGCTCTACTGACTTGAGTCAGTCGAACAGTCGTTCAGTATCAGAGTGTGTGCGGAAGTGTAAGCCCTATCAAACGTCTCGGTTAGAAAACACCAATTTTATGTTGAGTTTTTATGAAGCACAGTTTGCATGCAGTATGAGCAGTTAAAGGAAAACATTAAATCAACACAACAATTTTTAAAGTGGTTAGGACACACTGGGTCCTACGTCCACTGTCATGACCAAAGCAGGATACTTGATATATTTATACTGAGCAAGTCTCAGTTGGTCTGTTCACTGGACAGACGCAAACCTTGAAGTTTATACTGAGCAAGTTCTCAGTGATCTGTGCACTGGACAGATTCTCTACTTATAGTTGTAGTGACTTTTACAAGGGTTCAAACTTGAAGAGTTTGAGTCTTCTCCAACTAAGAGGAAGTTCTTATAAATAAGAACAGTTGTAAAGATATTAAAGGAGCTTGCTTAGATAAGAGAAGGGAACAAATAAAAACTCTTAAGTGATGAACTAAAGAGGTTCTTCAATGGACGCTAGTTCTTCACTAGATTCTGTTTTGAGATTGCTAAGAGTTTTGTGCATAAATAGCTTGGGTTCCCGGTGTCGTCTCTGTAAGGAGACTTCTCTTATTTATAGTCGTCGATTGTGAATAGATCCATTGGAGGGAGGTCTAGCCACGTGTCGATAGACAAGGAAAACGGCCCCTTTAATTTGAGTAGGTACACTGTAGAGATTCTCCTCTTTTTCAGTCTGGGTGCAGCTTTTGTCAGTGTAGTTGGTCGTTGTCGGTTCCTTATTGGTGGAGGTAGATGGGTAGTTGAGACTTGTCAAACGTCAGGGTTGACTTCCTCTAAATCCCCGGATCTTCAACTGAAGTGACTTTGCTACTAATGTTCTTCTGAGCATTCAGTGCATGGGCACGAATTCCTGAGCAGATTCAGCTGGAGGTTGCTATCCAATTGACTTCTTCGATCTTGAGTTCTTCAGCTGAGCGCGAGGTCTTCTACTAAATCCTGCAGCTTCTAAACTCTATCCTACTGAGTTCTAACAACTGAACTCAACTAGGCTATACAGATACGAAGGTACAATATTCAGCTATGGTTATGTGATCTATCAAATCAAACAAATCTATAGATTCATCTACTGAATCCTTATCCCAACAATTTCCCCCTATTTGATGATGCCAAAACCTATTAGATCTTCTATCACAGAAAACATGCTAAGGTTAAGAGCAATAGCTACTAAATAGAATATCTATTACAAGGGAATGCTCCAGTCAACAAATCGCAGCTGACTAAGATAAAGAAAATGAGAAATCAGAGCAATACAAGGAAAGGAATGTCAGAGCAAACTTATGAAAATAAGTCATGTATCAGACCCAAGATAAGAATTTAGACAGTTTAGAATAGTTGAATGTATCAGAGCATAACCTCAGTTAACACAGTTATAGCATGCTGATTCTACTGACATGTGTCAGAGTTTATCAAAACATAACAAATACAAGCAGTGTTGTCAAACTCGCGAGTCAACTCGTAAACTCGTCCGAGTTTATGAGTCTCGAGGCTAAAACGATTCGGATCGACGTAGGATCGCTTGTGTGATAGGATCGGGTGGGATCGCGGGTCAACACGTGGACTCGTGGGATCGTGCGATTCCAACGAGTCATCAAGATCAATTTTTTTTTTTAATAATTATTGTAAAAAATATAAATTTTCTCCCTAAAGCCCTAAACGATTAAAACATCTTCAATCTTCATTTTCCTCTTCATCCTGCGGCGGCCCCTACACTTTCAAGTTTCAATCAAGATTAAAAATCCAAATCCTACAATTATTCGAGAAAAACTCCAGAAATTCAAATCCAAATCCAAATCCAAATCCAAATCCTACAATTTTTCAAAATCCAAATCCTACAATTGTCCAAGAATCGATTTGAAGCTGAAAGTTGAAACTACTTGAAGCTTTCGAAATCGCTCTCGAAATCAAAGGTTCGTTCATCGATTGATTGTGAATGATCTGGGTATTTGGGCGTATTTATGTGTTGTTTTTTACCTAGTTTCCTTGAGTTTGTTTTTATCGATGTGTTCATACGAACTCACATTCACTATGTAGGATTGACGGTTTCCTGTTTTATTGATCTAATTGGTATTTTTTGAGATAAATTCAATGGGTATTTGGCCCTAAATTATTGACTAATCGACTGAAGGTGTTATGCACTCTAAATTTCAGTTCTCTAGCTCCAGTTTAGTTTCAATACCAAAAGGTTATGGCTTAAATCTGTACCTACCTGGTCATTATAGAGAGGAATAGGATAATTGATGCTTATCTAGTATGCTTCTTTCTTGCTGGGTGGCTAGTTCAGGTGCGGAATAGGAGCTAAAGGTTCAGTACTAATGGTTGTATATGGCTGCTAAAGGTTGATTACAAGGAGTTGGTACTTGTTCTTTAGTTAAGGTAGTCCTTCTTTGATAGTCGAGTTGGTACTTGTTTATTTGGCATTTTGATGTTGGTACTTGATGCTTGATATGGTGTTTTTAGACATTTAATGACTTTTTAGATATTTTTGATGGCCATTTTACCTAATTCTTGAATTGTCATTATTTAATTAATTATAATATATTTTTTGGTAGACTCTTACGATCCTACCACGATCCTACGATTCACGATCCTACCAGGGCCCAACGATCCTACCTAGGATCGCGAGTTTGACAACCTTGAATACAAGTTCAACACATTCACACAGAGTCAGGGCTGATACAAATAATCAAAGTTCAGAATAGGTCATTTAGTAGCTAATCATCAAATGTAAGTTTAGCATTTGTCAATCATATTCCTAAGATGCAAGTCCCCCTAAGAAACAATTTCCCTTTATATCATAAATGAGTTCTTCCCCCTAAGTATAAGCAATTTATCAGAGAAGAGTAAGACAAACACATTTAATCAGTAGGAAATAATCCTAAAGCAGATAAGCACATAAGTCACATAGGTCAGATAAGATAAGTTAGCTGATCACTTAGGTGATCAGTCGTATTAAAAAATAAAATACAGCCGTAAAGACAATGAGTGATTATTAGGGCCAAAAAGTGATATGTCATATATGATGAAGAATTTACAATACAATGACATCTATCACTAAGATGATAGACTAGAAAAGAAAGATCAGCTGGGCTTCTTCTTGAATTGCTGCATCCTCGCCCGGAAGTCAGCCGAGTTCTTCTCAGGAAGCTCAAGGCCATCGCTCTTATAAACTTTGTTCCTCAAGGCCTTGATTTCCACCAAGTCTTCTTCTACATTCTCGCTCAGACCTCTTCTGTAAATAGCATTCTCGATCTCTTCTTCTATCTCCTTTCTGCAAAAGTTATCAGCGTGCGTCATAGGAGGAGGTATAGTACGAAAAGGAGGTGTCTTTAGCGTTTGACCTGTCTGGTCAAGCAGAGTCTGGATCTTTGCTAGGAGTGTTGGATTCATGGTAGTCAGGATATCTTTAAAGTAAGAATCAGCATCAGAGGAATCTTCATTCCCGACTCTCCACACATAGAATCGCTTGATGAATTCTACCTTCATCTGCTCCCATTGCTGATTGAGCTTGAGCGGCACCCAGTCATCATTTCGTTTATAGACAATATGCTTCACCTGACTGAGGGGCTCTCTGCTCCTAAACAAGCGGGAGGAGCGAGGGATACTTCTGCCCTTGATACCCTCTCCATGGCTTCTTTTTCTGTCCTCAGTATGAGGGCTTCAAGTTCATGCTCTTGTCTCGGCTGTCCTGTCCAAGGCCATATCACACGCATCCCATATTTCTTTCATTTCTTGCTCTTGTTCTTTGGAAGGGACCGTGGAGGGAACGTGAGGTTGTTCCTCTGAGTCAGCAGGCGATTGAGTTTTCGACTTGGAACCTGAAGCTCGGCCTTACTGATCAGTCTTGTATTTTTAGGTCTGGGTCTGCTGAGCTCTAGACTGTTGAGCTCTAGCAGCTGCTGATCTAGCCGCTGCTGACCGCGATTGTTTAGAGGTTGTCGATCTTGTTCGTGCAGATGTAGGAGAACGGATCTGAACCTCTTTCTTCTATGCAGCTGACTTGTGTTTGGCGTCTTCTTCATCCAGTTCTCTCGCGAGCTGTTCATCATAGGCAATCTGCTCTTCGCGAGACTTGAAGTTCAACTTTTTCTGAGCCTTGGGAGGGCTAGGTTAGCAGGCGCCTTGCCCTTTCCCTTGTTATCTCTCTCAGGTGCTGGAGGTGGCGAGCCCTCAAGTGGCAGATTTTCTAGATATGATGTCACCTCAGCTACCGCTGACTCAGTTGCTCCTTCAACTGCTGGCACTATAGCCTTATCACCTGTTGAGCTCTGTCCGCCCTACTGATCCTCAGCTTTAAGGATAGATCTCAACTATGCTGATCTAGATCCTTCCCCCTTTTTGGCATCATCAAGGAGGGTTGCCAGGGCCGTGACCTTCTTAGTCAGTTCAGCTACGAAATCTTTGACCGAAGTCATTCCAGTAGCTATATATGTCGTTATATCTGTGTACGACTCCCACCTCTTGTCATGCTCTTGATCAATTGCTTTCAGTAGAGCATCCTTAGACTTGTCGAACTTGGTGAGGTAGTCTTGTACTGCAGCTGATGCATTTTGCCCTATTGTTTGGCAGGAGGTATGCTGCTGAGTCAGTGCCTTTGATACACTGTCAGCTGTGAAGGCACACCGTTCCTCCACTGCTTTCTGAATATGACCTGTTATAGCCGCCACTTCCTGAGAGAAGGTCGAACTTGGCGTGTTGATCCTCTGCACTTCAGCTGTGAGGTTGGTCAGCGGCTTGGTCTGGGCCTTAGTGAACCTACTCCACTTCTGGTACACATCATCGGCAAGGTTCCGATTCTTGTGAGCTTGTCGCTTGATCGCCTTGTTAATGGACTCCGTTGAGATGTCTTTGATCTCAGCAGACTGATATCGATGTTTCAGTTGCTGCTGGTGCTGAGTCGAAGACAGAGTCTGAATGATCTGGCCAGATGTAGATGGTGGTTGAGGCCGGTCATTCTTGGGAGTTTGGGCTTCTGCAGATCCTCCCTGGTCTGCATCCTTAGGCGTGTTATCACGAGGAGGTGATGGTGAGAAGGAGGAGGCTGGGTGGATGTGTGCTCAGCTCCTTGAGTCCTCTTATGGAGCAGCATTAACATGACTGCTCTAAGATCCTCCAACGAGGCAATATCCATAGGCTCCTCGTAGCCTATCTCCTCCCTGAGTGTCTGCTCTTCCTCTAGCAGAGTGGATAGAGACCTGACCCGAATGGTCTCCTCTTGCAGATCCCACCCCAAAAAGCATATGCGCATCTAAATCTGAGCACGGATCGCTATATCCATAATATAAGGATGAGATATGATCTCTGGAATCTCAGCAGCTACCTCGTCTGTTGCCTTCAGACGGGCATTGAGTACTGAGAGCGAAACTGAGGAAACCTCAGTGGTTTGAGTTTCAGCAGGAATGTCCGACTGAGTTTCCTCTGTAAAGACTGTCTGAACCTTATCCCTGATGGTCACATCATGCTTGCCTGACCCAGAGTCCTCTATCGAAATAAGAGAGGAAGGTTGTACATCTGAACTAGGCTTCTTCAGAGTCTTTGGTTTCTTCGCCTAAATGGGAACGGGGGCCTGAATCATCTCTCAAGGACGCTTAGCAGCAGGTCCCTTCCCGATAGATTTTTCAGCTGATGCTGCAGTAGTAAACTTCATCAGCTTGTTGTCGAAGTAAAAGGCGTTGGCGAATGAGACAGTTTTGGGGAGGTCGTCTTCGATCAAGACAGACACCTTGGTCCCATATAACAGTTTTCCTTTAGGGATCAGCTACATCCCTTGTTCTGCGTCAACATACTTCTACGACTGAGCTATGAACTCAGCCCGGAAAAATGCATTCCAGTTGACTTTCGCAGCGTCAATGATTGCCATCATGATTTGGACGCGAATTCTGCTGAGTTGGTCGTTCGAGCCTACTGAACTCGTGAGAATATGGTTGACCACATACGCCAACCCTCTCTACTCAGAAAACAACTAATTCTTCGGGAATGCTGCCTTGAATACACAGTCTGAGAGTCCACTGAAACAGTAGAGATACTGATCGATCTCCGATTCCTTATATCTGGCGACATGTGACCCTTCGTCTACCAGACTGAACCTGTCGTGTAGACTCTTGGAGACATCTATCTGAGAAGCCCTATCCTCCCACTGATTAACAAGGACCTCTCTCTTTGCAATGACTATAAAGATGTTATTCGAATCATCGTCGTTGCGGAAGTTCATGAAGAACTCCGCTACCTATCGAGGGAGGAGATGACGCGGAGCACGTGAAAGGATCCGAAGAAGACCCGACCTCTCGAGGGCATCAAAAATAGGTGTCATGCATTCCACCCCGCACGTTCTGACAAACAGAATAGGCTCAAATCAAATGCGCTTCCCGGAAAGTATCTCTTCCATGTCAATGGGGATCGCAACGTCTGAGATTGGTACAACTGATACCATAGTATAACTGAGATCTGCAAAAACAAGGATTAGTACTCGAAAACAGAGTTAGTAACAGATTCAGTAATCAGAAGTTCTTACCGAAGAAAAGGTGCTAAAATGCAGCAGAAGTCTAAATGCAAATATTGAGAGCAAATGAAGAGTGTGAATATCTACTCAGATTTGAATCTAAGGCGGTTTTAGTCACACGGTTGAGATTAATCAGGTTTAAAACAGTGAACAACTCAGATTGAATGTGATAATAGGTTATGATTACTGTGCCGCCTATAATCTCGCCTACTTATCTCTAACGTCTAAGTGGTAAGGTGATATGACATGCATTTAATGCGCCACAGTCAGGTTTATGGAATGTCGTGAGTTAATGAAAACGACATGCTTCAATGCAATACGATGAACATTAAAGGCGGAAAATAAATGTTATGACATGCTGAATCACCAAAGGCTGAATCCAATACTCATAACCGGTCAGCTGAACATCATAGTCAGCTGATACCACGTTTGACGAATGCTGAGTATTCAGCTGTACTGAATATAGGTTCCCCCTTACTCAATACTTCTCGGATCATCTACTGAATCGTATCAATAGGATCCAAAAGACCTAGTTCTACTAAGAGATCATTGAATCTGGTCTCAGTTAGAGGTTTGGTCAGGATATCAGCTCTTTGCTTATCAGTGTGGATCTTCTCCAATCTGATATCCTTTTTCTCGACATGATCTCTGATGAAGTGATGACGAATGTCCACGTGCTTGCATCTTATATGTAGAACTGGATTCTGAGTGATTGTTATAGCACTGGTACTGTCGTAGTAGTCTCTCAACTATTGTCGAAGCCACAGTATCTGTGCGCAACAGCTTCCAGCAGCCATATATTCAGCTTCAGTAGTGGACATTGCTACTGAGTGTTGTTTCTTTGAGAACCACGATATGAGCTTACTACCGGGAACTGACAAGTTCCAGAGGTTGACTTTCTGTCGATTCGGCAACCTGCATAGTCAGCATCAGAATAACCAGTTAGTTCAAGGTTATAATCAGCTGGATAACATAATCCAACATCTGGTGTTCCCTTCTGGTAATGAAGAATTTTCTTCGTTGAATCCATATGACTCTTCTTGGGATTCGCCTGAAATCGCGCGCATACACCTACAGTATAAGTTATATCAGGTCTGCTGCCTGTAAGATATAATAAAGAACTAATAATAGCACGATAATCAGTTGAGTTAACAGATACTCCCTCTTTGTCAAGATCAATCTTGAGATTGGTGTTCATGGGTATCTTGACTGACTTGCTGGATTTGCAGCCGAACTTCTTGATGAGATCTCTAGTGTATTTTGCTTGATTAATGAATATTCGCTTCTTTGATTATTTGACTTGAAGTCCTAGAAAATAATTAATCTCTCCCATCATCGATATTTCAAACTTCTCTTTCATCATCTGCTCGAATTTCTGAAACATAGTCAGATTCCTTGATCCAAACATGATGTCGTCCACGTAGATCTGCACCAGTAGGATGTCTTCGCCTGACTTGATACTGAATAGGGTGCGATCCACTGTTCCTTTCTAAAAACCATTCTGAAGTAGAAAGTCTGAGAGGGTATCGTACCAAGCCATGGGTGCTTGTTTTAACCCGTACAAAGCTTTCTTAAGTCTGTAAACCTGATGTCCCCGCTGAAAGCCGGGCAGTTGTTCAACATAGACTTCTTCCTTCACTACGCCGTTCAAGAAAGTTGACTTCACATCCATCTGATAGACTGTGAACTGCTGATGTGTTGCATAAGCTAGGAATACATGAATAGCTTCCAATCTTGCGACTGGGGCGAATGTTCATCAAAATGTATTCCTTCTGATTGACAATATCCTTTGGCAATGAGTCGAGCGTTGTTCCTGATGATGACGCTGTTTTCATCACGCTTGTTCTTGAAGACCCACCTCGTTCCTATCACGTGTTGGTGTCTAGGTCTGTCAACAAGCTCCCATACATCATTTCGCATGAATTGGTTCAGCTCTTCTTGCATTCAGCGTGTCCTCAATTGTCTGAGCTTCTGGCTGAGAGTTTGACTTCATGTACTCAGAAATAAACTCATCAAATACAACATGGGGGCTTTCCTCCACGCAAAGGGTCCGGTAGAAATATGTAATAGAAGGAATTCTCCCTTTCCATAGCTCATAAGCAGTCTTCATGTGCATCTGAGTCAAAAGAGACCGGTTCTGAGTGTAGTAGGCAGTGTCAGTAGCGTCTGCCCAGAACTTCAATGGAAGACCTGACTCTGCGAGTAGCATTCTTGCTGCTTCTTTAAGTGTTTTGTTCTTTCTTTTAGCAAGTCCGTTTGGCTGAGGCATGCGTGCAGTTGATGTTTCGTGTTCAATGCCTTTAGTCTCACATAAGTCTCTTACCATTGAGTTCAGAAACTCAGTTCCACGATTTGAGCGTATGCTCTGAAGCTTGATATCCTTTTCGACGCTCAACCGCTTCAGTAATTTCGGCAGCTCAACTTTGACGTCAGACTTGTTGGTCATCAACGACCACAAGAGCATACTTCTTTCATCTGATCGCCACTGGATTGACTGGCCCAAATAAATCCATGTGCACCAGCTGAAAGATTCCATCAGTGGAAGGTGATGGAATAGGTGGGTTGCTTGACTTTCTTTGCTTCCCCTTCAGGCATGCTTCACAATTTCTATGTCTCTTGAATATCTCGTTGGGCAGTCCTTTGACCTTAGCATCGCGAGCTAGCTTGTTCATTGTTTTGAAGTTTAGATGACTCAGTCATCTATGCCATAGTCATGCTGTTGGATCATCTGATCTCGTATGTTCTAGCAGGCAAGCTTCAGGTTCGATGGTATTCCATTCTGCATAATATATGTTTCTTCGCCGCGACCGTTATAACACAGTTTTTCCTGTAGATTTATCAAGAACATCACAAAAACCTGTGTCAAAAGTCACTTTATTTGGAGTTATCACATAACTGACTGACGGAAAGGAGATTATGTTGAAGTCCTTCAACATAAGATACCCTAGGAACTACTGCAATTCATATTTTCAATGTTCCGTATCCCTTTGTGTAGCCTTTGGATTTGTCACCGAACTGAATTCTGGCTCCATCTTGCTGAACATACTCGATCAGTAGGTTCTTCTGATGTATCATGTGTCTTGAGCATCCACTGTCAACAATCCAAGGGTCCTATTGCACTTGCAAAATAAAAATAGTTTCAGGTACCCTTTGGGTTTAGCTTGGGTTCTTAATTGTTAGATTTGAGGATCCAAACTTGTCTGATAGCCCTGGTGGCTTCAGACTTCATCTTGCCCTTGTTGTCAGTAGTTTACTCCACTGAACTCGGAGTAGCTGACTTCTTAGAGTGATGTGGTTCCGCTTTCTTCTTCTTCTTCTGAACCTTAGGGCCTTTGACTCTTGGCTAATAGTAATATGATCCGTACTGAACTGGGTGAGTCAGTAGTTGGTGGCCATACTGTTAAGCCCACTGACCTTCTTGGTTCCCCCTGAGTTTGACCTTGGTATCTTGGGGCTTGAACCATGGGTCACTTTCCTGTTGCTCGACTGAGGTGCTTGTATCTTCTGCTTATTCTTTGTCTGAGGGGATGTAAATTCAGCGTGTTGAGTTATCCCCTGGAAAAACTTATCAGTCAGCTTGTTGGAGCTCTTCTGTCCTGAAGTGGATGCTTCACATGTGTAGCCATGTCTTTCTTTGGTGGCATGTGGTCTCTGTGCTCGTAGTAGCTTCTCCAACTTCTCATTTGCTCCAATATATTGCTCTGTCATCAAGGTTCTCCACACCTCATCACTCTTCCTTAGAGCTTCATATTCAGATTTGGCATGTGCGAGAGTTTCCTTGAGACTAGCAATTTCAGTCTCTTTCTCAGAGATGTCTTTGGTCATTACTGAGATCTGTGCTTCTCGGTCAAGAGACTTAGTCATCAGAGGGTTAATCTCTTCCTTCAGTCTCTGAACAAGTCCTTCAGACTCAGTAGAGTCCTGACTTCTCCTTGAAGGTCTCTGATTTTTTGCTTTCAGGATTTCCATCTCCTAAATCGTCTTACTGAATTGCTAGCTCATCTGAATTTGCTCTTCAAGCAACTCTTAGTACACAAGAAACACATCTAGGGGTTCTCCTACAACAGAGCTTGTGTCGTGTGTGCCAGGTGAAGAGGGGCATATAATGGGTTCAAAATTTACCTCAGCCTCTTCTTCGGCCATCAGGCACGGTTCAGTATCTTCAGTCTCGATTGTCATGAATGCGGCATCGTCATCAGACGATTCCATGAACAGTTCTTCATCACTTGAGCAATCGGACAACTCTCTAGCTTTGTAGGCTTGCCTCTTTTTCATGAACTTGTCGCGTCTGGCTTGCCTTTCAACTCTTTCTGCTGCTGAGAGTTCAGGACATTCGTATTGGTAGTGTCCTGGTTTCTTGCAGTTGTAGCATACTGAGGTTCTGCTTTCCCTTCTGGATGTATCTTTTTGCTACTTGGCCAGCTTCAGTATTCCTGCAATTAGGTAGAGATTTAGATTCACTTTTCGAGCGATTATTATCTCTCATACCTTGAAATTTTTGTGAAGCCTTTTTCATCTTTCGTAGGAACATGTCTTTCTCCTTCTGGTATTTCATTGCGAGGAGAGCATACTTCTCAGCCAAGTTGTTAGCAGTTTGTATAATTACTGAGCTTCCAGCTGACTGGCTTGTTGCTGATGGACTTGCTCCGGGAGTGCTAGCTGATTCCTTGTAAGCATGATCCATTGGCACTTCAGCTTCAACACTGGGGGTGTGTGGGAGGTTGAACTCGAACTCCTCTACTTTAAGCTCTGAAAATATATAATTAGGAGTAACAGAATTCATGTCAGTTATCATAATACACGTAGCAAAAGAGTAACAATTGGGCCTGCTAAGAGCCCGTAGAATTTTAGTGTTAGTCTTCTTGTTGCTGAATGTCTTCCCAAGTCCGTTGATGATGTTGATCTGATTTGTAAATCGAGCGCTGAAATCAACTATAGACTCCCCAGGAAGCATAGCGAATGCCTTGAGTTTCTATAGCTCCAAGTCCAGTTTGTTTTCTTTAATCTGTGGAGTTCCTTGGCTCAGCACTGCGAGAGCATCCCGTAGCTCCTTTGCTATCTTACAGTCATGCACCCTCCCGAGATAAGAGTCACTGAGTGTCATCAGTATAGCATTGCGAGCGACTCAGTCGACCATCGAAATAATGGGGCCTTTCTCCATAACATCGGTCATGCTGTCGTGAAGCGAAGTCAGACGTGCCTCCATCCTTACGCGCCATATCGTATAATTTTTAATTGCGAACATTGGCACGGTCCTAATACCTGAAATATTAGTCATTGAAAGATACAGGATATAAGATGCAACGAAGAAATGCAAGATGCAGAGAAAACGAGTTTTCTAGGATCTTTATTCGAGATAAACCAATTTTAGAGAACAATGATCAGCTAAGAACACTGCGCTCTGATACCAATTGTTGGTCCTGAGACGTGGTTCAGGTGTAGAGAGGAGGGGGGGGTTAATACTCATGAATACAAATTTCTTTCTCAAACGCAAAGTCAACTCTAGCTGAGTTTTCTACTGAGGTGAGTCAGATAGCCAAATATGATTCAGATCGCGTAGGCAGAAAATCTTCTACTGAGTTCAGCTCTACTAACTTGAGTCAGTCAAACAGTCGTTCAGTATTAGAGTGTGTGCGGAGGTGTAGGCCCTATCAAACGTCTCAATTAGAAAACACCGATTTTTATGCTGAGTTTTTATGAATTACAGTTTGTATACAGTATGACCAGTTAAAGGAAAACAGTAAATCAACACGACAATTTTTAAATTGGTTAGGACACACTGGGTCCTACGTCCACTGTCCTGACCAAAGCAGGATACTTGTTATATTTATACTGAGCAAGTCTCAGTTGGTCTGTTCACTGGACAGACGCAAACCTTGATGTTTATACTGAGTAAGTTCTCAATGATCTGTACGCCGGACAGAGTCTCTAGTTATAGTCGTTGTGACTTTTACAAGGGTTCAAACTTGAAGAGTTTGAGTCCTCTCCAACTAAGAGGAAGTTCTTACATATAAGAACAGTTTCACAAGGATGTGAACTTCCTCTAAGCTAAAGATATTAGAATGTGCTTGCTTAGATAAGAGAAGGAGAACTAATAAAAACTCTAAGTAATGAACTAAAAAGGTTCTTCAATGGACCTTAGTTCTGCACTGGATTCAGCGTTGAGATTGCTAAGAGTTTTGTGCGTAGATAGCTTGGGTTCCCGATGTCGTCTCTGGAGATTTATCTAATGAATCCTTATCCCAACACATCTGATATTGCCTCTATGGAGGACTTAAAGGCCGTAATGCTCATGTTGCTCAGCGATCAATCGCAAGGAGCTCAGCCTCCTCCACTCAGCCTCCTCCTTCTCCTCCTCCATCTCCTCCTCATGATGTATCACCCAAGGATGCAGATAAGGGAGGATCTGCTGAGGGTAAAACTCCCACGGATGATCAGCCATCTCATCCTCCTACATCACTCCAGATCATTCAGACTCCATCCGCGACTTACCCTCTGCCCAAATGCAGATATCAGGCTACTGAGATCAAGGAACTTACAACAGAGTCCATTAATAAGGTGATCAAGCGTTAAACCCACAAGAACATGAATCTTGACGATGATGTAAACACTAAGTGGAGAAAGTTTACTGAGGCTCAGACGAAGACGCTGACCATCCTTACTACTGAAGTGCAGAGGATCAGCACTCCAAGTCCTATTAATGCTGAAAAGATCCTCACCAAGAAACTTGAGGCACAGAAGACTGACCTGACTGCTCAGTTCCAGACTATACTGCAGTCACAGGCCAAGCTATTCTCAGAAGAAGTGGCGGCTGCAACAGGTCGAATCCAGAAAGCAGTTGAGGATAGATACAAGTTCACAGCCGACGGTGTCTCTAAAGCACTGATCCAACGACACAAATCCTGCCAGGAAATCAAGAAAGCTGCTTCTGACGCTGTAGAAGACTACCTCACCCGATTTCATAAATCCAAGGATGCTCTACTAAAATCTATCAATCAAGAGCACGAGCAAAGGTGGGAGACTTACACAAACGCAGCTACTGATATTACCTCAGGCATGACTACCGTCAAGGACTCAGTAGAATCACTGACACAAAAGGTTACTGCCCTGGCGACACTAATTGATGATGCCAAAAAGGGGGAAAAGTCCAAATCTGCTCACCTTAGGGCCCTCCTTAGGGCAGAAGATCAGCAGGGAGAACCTAGTTCACCTGCTCAGGGGGAAGTTCCTGCCGAGGGAACTACTGACTCAGCTGTAGCTGAGGTAGCCAGATACTTAGAAGATCTAACCACTGAAGATTCGCCACCTCCAGCTGTTAAGAAAGCTGATAAGGGTAAGGGCAAGGCTCCAGCTGACCCAAGTTCGCCCAAGGAGAAGAAGCTGAAGCTCAAATCTCGTGAAGAGCAAATTGCTTATGACGAGAAGCTAGCTAGAGAACTAGCTGAACCGGATACCAAGAAGAAACCCACAGCAAAGAAAGGGGTACATATCCGATCTCCAACGCCTTCACGCACAAGATCTAGTATCCCCAAGCAATCCAAAGCTTCGACAGTAGCTAGAACCCAATAGTCCAAACCCGAACAGTCCAAGTCTGAGAAGCAAGGCGCATCTGCATCAAAATCTAAATCGGCATCGCCTGCTGACTCAGAAGAGCAGCATTTGTCCTCAACGGTCCCTCTAAGGAGTAAGATCAAGAGATAAAAGAGATTTGACACGCGTGTGAGCGAGCACTAGACCGTACAACTGAGTCCAGGCATATCAGAGAGGCGAGAGAGAAAATCGGTCTTGCCGACTTAGAGTCCCTCAGGTTGAGAAAAGAAAAAGAAGCAGGGGAGAGGGTACTTGAGAAAGGAACCAGGCAGTGAAATGAAGAGGATAGTCTTCAAAAGAACTGATGACTGGGTACCTCTCAAGCTGAATCAGCAATGGGAGAAGCTAAAGATGGACTTCATAAAGAGATACTATGTCTGGAAAGTCGGAAGTAAAGACTTTACTGATGCTGATACATACTTCAAAGACTTCCTAACTGCTGTGAACCCAGTTCTCCTTGCTGAGATTCAGACGCTGCTAGATCAATCAGGCCAAGCGCTCAAGGCTCCTCCATTCATAATTCTTTCTCCTCTTGTGACTCATCAAGATAATCTTTGCAAGAATGAGATAGAAGAAGAAATCAAGGAAGCCATCATTAGCAAAGCGCTGAGGAAAGATTATGAAGAAGACTTAGCGGAGATCAAGGCCCAGAGAAGAAGAGTATATTCAAGTTATGGCCTTGATCTTCCGGAGAAGAAGTCTGCTGACTTCCGCTGTCGCATGTAGCAGTTCAAGAAGAAGTCGAGCTGACTCCTCTCTCTCCTTATTCTAGATTTTGTAGTGATAGTAAGTCATGTATTGCAATTCTCATTCATCTATGACATCTATCGTTTTAGCCTTGACAATTACTCATTGTCTTTACGGCTTTATTTACTTTTCAGCACAACTGATCACCTAAGTGATCCGATATTTCTGTAACTGACCCGATATGTTTTATATGCTTATCTGCCTTAGGATTATTCCCTACTGATTTTTTGTGGATTGCTCTAATCTTCTCTGATACTTTGCTAGTACTTACGGTGAAGGGCTCTTATATACGAAATAGTGGGAAATTGTTTCTTAGGGGGAACCTACCTTATAGGGACATTATTGATAACTGCTGAATTTACCTTTGATGATTAGCTACTAAGAAGTATGATCTATTCTGAGCTTTGATTATTTCGTTGTGTATTGGCCCTGATATCTTGTGAATGTGCTGAACTTGCTTTCTAGGTTTGATACCTGCCAGTAGAATCTCTAATAACATCAACATGCTATAATTATGTTAATCGTATTAAATTCTGTAAGTTCTGATACATTCAGTTTTTCATAATTATCTTGGTTCAACATGGCGCTGATACATTACTTGATATCATAAGATAGCTCTATTATTCTTTTTACTTGTGATTGCTCTGATTCTTTCTTTTCATTATCTTAGTCAGCTTTGATATGTTGGCTGGAGCATTCCTTGTAATAGATCTTTTACTCAGTAGTTGTAGCTCTTAAATAGGGGGAAATTATTGGGATAAGGATTCAGTAGATACATTTATAGATTTGAAGATCCCAAAACCCCTAGTTGAATTATGTACCTTCGTTTCTGTAATAGCTTAGTTTGAGTTCAGTTGTTAGGAACTCAGTAGGCTAGAGTTCAGTAACTGCAGAGTTCAGTAGAAGACCTTGCACTCAGCTGATGTACTTAGCATCGAAGAAGTCAGTTGGTCAGCCGACCACCAAGTGAATCTGCACAGGAATTAGTGTCCATGCACTTACACTCAGAAGAACGTCAGTAGGAAGTCACTTCAGTTGAAGGTCCGAGGATTCAGAGGAAGTCAACCTTGATGTTTGACAAGTCTCACCTACCAATCTACCTCGATCAATAAGGAGTCGGCAGCAACTTATCTTTTCTGACAAAAGCTGCTCTCAAACTGAAAAAGAGGCGTATCTCTATAGTGCACCAACTCATCAACGATTAAATTTAAGGAGCCGTTTTCCTTGTTGTTTTGACACGTGGCTAGACCTCCCTGCAACGGATCTATTCACCATTGACGACTATATAAGAGAAGACTTCATGCAGAGACACTACCGAGAACCCAAGCTATCGATGCACAAAACTCTTAACATTCTCATTCGAAGAATCCAGTGAAGAACTAGCTTTTATAGAAGAAGCTTTTATAGAAGAACCTTTTAGTTCATCACTTAGAGTTATCCTTGTTCCCCTTCTCTTATCTAAGCAAGCCTTATTGTAATATCTATAGCTTAGAAACCTCGAGGAAGTTCACATCTTTGTGAAATTGTTCTTATTGTAAGAACTTCCTCTTAGTTAGAGAAGACTCAAACTCTTTAAGTTTGAAACCCTTGTAAAGTCACTACGACTATAAGTAGAGAACTTGCTCAGTATAAGCTTCAAGTTGTATCTGTCTTGAGAACAGATCACTGATACTTGCTCAGTATAAATATAACAAGTATCCTGCTTTGATGAGGACAGTGGACATAGAGCCTACTGTGTCCGAACCACTTTAAAAATTTGCTGTGTTGATTTACTGTTTTCTTTTACTGATCATATTGCATTAAAACTGCATTTCATCAAACTCAACATAAAATCAATTTTTCCAACCGAGACGTTTAATAGGGCCTACACTTCCGCACACAACTCTGATACTGAACGACAGTTCGACTAACTCAAGTCAGTAGAGTTGAACTCAGTAGAAGAATTTCTTGCCCACGCGATCTGAAAGTATATTTAGTTGTCTGACTCAGTTCAGTAGCAAACTCAACTAGAGCTGACTTTCGCGTTTGAGAAATAATATGCATTCAGGTGTATTCACCCCCCCTACACCTGAACCACGTCTTAGGACCAACAAAAAGGAAGCTGATAAAGAAAGTTGAAACTCCTTTGTAACGCCCCAATTTTCATAACTTAACTAGGGACGCTGCTTCATGCTTAACTTGCATATTTCAACTCTTTCAAAACATTTTCAATGGAAAAGACTCATTGCAAAACTCCGATTATTTCTTACTCAGCATAAATCTTAAATAAAAATTTACTATGTCTAACGTTACAAAAAGAAACAATGAAATTTTCATAAACTAAAAGTAATAATTTAAATACGATAAATTATCCTCGTGACCATCACCGCCAACACCTCTACGAATTGGCCGAGCCATTTCCTGAAAAATATTAAAATGATAGGGATGAGTACGACTACTCAGTGGGGAATACACTTATCCAAACTATATAATGTACCAATATATTATGGAAAATTAGAACATATAAGAATTACGTAGTCACACAGACCACCAAGTCAACTTCGACTCTAATATTTAAAATGGATCAACTTCGACCGTAAACTTTTGTACCGATCAACTTCGATCGCGGATCAACTTCGATCCTTCCTTTTCATGCCTAACATTAACTCATAAATATCGAGCATAAAATATAATAAGGATAAATGTACTGTAATAATACTTCCCCACCTTAACCTTGACTTTGCTGGAAGAAAAACTATCGTTATCAAATGCTTAAGTTTTGTACGTCGATCCTATACGTGGAAATTTATCTTAATGACTCCACATGAAATGTCATACATGCATCAACAATTTCAATAATTCACAAATAAACATATACTAAAATAATCAAAATAAAATGTTTATTATACATAATCTACTTACTGACATGAAACTTTAATGGTTTCACATAATAATAAACTTAAGTATATTAAACATAATCTTATTTCTTTCTATTGACAACTCATTCATGCATTGAGTAATTCGGCAACTCATGAAATAAATGAATAAAATTTTAGATCTCTAACATGAAGAAAATAAACATATTCCAAACTTTTAATGATCAAGAATTCATTTAGTAGTAACATGAAAACTTTTGTTTTTCAATATACGTTTTTCAATATACATGTACGTTGATGAAGGATCTGGCACATGAAAGAACAAATTAAAAAATAAATAGTAAATGTATCCTAAAAAATCTATATTTTGAACATGGATGACCTAACATATATTGCATCCCATTAAAATTCAGCATAGTCGAAAACAACCTAAAGAAAACATGAAAAAAAAAAATTCCTATCAAGGTCATGAACATGCTGTCAAAAACTTGCAGGTTACGAATAATAATTTTTAACAAATACTTATCATGCTTGGAAAATTTTACAAAAATAGTATAGTATATTATACAGACCTAGAAAGATTCTCCTAAATTTGCACGACGATACGATACCGGAAAGATGTTTAAATAATTCTTGAAACAATTTCTAATGTTGTTGGAGGAATTTCGAAAATCTCATGTGAAACTATATTATGGACGACTAAGGGTGTATTTATAGGCTTAGAAAAAATTATCTAATGACCTCTAATCATAAAGCGTTTCAAATATTGTTGGTCCCGAGATAAACGTTCAGGTGTAGACGGGGGGGGGGGGGGAATACACCTGAAAACTTTCTCAACTTAAAACGCGAATAGTCCTATTCAGGAGTGTGCCTTGCTGAACAAGTTCAGTAGACCAAGTTAGCTGTTCTGGATCCCGTGGACAGAGTGACTGACTATACTGAGGCCTGCTAGCTGACTGATGTCAGAATTCAGTACCGTTCAGTAAGAGTTTAGTAGAGTGCGGAAAAGTGTAGGCCCGATTCAGTTGAGTTTGAAAACATTTTTATTAAAAATGTTTCAGTAGGTTAGTGCATTCAGTTTAAGCTTTGCTGAAACTCTGTTGTATGATTTTGTAAAACGGTTTTCAGTTATGAACAGTAATCAATGCAACAGTAAAAACAGAACACAGCGATTTTAAAGTGCTTTGGATATCAAACAATCCTACGTCCACTGTCCCGGAAAGATCAAGAGGCTATTTTATTATACTGAGTTAGTCTCAGTCGGTTTGTGCACTGGACAAACACTGGCCTTGAGGATTATACTGAGCAAGTCCCAGTTTACAAGGATCAAACTGAAGTGTTTGACAAATTCTCCAACAATGAAGGAGTTCTTAACAATAAGAACAGTTCAAGAATGAAGTCTTTCGGGTCTAAGCTATAGATATATTCAGTGGAGCTTAGGTTAGAGGGAAGGGAACAAGAAGGTGGCTTCTATAAGTATATTGCTCGTAATCGCTCGTTCGTGTTCTTGGTTGTCTTGTGCGATTTGATTTTCCCTCTATTTATAGAGGTGAGCCATTGCTAGATCCGTCGGCGACGAACGATCCAAATGTCACTCTCTTTAGGTAGCTAACGACTCTTTTAAGGAATCTTGTAGAGTCTTTTCCTCCATTTCTGGAAAGAGGTTGACTTGCAGCTTTTACCATAACTTTGATAGTTGGCTGCTCGTCATTGGTCGAGGCGTAGAAAGTAGTTGAGACATGCAGACTTCTAGGCAGATACTAAAGTTGACTTCTCTGATAACCTCGGACGACTCTACTGATTTAACATATAAGATCATCTGACAATCAGGAAAATTGTCAAGCCGTTGCTGAGTCTGACCTTGGTTCAGTAGTATACTCCTGCCGAGTCTAACTCTACTGAAGGTCAACTCTGAGTTCAGTGAAATGCTCCTGCTGAGTCAAGTTCTACTGACTCCATTCAGTATGCTGCTCCTGCTGAGTGCAACACTACTGAATCTGAACACCTCTCAGTATGCTGCTCCTGCTGAGTCCAGCACTACTGAGTCTTCACTTCATGGTACTGAGGTGGATAGTCTACTGAAGGATCAGTAAACAGAACTCTGAGCCGGAACCATGCTAAAGGAATGTCTGCTGAGTCTGAAACTCTCATAGACTAAGGCATTACTATTATATCGAAAAGGTTCACCAATCAAATTAGGGTTTTGGGATCATTCAAATCTTCTAAACAATATACTACTGAATCATCTCCCAACAATTTCCCCCTATTTGATGATGCCAAAACCTAACACTACGAACTATCAGATACAAGCTCCTTACAAATATTACAAGTAGAATCAGTGGAGTTTTACATCAAGTTCTAATCTATTGAGGGATACATAAATGTGGTATTAGAACCTATCACATAATTCTAACAACAATTTCCCCAAACAACAATTACTTCTCTTAAATAGAGTCCTATCAATCTAAGCAAAAACAGACAAACAAAGATATAAGCAGTGAGTGTGTGAGTCAGCAATCACTTAGGTGATTATGTGTGTGAGTCAGCAATCACTTAGGTGATTCTGAGTGTTGTCAGGCCAAACAGCAAAGATGTTTCATATATGTAAGAAATTCAGTACATGTACATCTCTTGCTATCTATCAAAACAACATAAAGCTAATAGGAAGTTATCTTCTAAACCTCTGGATCCTTTCCTTGAAATCCTTAGACTTGTCTTCTGGCAGAGGGAGTCCATACATCTAAAAAGTATCCTTCTAGAGCTTCTGAATCTTGGGCACATAATTAGGATCATTCTCATCAAGCTCAAGTGCCACTACAGCATTTCTGACCTCTCCTTCGATCACACCAATGTAGAATGAGCCGTCAAGCTTTTGAGGAGGTGGCAGAGGTCTGGGAGCAGGAACCTGAACATCTTCCTTGACTGCGAGAACCTTCTGAACCAAGTCATAAATCTCCGTATCGCATCTGAATAGCCAGTCAGCAAATGCTTGGTTCTTGTGGGATTCAGGCCAATATCTCCATACATAATATCTTTTAACAAACTCCGCCTTTAGTGTCTCCCACTTCTGAGTCTTCTCCCAAGGCATCCATTTATCCACCCTAGTCCATCTGTGGAACTTCTGATTGTTGGGTCGCCTGCCACGCCTATATTTATATGGAATTTCAGTAGCCTTGGGCGAAGGTGGCCTGGGCTTCAGTTGCTCAGCTTCCCTGGCTGCCTCAGTAGCCTTCTCTTTGGCTAGAGCTCCTTACCGCCTGAACTCTTCTAAGTGATAATATTGAGCTCTTTTGTCCAGGGCGATCATGCTGAAATTGAGCATCTCTTCAATAGTTGGCTCAACCCTTGGTCTCTCTAGTTGCTGCTGCTGCTGTTCAGATTCTTGTTGCTGTTGTTGAGTGTCAGTTGCAGTCTTCTCAGTTTGCTCAGGCTCTTGTTCTTTCTCCTTTTCCCTATCGGCCTCATCGCTGATTTTATGTTTTCTAGGAGGAGGCCTAGTGCCAGGCTTCCTTCCTGAGGCTTTTGTCTTTGCCTTAGCCGGAGCCTTTTGCAGTTTGTTTGTGGCTTCAGCTTGAGATAGCTCCCTGGCTAACTTTTCATCAGCTTCAATTTGGGCTTGTTCTTCTGGGCTGATATATCTCTTAGCCCCTTTCTTCAGTGGGGTAAGGATTTTCAGATGTTTCTTTCCCTTTGCCACCACTGGTGGAGGCAGAGGAGTCTCTTCCTCTTCTGGGTCCTCCTCAAGGAACTCAGCAACTTCTTTGATGTGTTCTGCAGAAGTTTGGGTTGCTGATTCCTTGGGCTCCTTCGATCCTGAGCCACTTAGGCCAGTCTTAGTGCGCACTACATCACCGGCACTTGAGACACCCTGGGCCTGACCTTGGGCTATTTCTGAGGGTTCAGTAGGAGCTGGTCGGCTTTCAGTTGCTCCTTGTATTGATTTCTTCCCCCTTGTTGTCCTTTCCCCCTTTTTGGCATCATCAGTTGAGCCTGGGGTTGGGACTGGAACCACTTTGCTATTCAAGCCGGAGTATGCAGCAGCTAGCCTGTCCAAGGCCTTCTGCATACTCTCAAACCTCAGGTGGAGGTCATTCCTCTCAATGATCAGATCCTCACCTCAATGATCAGATCCTCACCATACTTGCGGTGAGAGGAATCAACCAACTCCTGGATCAACTTCAGCTTGTCATCGATCTTCTCTTCACAGGCCTTCTGGATAGATTGGATTCTGAGCTCATGGGCATGAGTCAGTGAAGATATTAAGTTGATGTGTGCTAATTGTGCTGCCTTTAATTCCTCGTGAAGTGATGTTTGGGCAGCTGTCAGCGATGCCTGATGTTGTTCAAATTCAGGTCTCTGAGTGGCTAAAGATTCAGTGAGTATGGCAGAGAAATCAGGAGCGGCTGTGGTTTGAATCGTAGTCCTCAACTCCTTAATTTCCTCACTCTGAGCTGAAGTGGCCTTCTTCCAACTCCAGTGAACGGCCTTGGCCAAGACCCTATTTTGAGCTCCTTGGTCTTTCAGTGCCTTAGCCACTGTCCTGGATCGTCGGCCTTTGGAGCTGGGCACAACCTAAAAAATAGACCCCAGCAAAAGTTGTTCTGGGTCCACAGCTCGAGAGGATCCAGCTACCGTCTGACCTGGAGGGAGGGTGCTGACAGGTAGGTCAGCAGAGGGTTGAGAACCCTCCTCCAATTGAGTACCCTCAACAGGCTTCTCAGGGCCTGCATCACTGGGTGGGTGCGGTTCATCGGGATCAGAACCCTCTGAAGGCGTGGCTACTGTAGGGATGCGATCGTCAAGAAGTGCCAGGATCGCTGCCCTTAAGTCCTCAAGCGAGCTAACATCCGCAGGCTCTGAATAGCCTATCTGTTAGCGGATCTCTAGCTCCTCAGAATTTAATCGTTCGCAGGATTTGTAACGCCCCGAAATTTTCAATATAAAATGCATTGCATATCTATTCATGCATGTTATCAAGTGTTTTAGTTCTGTAAGTCGCGCCTTAGAAATTAAAATGAAAATTAAAGCAATTATGTTATTTTTCGTTAAATCATTTTTGTTATGTAAATTTATTTTTAATTTTGAATGTGTTTGTTTATATCATATTATGATTATTTTTTTATTTAATTATTTATAAATCATGTTAGTATTATTAGGCAACAATAATATTTATTTATTTTGGATTTCCTAAACCAACTAGGATTCATAAACGGATATAATATTTATTTTTGTATTAAGTTATTAGGAGATAATTTTATATTATATTTTATGATTATAATAGATATTTTAAGTTTGATATTCATGTTTTAGGATCTATTTTAATTGTGTCAATATTCTAATCCAACTATGATTGAATCTCTTTATATGGTTAGTGATAGACTAAATTATATATAAATTATATAAGTACAAAAATAATTATAGATAAAATTGATACCTTATAGGATTAGGAATCTTTAGATAATGATTTCTAGGCCTATAAATACCCCTTGGTCGCTCATAATATAGCATCCATAAAATTTTCAAAAATCTGCCAGCATATCTGCGAACTGTTTCAAGAATTATTTCCATCTCTCTTGCCTTTGTCATATCGTCGTGAAAATTTAGGATAATCTTCCTCGGTATGTCTTTTATATTCTTTTATTTTTGTATAATTTTTCAAGCATTCTTAGTATTTTTTTGAAATTTTTATTCGTAACCTGCCAGTTTTTGACAGCATGTTCATGAGCTTGATAGAAAAATTGATTTTCATGTTTTCTTTATGTTTTTTAGACCATTCTAAATTTTAATGGGATATACTATATGTTAGGTCATCCATGATAAAAATATAGAATTTTTAGGATACCTTTACTATTTATTTGTTAATTTATTTCTTGATGAGTCAAATTCTTTTTTTTCAACATGCATGTAGATTGAAAAACAAAAGTTTTCATGATTACTATTAAATGAATTCTTAAACATGATAAGTTTTATTGAGATGGATTATGTGTAATATACATTTGTTCGATTATTTTGATCTATGTGTATTTATGAATTATTTGAATTATAAATGAATGCATGACATTCCATGTAAAGTCATTAAGATAAATTTCCATATATAGGATCGGCGCGCAGGACTTAAACATCTGATATCCATATTTTTTCATCAAGTCAAGGTTAAGGTGGGGAAGTTACCGTTATCCTTATTATATATTGTGTACAATATTCATGTGTTTATGACAGGCATTAGAATGAAAGAGGTCAAGGTCAAGAGGAGGCCTGTGACAGGGGTCAAGAGGAGGCCCTTACGAAAAGTTACGGTCAAGAGGAGACCGTGTGAAATGAAATGGATTCTTAGGGTCAAGAGGAGGCCCTAGGATCAAAGTTATTTATTATGCATGTTTCATATCCGTGTTTATTGGCATTTTATATAGTTTGGATATACGTGTGTATCCCACTGAGTAGTCGTACTCATCCTTATCATCTTAACACTTTTCAGGAAATGGATCGGCCGATGCATAGAGGTGTTGGTGGTGATGGTCACACGAGGAAATATTTATGAAACTTATTATTGCATTAAAATAGTTTTTATCATGAACTTTGCATTTTATTTTCGAGAACTAGTAGTCATAGTTATTTTTATTTAAGACTTCCGCTGAGTATGAAAATGACCTAAGTTGTGCAACGTTTCTATTGAATGAAAATGTTATGAAAGAGTTGAAATATACAAGTTAAGTTTGAAATAACGTCCCTAGTTAAGTTTTGAAAATTGGGGCGTTACAGAGTGGTATGAGCAGGTCTACTTTCCTGTAGATTTGTTTCATGTTATGCAGGAAATTGACCATCATCACTACCACTGCATCGAGCCGATGAGGTAAGTAAAGTTTTAAAGTCATGTAAAGTTTTTAAATTTCATATACTGCACGATTTTGAAAAAGGCACGGTTTTTCATGAAAGTACATGCATTCATATTTTTAAGCTAAGCAAATTGTCGAGGATGAAAATTCTTTCAGTAGGGTAGATTGTAACGCCCCAAAATTTTCAATATAAAATGCATTGCATATCTATTCATGCATGTTGTCAAGTGTTTTAGTTTTGTAAGTCGCGCCATAGAAATTAAAATGAAAATTAAAGCATTTATGTTATTTTTCGTTAAATCATTTTTGTTATGTAAATTTATTTTTAATTTTGAATGTGTTTGTTTATATCATATTATGATTATTTTTTTATTTAATTATTTAGAAATCATGTTAGGATTATTAGGCAAGAATAATTATTTATTTTGGATTTCCTAAACCAAATAGGATTCATAAAAGGATATAATATTTATTTTTGTATTAAGTTATTAGGAGATAATTTTATATTATGTTTTATAATTATAATAGATATTTTATGTGTGATATTCATGTTTTAGGATCTATTTTATATAAATAGACTATTTTATGATTGAATCTCTTTATATGGTAAGTGATAGACTAAATTATATATAAATTATATAAGTACGAAAATAATTATAGATAAAATATATTTGATACCTTATAGGATTAGGAATATTTATATAATGATTTTAGGCCTATAAATACCCTTGGTCGCTCATAATATAGCATCCCATAAAATTTTCGAAAATCTGCCAACATATCTGCGAACTGTTTCAATAATTATTTCCATATCTTCCCTTTGTCATATCATCGTGAAAATTTATTATAGTCTTCCTCGATATGTCTATTATACTCATTTATGTTTTTATAATTTTTCAAGTATGATTAGTATTTTTTTAAAATTGTTATTTGTAACCTGCCAGTTTTTGACAGCATGTTCATGAGCTTGATAGGAAAATTGATTTTCATGTTTTCTTTATGTTTTTTCGACCATTATAAATTTTAATGGGATAGAATACATGTTAGGTCATCCATGATAAAAATATGTTTTATGATTGAATCTCTTTATATGGTAAGTGATAGACTAAATTATATATAAATTATATAAGTACGAAAATAATTATAGATAAAATATATTTGATACCTTATAGGATTAGGAATATTTATATAATGATTTTAGGCCTATAAATACCCTTGGTCGCTCATAATATAGCATCCCATAAAATTTTCGAAAATCTGCCAACATATCTGCGAACTGTTTCAATAATTATTTCCATATCTTCCCTTTGTCATATCATCGTGAAAATTTATTATAGTCTTCCTCGATATGTCTATTATACTCATTTATGTTTTTATAATTTTTCAAGTATGATTAGTATTTTTTTAAAATTGTTATTTGTAACCTGCCAGTTTTTGACAGCATGTTCATGAGCTTGATAGGAAAATTGATTTTCATGTTTTCTTTATGTTTTTTCGACCATTATAAATTTTAATGGGATAGAATACATGTTAGGTCATCCATGATAAAAATATGTTTTATGATTGAATCTCTTTATATGGTAAGTGATAGACTAAATTATATATAAATTATATAAGTATGAAAATAATTATAGATAAAATATATTTGATACCTTATAGGATTAGGAATCTTTATATAATGATTTTAGGCCTATAAATACCCTTGTTCACTCATAATATAGCATCCCATAAAATTTTCGAAAATCTGACAGCATATCTGCGAACTGTTTCAATAATTATTTCCATATCTTCCCTTTGTCATATCATCGTGAAAATTTATTATAGTCTTCCTCGATATGTCTATTATACTCATTTATGTTTTTATAATTTTTCAAGTATGATTAGTATTTTTTTAAAATTGTTATTTGTAACCTGCCAGTTTTTAACAGCATGTTCATGAGTTTGATAGGAAAATTGATTTTCATGTTTTCTTTATGTTTTTTCGACCATTATAAATTTTAATGGGATAGAATACATGTTAGGTCATCCATGATAAAAATATGTTTTATGATTGAATCTCTTTATATGGTAAGTGATAGACTAAATTATATATAAATTATATAGGTATGAAAATAATTATAGATAAAATATATTTGATACCTTATAGGATTAGGAATCTTTATATAATGATTTTAGGCCTATAAATACCCTTGTTCACTCATAATATAGCATCCCATAAAATTTTCGAAAATCTGACAGCATATCTGCGAACTGATTCAATAATTATTTCCATATCTTCCCTTTGTCATATCACCGTGAAAATTTATTATAGTCTTCCTCCGTATGTCTATCATGCTCATTTATGTTTGTATAATTTTTCAAGTATGATTAGTATTTTTTTAAAATTGTTATTCGTAACCTGCCTGTTTTTGATAGCATGTTCATGAGCTTGATAGGAAAATTGATTTTCATGTTTTCTTTATGTTTTTTTCGACAATTCTAAATTTTAATGGGATAGAATACATGTTAGGTCATCCATGATAAAAATATAGAATTTTTAGGATACGTTTACTATTTATTTGTGAATTTATTTCTTGATGAGTCAAATTCTTTTTTTTCAACATGCATGTAGATTGAAAAACAAAAGTTTTCATGATTACTATTAAATGAATTCTTAATCATGATAAGTTTTATTGAGATGGATTATGTGTAATATACATTTGTTCGATTATTTTGATCTATGTGTATTTATGACTTATTTGAATTATAAAGAATGCATGACATTCCATGTAAAGTCATTAAGATAAATTTCCATATATAGGATCGGCGCGCACGACTTAAACATCTGATATCCATAATTTTTCATCAAGTCAAGGTTAAGGTGGGGAAGTTACCGTTATCCTTATTATATATTGTGTACAATATTCATGTGTTTATGACAGGCATGAGAATGAAAGAAGTCAAGGTCAACAGGAGGCCTGTGACCGGGGTCAAGAGGAGGCCCTTACGAAAAGTTACGGTCATAAGGAGACCGTGTGAAATGAAATGGATTCTTAGGGTCAAGAGGAGGCCCTAGGATCAAAGTTATTTATTATGCATGTTTCATATCCTTGTTTATTGGCATTTTATGTAGTTTGGATATACGTGTGTATCCCACTGAGCAGTCGTACTCATCCCTATCATCTTAACACTTTTCAGGAAATGGATCGGCCAATGCATAGAGGTGTTGGTGGTGATGGTCACACGAGGAAATATTTATGAAACTTATTATTGTATTAAACTAGTTTTTATCATGAACTTTGCATTTTGTTTTCGAGAACTAGTAGTCATAGTTATTTTTATTTAAGACTTCCGCTGAGTATAAAAATGACCTAAGTTGTGCAACGTTTCTATTGAATGCAAATGTTTTGAAAGAGTTGAAATATACATGTTAAGTATGAAGTAACGTCCCTAGTTAAGTTTTGAAAATTGGGGCGTTACAGGATTGGTATTGGATCAGATGGTTAAGAGTAATCTAATCCTGGAACCTTATCTGCATCTGAAGTCGGGCCTTCTAAGCTATGTTCACCAAGTCAGAGTGACTGATGATCTCTGGTATGGCCTCAGACTTCTCGGGTGGCTCTGTTCTGAAGAGCTTCAGCCTCGTACCCGATTGTCTCAGCTTCTGTGCTGGTCTCCATTTCATCTAAGTCAATGGGAGACATCGTCTTCTCAGCAAAAGGGATGCTGCAGAGGGTTGGAACATCCAGCGGGGACTGAGAGATAAGAGTTGTCGGCTTAGGTTCTGTCCCTTATTCCACTGAAGCTTCCTTCTCAGCAGAGATTATCTTCTCTTTTGAGTCAGCTCTCTCCACTGAGACTGTCTTCTCGGATGACTCAGAATTGTCTCTTAGTCTGAATGGAGGAATTATCACAGCTTGTCAGAATACTTCTTCTGCTTCGTTTGAGGAGTCTTCTGAGGGGTCTTCTAAGGAGTAGACCCTATTGTGGGAGTTGTGGCCCTGCCCTAATCTGCTGAAGGGTCGCTGCTTTGCTGTGAAAGCGGATCTTCTTAGGATTGTAGTATCCCTTGTCCGCGTACGTTATATGGTCTGAACGATAAAAATCTTCTATCATGATGGTCAGCTTCATCCCATATAATAGTTTTCCCTTCACACTGAGGCTATATGTGGACTTATCAAACTTGGCAGCCTGAGTCTGGAATTCTCTGAGAAAGAATTCCGTCCAGTTCACCTTAGCTCTATCGTAAATCACCATCATCATCTGGAGCTTTAGCCTGGACACCTGATCAAACGAACCAGCTTGCTTGTCATGATTTGGGTTACGATGTAGGCCAGGGCACGATACTGAGGCATCATCGAGTTCTTCGGGAACGCCGCTTTGAAGGTTGTTGGCTCCCTACAGAAGATCTCTAGATAGTCATCTATCATGTCGTCCTTGTACCCTGCTACACTTATCCCACTGTCAGGTCGCTTGAAGCTCCTTTGAAGAGCTTGTTTGATAGACATCTTCTTCATTTCTTTGTCAGCTCTGGTGGGGTCAGCCACGTGATGGATAATAAATCTGCCAACGATATCACCATCTACGGCTTTTGAGTTCAGGTACAACTCAGAAATTTGACGGGGGAGGAAGAACGTCGGCTTCCTTGACAAGAACGCTTGAGACCAGATGCCCTGAGTGCATCAAAGATCTCGACCATGATGTCCAAATCACATGTGTCGAACTCCATTATGGGTTTCACACCATACTCGGTCCTTCGCTAAGATTTTTATCATGTTCACTGGAGAAGTAACTGAAAAGTTTGTCTGCGCCATATCTAAATCTGCAAAATTCAGTATTAGCATTGAATCATATATAACATGTAAGCATAAATACTGAACAAGCGTGAAAATCTACAGTAATAATCTGTGAAGAAGATGAATGCAGTTTGCAAGTAGAAAAATTTTAATTTCAGAGAGTTTAGGGTTTTAGTGCAGAGGTGAAAATGGCGGTTTTTAGTACTTAAACGTTGATATATATGAAAATGAAGATGAATAGTTCTTTAATCAACGGTTCAGTTTAAATCATGCTTTATGAGATGTACGGTCTAGATTTGATTTTATAAAAAGTAATGATCAATATAGCCGCCTAAGTCAAAATACAGTTGTATATAGCCAAAGAAGTAAGTTGACGTGACATGCATTTAATGCAAGGCAGAGTTCAGCAATCTTAGCATAGAATGTCGTGCATTTAATAAAACCGTTTATAATAAATGACATTCTCTAAGGCATTGAATATGATGCTGAATGTAAATCATAACAACATTAAATACTGGGTTGACTATTGAAAAGAGATACGCAAACCTGTCAGCTGAACATCGTAGTCAACTGATATCTCGTGTAGTTCGTTGTTGAATTTCTGTGTACTGAATAAGTCCAGTACTAAGAGTGAACATTCCCCTTTGGTGAATGCTCCTCTCCTGAATCCACTTACTGACTTGAGTCAGTAGGGTCTAGCAGACCTAGCTCTATTGAAAGTTCTCTGAATCTGGCTTCAGCTAGAGGCTTGGTCAGAATATCAGCCCTTTGATGGTCAATATGGATCTTCTCCATTCTGATATCCTTCTTTTTGACATGATCATGAATGAAGTGGTGTCTGATGTCCACGTGCTTTCATCGTGTAACGCCCCAAAATTTTTAATATAAAATGAATTGCATATCTACTCATGCATGTTATCAAGTGTTTTAGTTTTGTAAGTCGCGCCTTAGAATTTAAATGAAAATTAAAGCATATACTCCCTCCGTCCCATTATTCTTGTCCAATTTGCTTTTTGCACGGTTTTTAAGGAGAGTTGTTAGTTGTGTGTAGATTGGTATAAAGTTGTGGGTCCTACAAAAAAGTTGTGTGTAATAATTTACTAAAAAAGGAAAGTGGACAAGAATTGTGGGACGTCCCGAAAAGGAATAAGGGACAAGAATTATGGGACGGAGGGAGTATCTTATTTGTCATTAAATTATTGTTATTATATAAAATTATTTTGAACTTTGAATATGTTTATTTATATCATATTATGATTATATTGTTTATTTAATTATTTAGAAATCATGTTAGAATTATTAGACAAGAATAATATTTATATATTTTGGATTTCCTAAATCTACTAGGATTCAAGAAATGATTTAATATTTTATATTATATTAAGATATTAGGAAATAATTTGAAATTATATTTTGTGAATAAAATATATATTATATTTGTGAAATAGATGTTTTAGGAAAAAAAAATCTAGTTGTATTTGTCCTTATTCTAATTTATCTATGATTGAATCTCTTATTTGGTAAGTGATAGAATAAATTCTATATAAAATAGATATGGACGAAAATAAATATGGGTAAAATATATTTGATACCTTATAGGATTAGAAATCTTTAGATAATGGTTTCTAGGCCTATAAATACCCCTTAGTCGCTCATATTTAGCATTCCATATAATTTTCGAAAATCCTGTCAGCATCCCTGCGAACTGTTTAAAGAATTATTTACACATTTTTCCGTCGTCCTATCATCTTGAAAATTTAGGGTCGCCTTCCTCGGTATGTCTAGTATACCTATTTATTTTCTTATAATTGTTCAAGAATGATAAGTATTTGTTTAAAATTGTTCTTCGTAACCTCCCAGTTTCTGACGGCATGTTCATGATTATGAAAGAAAATTTATTTTTCATGATTTCTTACATTTTTTTAGGCCAGGTTTAATTTTAATAGGATATAATACATGTTAGGTCATTCATGTTAAAAATATAGAATTTTTATGATACGTTTACTATTTATTTGTTAATTTGTTTCTTGATGTGCCAAATTCTTTGCCAACATGCATGTAGATTGAAAAACAAAAAATTAAAGTTACTATTAAGTGAATGCTTGATTATGGTACGTTTTATTGTGATGAATATGTAATATGTTGTTTATGTTAGAGGTCTATAATTTTTAGGACAATATTTTTATGATTTGATTTATTTATTTATTTCATGAATTGTCGAATTACTAAATGCATGAATGAATTGTCAATAGAAGTAAGGTTGTGCTTAATATATCGCATGTTAATAAGTAGATTACATATAATATAGATTATTTGATTATTATGAAATATGTACATTTATGAGTTATATGAATTATTGATGCATACATAACATTCTTTGACCAAGTCATTAAAATAACTTTTCATGTTAGGATTGGCGCGCAGGACTTAAACATTGATATCCATAGTTTTACATTCAAAATCAAGGTTAAGGTGGGGAAGTTTTCTTACACTACATTTATCCTTATTATATTTTATGCTCGATATTTATGAGTTAAAGACAGACATGATAAGGAGGGATCGAAGTTGATCTGCGATCGAAGTTGATCGGTACACATGTTTATGGTCGAAGTTGACCGAGGTCGAAGTTGATCCGTTTTTAAAGTTTGAGTCGAAGTTGACTCGGTGGTCTGTGTGACTACGTAATTCTTACATGTTCTTATTTTCCATAATATGTTTGGTATATTATATAGTTTGGATAAGTGTATACTCCACTGAGTAGTCGTACTCACCCCCTTATATTTTAACATTTTTCAGGAAATGGCTCGGCCGATGCGTATAGGTGTTGGTGGTGATGGTCGCACGAGGAAGGATTTATGAAAATGAATATTGCATTAAACTATTTGATCATGAACTTTGCATTTTATTTTCGAAAAATAGTAGTCGCATGTGCTTTTATTTTTAAGTCTTCCGCTGAGTAGTAAAATAAAATTTAGTTTTTTTCAATGATTCTTTTCCATGCAAATGTTTTGAAAGAATTGAAATAAGCATGTTAAGTATGAAGTAACGTCCCTAGTTAAGTTTTGAAAATTGGGGCGTTACAGAGTGGTATCAGAGCAGGTCTACTTTTTTGTAGACTTGTTTCATGTTATGTAGGAAATTGACCATCATCACTACCACTGCATCGAGCCGATGAGGTAAGTAAAGTTTTAAAGTCATGCAAAGTTTTTAAAATTCATATATTGCACGATTTTGAAAAAGGCACGGTTTTTCATGAAAGTACATGCATTCATGTTTTTAAGCTAAACAAATTTTCGAGGACGAAAATTCTTTAAGTGGGGTAGATTGTAACGCCCCAAAATTTTTAATATAAAATGCATTGCATATCTACTCATGCATGTTATCAAGTATTTTAGTTTTGTAAGTCGCGCCTTAGAATTTAAATGAAAATTAAAGCATATATCTTATTTGTCATTAAATTATTTTTATTATATAAAATTATTTTGAACTTTGAATATGGTTATTTATATCATATTATGATTATATTTTTTATTTATTTATTTAGAAATCATGTTAGAATTATTAGACAAGAATAATATTTATATATTTTGGATTTCCTAAATCTACTGGGATTCAAGAAATGATTTAATATTTTATATTATATTAAGATATTAGGAAATAATTTGAAATTATATTTTGTGAATAAAATATATATTATATTTGTGAAATATATGTTTTAGGAAAAAAAATCTAGTTGTATTTGTCCTTATTCTAATTTATCTATGATTGAATCTCTTATTTGGTAAGTGATAGAATAAATTCTATATAAAATAGATATGGACGAAAATAAATATGGGTAAAATATATTTGATACCTTATAGGATTAGAAATCTTTAGATAATGATTTCTAGGCCTATTAATACCCCTTAGTCGCTCATAATTTAGCATTCCATATAATTTTCGAAAATCCTGTCAGCATCCCTGCGAACTATTTAAAGAATTATTTACACATCTTTCCGTCGTCCTATCATCTTGAAAATTTAGGGTCGCCTTCCTCGGTATGTCTAGTATACCTATTTATTTTCTTATAATTGTTCAAGCATGATAAGTATTTGTTTAAAATTGTTCTTCGTAACCTGCCAGTTTCTGACAGCATGTTCATGATTATGAAAGAAAATTTATTTTTCATGATTTCGTACATTTTTTTTGGCCAGGTTTAATTTTAATAGGATATAATACATGTTAGGTCATTCATGTTAAAAATATAGAATTTTTATGATACGTTTACTATTTATTTGTTAATTTGTTTCTTGATGTGCCAAATTCTTTGCCAACATGCATGTAGATTGAAAAACAAAAAATTAAAGTTACTATTAAGTGAATGCTTGATTATGGTACGTTTTATTGTGATGAATATGTAATATGTTGTTTATGTTAGAGGTCTATAATTTTTAGGACAATATTTTTATGATTTGATTTATTTATTTATTTCATGAATTGTCGAATTACTAAATGCATGAATGAATTGTCAATAGAAGTAAGGTTGTGCTTAATATATCGCATGTTATTAAGTAGATTACATATTGTTGGTCCCGAGTGTACGGTCAGGTGTAGAGGGGGGGGGTGAATACACCTGATTCGATTTCTCAACTTCGAACTCGAACAGTCATATCAGGATGGTGTCTGATTGAAACAGTTCAGCAGACCAGACAACTGTTCTGAATCGAGTTAAAGGCTTAGAGTACTGACTCAGCTGGGGTCCGGCTAACGGACTAGGTCGAATTCAGTATCTACAGTAAGAGTTCAGTGCGCGGAATAGTGTAGGCCCAAATCAGTTTTTGTGAGAAAACGTTTTAAGTCTCAGTTCAGTAGATTAAAAGTTCAGTATGCTGAGACAGTTGATTGATTTTAAATATGATGTTCAGTATGAATAGTAAAATCAATGCAACAGTTAAGAAAGCAGTAAGAGACACAGGATTTTTAAAGTGGTTCGGATATCGCTCAAATCCTACATCCACTGTCCCGAATGATCAGGAGGCTATTTATTATCCTGAGTTAGTCTCAGTCAGCTTGCACACTTTGGGCAAAGCCGCGTCTTGGTTTTTATATCGATCCAAGTCTCGGTTACAACACTATCAAACTTAAAGTGTTTGACAAACTTCTCCAACAAAGTGAAGGAGTCCTTATACAATAAGGATTGGGTTCAAATGTGAACTCCTTCGTCTAAGCTATAGATAAGAACGGTTGAGCTTAGGGTTAGAGGGATAGGGAATATGAGAGAGTAGCTTCTAGATCGACGAACAGCTGAAGGTAAGCTATAAGTTCGTGTAACGTCGATTGGATACTAGAGGCTTTATATGTTGGTTTAGCTTGATTCCCTATGAGCTAGAATGTAGTCTTTCGCCGGAGATAGTTCTTTGAGTTCTTGCTAAGACTTTGTTCTTTGAAATTCGCTCTTTTTCGCGCTCTCTCTTGTTCTTGGTTTCTTGAGTGCTTCAAATCTTGAATGATCCCTCTATTTATAGAGCAGAGATTGAAATAGATCCGTTGGAGACGATCTTCTTCTCTCTCTCTCTTTTTGGTAGCAAACGGCTCTTTTGATGTAGGTAACAGTGTACTTTCCCACCTTTTTAGGTAAAAGGTTGACTGCAGCTTTAGCAGGTGAGAAGACACGTGTATGCTTGTCATTCGTCGAGGTGGATGGAGTGGTTGAGACAAAGACAAACTTCGAGACGCATGAAGCCGACTTCTCTCTTCCTCGTACATGACAATGCCTGATTATCTTTCAAAAGATTCGACGATCCCGAAGACTATCTGCCGTTCTTGAGTCGACCTTGTATTCGGTAGATAGGCTCGCCGAGATAAGTCTATCGAAGATCAGCTCCGAGTCCAGTGAACTACTCCCGCCGAGTTCGGTTCAACCGACTCTCTCGCATATCTTGCTCCTGCCGAGTCCAAGTATCACCGAGTCTTCTCGCACCGGTGCCGAGGCAAATAAGCTACTGAGCACCTTGACCAGAGCAGAGTGTCTACTGAGTCTGAAACCTCAGAGACAAAACAGATACAAGGGAGTGGTTCATCATTCAGATAGGGTTTTGGGATGTTCAAATCTTCGGACAAGTACAGAGCACAAGGCTACCGAGCTTAAGATCGATGTCTAAGACCGAATCATTTCCCATCGAGTGAAACAAGTCTTTGAGGATGGAATCATCACCCAACAATTTCCCCCTATTTGATGATGCCAAAACCTATCATCTATGTCCTATCAACTATGCTAAACACTAACTTACTCAGAAACAGAGCTCCTTACAAATATTACAAGTAGGATCAGTGGAGTTGTCTGGTAAGTGCTAGACTACTGAGGGAGACAGGGCAGATCAATTTCCCCCTTTACAATAATTTCCCCCATGCAACAATTTCCCTCTAATAGAAATAATAACTCTTCGAAAGTCTAGTCTATCAGAGATCTAACCGAGCAAAAACCGACAAGCAAATAAACAAAGTGTGTGTGTGTCGAGAATCACTTCGGTGATTCTGAGTGTTAAAGCATAAAGCAAACACGGCTATTTAGACAACAAGTAGTTGTCAGAGCCAAAAGAAGATTTGTATATATATGATAAATAGTTCAGTACATTACAAATCTTGCTAAGATAAAAGGAGAACTAAGAAGGAGAACCCTTAAACTGCTGAATCCTATTCATGAAACCTTGGGATTGATCTTCGGGCAGGTGGGACTCCATACATTCCGAACGTGTTCTTCCTCGGCCCGGGTATTCGGCGAAGTCTGGCTGGATCATCTTGTTCTAGACCTCCGTTCAACGCAAAGCATTCCTCACTTCTTGTTCAATCATTCCGAGATGTACTCGAGTCGTCTTGTCTTCCGGGTGGAGGAATGATCCTTGCTTCGAGAACGCCGACTACTACCCCTTCGATTCTTGCTCGTGCATATATAGGTAAAGATCAGGTTCAGTAATGGTCATCCACTCGACATAGGCATCAGCCTTAGACATTTCAGGCCAGAATCGCCAGAAATAATTTCTCTTGATAAACTCTATCTTGGCCGATTCCCATCTCTGATTGAACTGAATAGGCATCCATTCGTCTGATCTCGGCCATCTATGTGTTTTCAGATCGTTTGGCTTCCTGAACCTTCTGTATCGATAAGGAATGTCAGCTTTCGAAGGAACTCTCAGCCTGGCCTCTTGTTCAGTACGCTTCCTGAGTGCCTCAAGGTCTGCCAAATGTATCCTCTGTCTGGCAGCCTCTATCTGTCTAGCTTCCTCTCCTCTGTAGAGATATCTATCCATCTGAGCAAAGATTTCTTCAATTTCTGCATCTTGCTCTTGAGACTTCGAGGAGCTTGTTTACGATTCACGGGGGTACTAGATCTAGATTTGGATGTACCCACGCCTTTCGGTACTCTTCGCTGCTTTGCTCCTTTTCTTTTTCTCTGTCCTCTTCATCTGTTATGATGAGCTTTCTCGGAGGCAGTCTAGCAGTTCTCTTTCCTCCTCTGGATGGGGCTTTAGTCTTTCCTTTGGCAGGCTTAGACTTTGGCTTGTTAGCTGCTTCGGCCTCTGCAATTTCTCCGGCGACTTCTCATCCGCAGCCTATTTGGGCTTCCTCCTCGGCGAGATATGTATCTTAATCTCTTTCTTTGGAGGGGTTGGAATTTTAAGCTTCGTTTGCCCTTGCCTTCTTGAGCGGTGGTGGAAGAGGAGCCTCTTCTTCTTCGAGTCCTCCACCGCTCGTTCGGTGTACTCAAGCAACCTTTTTAATAATATCTTTGGGAGTCTCGGGTTGCTCGAGTAGTCTGACTGGGGTCCTGAGCCACTTGGGCCGGTTTCGTTGTGCTCGCGGCCGAAACACCCCGGGCCTCACCCTTCGAGGCCCGAGTCCGGGATGACTTCGGTGTAGCTTCCCCCTTAGACTTTGGACTTTTGGTGGGGGTCGGCTTCTCGGTTCTCTTCTTTCCTTCCCTTTTTCCTTCACTTTCCCCCTTTTTGGCATCATCAATGAGCATCGGGGTAGGGACTAGGACCGACTTCTTCGGACTTTTGTAGGAGGTTGACACTCATCAAGACGATGGTGGAGCTTAGTCGAGCCTCATGCAACTCGTTCCTCTCCATGGTAAGGTCTTCCTTGTATCTTGCTTGTGAGAGAGGTCATTGCTTCCTTGAAGTCTTTCGCCTTCTCGGTGATCTTGTCTTCCAAGGCCGGTTGGATATTCTCAAGTCTTTGTTCGGTGGCCTCGGATTGTTCGGTGATAGCGTCGGTATGAGCCGTTTAGAAGCCAAAAATTCATCAAGTAGCTTGGCTTGGCTCTCCCGAAAGATCTTGAGCTGAGCTTCGAATTTGACTTCTGCTTGAGCCAACGCTTCGAAATAAGCGCGGAAACATCGGGGCGGCCGATGAAGAGACGAGAAGACTTCAGCCCACGAAGTTCTTTAGTCGTGGCTTGAGCGATCCGCTTCCATGTCCTATGGATAGCCTTCGCAAGATCTCGATTTTTGATCCCTTGGGCGGTTAGGGCTTTTGCTGCGATCGAGATCTCTTTGCGGTCCTGGCCGGGCGCCGCTTCGAAAGTCGATCGCAAGCAAGAGCCGAGCGGGCTCTCGCGAGGACGAAGCACCCGGCCTTGGACTTCTCGGGACTAAGGATACCGAGAGGAATATCGGGAATGTCGGCATGTGTATCCTTGTCCCGGAGTGATCCCTTATCGGGTTGTCCAGGGGCTCGAATCCTTGGGTGGGTCCTGGTCGTCATGATCCGACCCATCGAGGGTGCTTGAGCCTTCCGCTTGTCCGTCATGTATCATCGCAAGCATAGCGGCCCTCGGATTCTCCATGGTGCCGAGGTCGGCAGGCTCACGAGTAGCCTATTTTTGCCTCAACTTCATCTCTTCTTCGTGGAGTTGCTGACAGGAGTAGTGGAGAACAAGGCGAAGTAGATGCGGCCACTCCTGAAAGCGAAGAAGCATGTGGAGCCTTGTTGTTTTGGCAATGATCATCAAGTCTGAATGATCAGCAAGCTCCGGTATCTGTTGAAGGATCTCACGGGAGGCTCGAGATAAGATCATTGAAGCTTCCATCCCGATTGATTCACCTTCAGATGCAGTCTCAGACTCCAAGTTTATGTGTGAAGTCTGCTCTTCAGTTGGAGGGACTGAGCTGAGTGGAGGGACGGAAAGGGGTGTGTCTAGACGCTGAATATCTGCGCTCTGAGCTTCAGAAGCATCCCCTTGGTTTCTTTCAGTGGAGACGATCTTCTCCACTGACTGAGTCTTCTCAGAAGACTCGGACTCATCAACCAGCTGCAGGGGCTGAGTAGTCCTCTCAGGAGCCTGTTCAGCAGGTACTTCTGGAACCTCCTCAGTAGCTGGCACCTCAACGGCTTTCTTCAGTTTCTTTGCCGGTGCCTTAGGAGTTTTAGCGGGAGGGGTTCTTTTCTTTGTAGGCGTAGCCTGCTGAGGCTTTGATTGCGGCGAGACGCTCGAGGGTCCCGACCCTATCTGCCGAAGCGCCGCTTGTCTTGTTGTGAAATCGACCTTCTTCACATTGAAGTACTCCTTGTCACCGTAGGTGATAGGCTCGAGATCCACATAAATCTTCGATCATGATGGACAGTTTGAGTCCATACAATTTGCCCTTTGCGCTCGGCATGTTCGATGCCTTGTCGAACTTAGCGGCTGAGCCATGAATTATCGGAGAAAGAACTCCGTCCAATTAATCCGGGCTCGGTCGTATATGGCCATCATCATCGAATCTTAGGCCTCGACACCTGGTCAAACGACCCCGCTTGGCTTGTCGATGGCAGTTGCATCACTATATAAGCAAGTGCCCCGAACCGAGGCAACATCTTTGTTCTTCGCAAAAGCAGCTACGAAAGTAGTGGGCTTTCCACGGAAGACGGTAAGATATTCATCAACTCGGTCGTCTCGTACCCGCCATCTTGGTCCCTTCGGAGGGCGGATCAAAACTCCGCTTCAAAGCATCCTTGATGGACATCTGCTTCAGCTCCGTAGTGGCGTTTTGGATAGAATGGGCAACAAATCTCGCCACTATGTCGCCAGACACTACGTCTGAATTCAAGTACAGCTCTGCAACCTATCTCGGGAGGAAGAACGAAGGCCTCCTAGACAGAAATTTCTCCAGCCCTGACTCGCGCAGAGCTGAGAATATATCGTCCATGTACTCCAGATCGCATGAATAGAAATCCATGGTGGGTTCAAACCACACGCAATCCTTCTCCAGAATGTTCTGCATATCCGTTGGAGATATCATAGAGATATTGGTTTCCGCCATTGTACCTGTTACACGAAGTTGTTATCAGTATTGATTTTTAAATAAAACATTTTTATATATGATACTAATCAATAATGATCAACACATAAGTAACTTCATGTAGGCATACCGAGAATTTGATCGAGGTGAAAGTAAGCAAATGAGGGTTTTTGCACAAAGGTATTCTCGAATTTTTGGAGGTAAGATATGATCGAAATGTTAAGTGCAAATATGGCGGTTCTTAAGATTTGATCGAAATATGTACATATCTAGAAGATGAACAGTTATCGATCTAAGGCTGAGTTTAAACCTACTTTATGAGATAGACGGTTAAGATTCAATATTATAAAAGGTAATGCTCACAAAAGCCGTCTAAGTCAATGCAAGTTGTAAACATGCCTAAAGAGTAACTATGATAAGACATGCATTTAATGCGCACAGAGTTCAACAAAGTTGTGCATACAATGTCGTGTATTAAATGTAATCTGTTATCAATAAATGACAAACTAAGAGATATTTAAATCATGCTAAATCTCCATAATAAATGCTTATCATTGTTGCATTAGATACTATAGAGTAGAGATACGCAAACCTGTCAGCTGAACATAGTAGTCACCGATACCTCGTGTAGATGGTTTTCGAATCTCTACGTCGAACTTACTCGATGCGAGAGGGATCATTCCCCCTCACTGGAATGTTCCTCTCCTGAAACCTTATTACTGATTGGGGTCAGTAGGGTCCAGCAGACCTAGCTCTACTTAAAGTTCTCTGAATCTGGATTCAGCTAGAGGCTTGGTCAGTATATCAGCCCTTTGTTTGTCGGTATGGATCTTTTCCATTCGATATCCTTCTTTTCGACATGGTCACGAATGAAGTGATGTCGATGTCCACGTGCTTGCATCTCGTGTGAAGAACGAGGATTCCGAGTGATTGCAATAGCACCGGATCTTGTCGCGAGAAGATCGGCACTTCATTCCGAATGACGTCATAGTCTCTCAGCTATTGTCTCGGCCAAAGGATTTGGGCGCAACAACTTCCGGCAGCCATGTATTCAGCTTCAGTAGTTGACGTGGCTACTGAGTGCTGTTTCTTTGAAAACCATGAGATCGCTCTTTGCGCCAAGGAACTGACATGTTCCTGAAGTTGATTTTCGGTCGATTCTACATCCTGCATAGTCAGCATCAGAATAACCCTGTTAGTTCAATATTATCATCAGTTGGATACCATAAACCTATGTTGGGTGTGCTTCTGAGGTAGCGAAGAATCTTCTTTGCTGAGTCCAGATGGCTCTGCTTCGGATTCGCCTGAAATCGAGCGCATATACCTACAGCATAAGTTATGTCAGGACGAGTAGCTGTTAGATATAATAATGAGCCAATTATAGCACGGTATTCAGTTTGATCTACTGATACTCCCTCCTTATCAAGATCGATTTTCATATTTGTGTTCATCGGGATCTTGATAGGTTTGCCGGATGTGCCGCCGAATCTTTTGATGAGGTCTCGAGTGTATTTGCTTTGATTGATGAACGTTCCTTTGTCAGATTGCTTAACTTGAAAACCAAGGAAGTAGTTCATTTCTCCCATCATCGACATCTTGAACTTGTCCTTCATCATTCTTTCAAACTGCTGACACATAATGACATTCTTCGAACCGAAGATAATGTCATCCACATAGATCTGCACGAGTAATAGGTCGTCTTCCGGTCGAATGCTTGAACAACGTGCAATCATCGTGCCCTTCCGAAAACCTTTCTGAAGAAGAAACTCAGACAGGGTATCGTACCAAGCCCTGGGTACTTGTTTTAACCCGTACAGAGCCTTTCTGAGTATATATACTTGATGTCCCTGCTGAAAGCCGGGCGGTTGTTCCACATAGACTTCTTCTTTCGACGCCGTTCGAGAACGCGAGACTTCACATCCATTTGATAAACTCGAATCTTTGATGTGTTGCGTAGGCTAGGAATAGTCTAATTGCCTCCAATCTTGCAACCGGAGCGAAAGTTTCATCGAAATCTATTCCTTCAGCTTGACAGTAGCCTTTAGCCACGAGCCTTGCTTTGTTCCTGACTAAAACGTTGTTTTCATCTCGCTTGTTTTTGAAGACCCATTTGGTTCCAATGACATGTTGATGCCGGGGGTCCGTCTACAAGCTCCCATACTTCGTTTCTCGTGAACCGATTCAGCTCTTCCCGCATAGCAATAATCCGGTCAAGCATCTTTAAGTGCATCCTCAATATTCCGAGGCTCTTCGGAGACAAGAAGCGGGAAAATAATGCGCTTTCTCCTTGACGAGAATTTGGATCTTGTCTTGACATGTCTTTGAAGGATCTCCAATTATAAGATCGGCGGTGTGAGCATCTAGCCACAATCTACGATGTTTTAACTCTTCATCGAAATTTGTTCAACACGAGATAGTAGGTGAGTTAGGCATTTCGGTTGTACTATTACGAGATTGAAGAATTTCGGTGATAAGAGTATGGTCTCTTGAGTCACCGAGGTTCGGGGGCATTCGGCTACGGAACATTACTAGATGTTCCCCCGAGTTGTTATTCTCGGTAGTGGTCTCGATTACCTCTACGGTTTCCTCATCGACCTGAGTTACCTGGGATTGATTCTATTCGGGAGAATCAATCTGCTCAGCTACTTGCTCAGCTAGTTGAGATTCAGTAGATTTGTCTTCAGTTTCTTCTTCTGAATCATCATCCCAACATAGCTGGATCTTTTCAGATTTGTCTTTTAAGCTTAGATCCTGTAGCTGCTTACTGATGTCCTCAGATTCAGAATTTGAGTTATTGCTCCTGTCTTCAGTAGCAAACTCGTTAAAAACAACATGAGGGCTTTCCTCCACGCAAAGAGTCCGATAGTTGAATACTCTGAAAGCTTTGCTGACCCGAGAGTATCCTAAGAATACTCCCTGATCTGACTTGTTATCAAAAGTCTCCAGCTGATCTTTCCCATTATTGTGGATAAAGCATGAACAACCAAAAATATGGAAATAAGATAGAGAAGGCTTCCTGCCGTTCCATAGTTGATATGGTGTCCGCTTATGCTGCTTTGTCAGTAGAGATCTATTATGAGTATAACATGCAGTATCAGTAGCTTCTGCCCAGAATTTGGTTGGGAGTCCTGAGTCTGCGAGTAGAGTCCTAGCTGCCTCTTTTAGAGTTCTGTTCTTTCGTTCAGCAACTCCATTCTGCTGAGGTGTGCGTGCAGCTGAAGTCTCATGCTCTATTCCTTCTGCTTTGCAGAACTCCTTTACCATGGAATTAAGGAACTCAGTTCCTCTGTCTGAACGTATTTTTCTGATCTTGGTGTTCTTATCGACACTGAGCTTTTTCAGAAGCGTTGGTAACTCTGTTTTGACGTCAGACTTGTTGGCAATGAATATGACCCATGTGTAGCGCGAGTAGTCATCTATGACCACTAATGCATATTTTACGCCTCGATCGTCACCGAGGAGACCTGGACCGAACAAATCCATATGTAGCGGTGAAGAATTCCATCCGTGGAAGGCGATGGAACTGGAGGATTTTGATTCCTTGTTTGCTTTCCCTTCAGACATGCTTCACACTGAGTGTCTTTGCTGAATACTTCATTCGGCAGTCCCCTTGCTAGAGTGTTTCTTGCTAGCTTGTTGAGCGTCTTAAAGTTGATATGACTGAGCCTTCTATGCCATAGCCACCCCGTTCTGTTTTCATTCTTCGCCAGCAAACAAGCTTCAGGTTCAGCTGAGTTCCAGTCAGCCACGTAAATGTTCTTTTTGCGCGAACCTGATAACACTGTTTTCCCTGTAGATTTATCAATAACATCACAGAAACCAGCGTCAAAAATCACTCTATTTGAGTTATCACAAAATTGACTAACAGAGAGAAGATTATGCTTGAAGTCCTTCAACATATGATACTCTTGGAACTTTGGCGAGTTCCTATCTTTGAGTGTGCCGTATCCTCTCGTGTAGCCTTTGGCATTATCTCTAAACTCAATTCTGGGTCCTTCTTCAGTGATATAATTCTTCAGTAGACTCCTTTGGTATGTCATGTGTCTTGAGCATCCGCTGTCCACATACCATGGGTCTTTACGCACCTGCAAAATAGAATTATATTCAGGTACCCTTTATTTTTGATTTTGGGTCCTTAGATGTTAGTTTTCATAACCCAAATCTGTCTAACAACCCTGGTGGTTTCAGACATCTTCTTTCCACTAGAGTCAACATATCGACCCATTGGACTGGTCATAGGTGACTTCGAGGCTTCGAGGTTCGGGAGTCCTAATCTTTCGAGCGGTGGATGCCGACCTTAGCCTTCTGTGTGGCTTTCTTTTTCTTCTGACCTTTGGAGCCTCTTCTGACTATAGGTTCATAATAGTATGACCCATACTGAGCTGGATGTGTCAGCTTTGGAGGTCCATACTGATCTGCCAATTTTGATTTCTTTGGTTCCCCCTCGATGGCCCCGGGGTTTCTTGGCACCGATCTTCTTGTCGGAATGCTGATGTGTGGGATGAGGTGCTTTCATCTTCCGTTTGTTCTTTGCTAGGGGGTTCGGTATATTTGCGTTCATAGTCTCCCCTTGAACAAACCTATCGCAAGCCGTACTTCGAGTGTCTTGGGGCGGATGAGGAAGCTCCCCTGGCTGAACTAAGTCCTTCCTTGCGAGTGCTTTGGCTTATTGCTTGCTAGCATAGCCTCTAATTTCTTCTCGGCACCCATGTACCTCTCGGTCATCGGGCTCCTCCGGACATCATCACTCTTCTTCGGTGTGTCGTGCTCGGTCGAAGTCCCGACATTTCTTGCTTCAACAGACTCAGTTCAGTATCTTTCTGAGTGAAGTCATTGGTCAAAACTGAAATCCGATCTTCTTGATGTTGAGACTTGGCCATCAGAGAGTTTATCTCCTCCCTGAGTCTCAACATAAGTCCTTCGGCCTCAGTAGCAACCTGACTCTCCTGAGAAAGTCTATGATTCTCTACTTTCAGGGTATCCAACTCCTGAAGAGTCTTGCTGAGCTGCAGACTCATCTGAATTTGTTCGTCGAGCAGTTCTTCGTATGCGGTCGCGACGTCCAAATTCTCATCTGCACCTGAAATAGTGTCGTGTGTGCAGTGTGAAGAGGAGTTAAGTGGTTCATGAGAATTTACCTCATCCTCTTCGCCTGCCATCATGCACTTTTCAGCTGATTCTTCAGCTTCAAGCTTTAAGGCTATGAAAGCTGCATCATCATCCGATGAGTCCATAAAGGAGTCAACCTCTTCTGAGTCGTCTGAGATTTCGCCAGCTATGTAGGATTGTCTTTTCTGGGTAAATTTCTCTCTCCTTACCTTACGTGCTGCGCGTTCAGCCCTACTGAGCTCAGGACAATCATACTGATAATGTCCCGGCTTCTTGCAGTTGTAACAAGCGATGACTCTTTCTTCTTTGCTTTCGCTATTCTTTGATGGTTCTGAGTCATCTTTCTTTCTGCATTCAGAAGATTGTGAGTCAGGAGTGTGTTTCGACATATAATTTGACTTACCTTTCGTTTCCCAATAGGCTTTAGTCACTTTTCTGCGTCGCTCCTTCTCCTTCTGATACTTTACAGCGAGCAGTGCATACTTCTGAGCAAGACTTCCTCCTTGTAGATCATTGAGTGAAGGCTCAGTCTTACTCGTCGTTTTGCTCGTCGCTGGAGATGTTGTGCTGACTGATGCTTTGAAAGCATGGTCGATTTTTGTATCAGCTTCAGCTCTCTGCTTTCTTTGAGGTCTGTCGAACTCAAACTCCTCTGCCTGTAATTCTGAAAAGATATGGTCAGGAGACACAACATCTAAGTCAGAATGTTGCAATAGAGTGGCAAAAGGTGTCCAGTGTCCATCCGGCAGTGCCCTCAGAATCTTTAGATTCATCTCTCGGTTGCTGAATGTCTTTCCCAGCCCATTGATAGAGTTCATCAGATTGGTAAATCTGACGTTCAGATCTTCGATTTTGTCACCGGGCATGAGAGACAAGCTTTCCAGCTTTTGGAGTTCCAGCGCTAGTTTATTCGCTTTAATCTTTCTGAGTCCCTCGACTCAGTAGCGCTAGAGCATCCCAGAGTTCTTTTGCAGTCTTGCATTCCTGAACCCTACCAAGATAAGAATCACTAAGGGTGGTCAGTATAGCGTTTCTGGCAACACAGTCTAAGTTGTGAAGCTTCTTCTCCTCAGGAGTGAAGAGACTTCTGTCTTTGGGAATCTTCTTCCCAGTCACCATTCCTCCTCCTTGAGCTTGGTCCTGAGTTACGATACTATCGATCATGGGAACGATAGGTCCATCTTCAAGCACTTCAGTCATACTGTCATGGAGGGATGTCAGATGTGCTTCCATTCTGACTCACCATACTCCATAATTCTCCACCGAGAACATGGGTACCATCCTTATACCTGACATATCAGCCATGAAGAATATAAATATGAATGTAGAGTGATATGCAGTGAAAATGTTTTCCTCCGGATCCGTTCGAATAGACCAGTCTCAAAGTGACAAGAGTCTTAAAGAACTCCTGCTCTGATACCAATTGTTGGTCCCGAGTGTACGGTCAGGTGCAGAGGGGGGATGAATACACCTGATTCGATTTCTCAACTTCGAACTCGAACAGTCCTATCAGGATGGTGTCTGACTGAAACATTTCAGCAGACCAGACAACTATTCTGAATCGATTTAAAGGCTAAGAGTACTGACTCAGCTGAGATCTGCTAACTGACTAGGTCAGAATTCAGTATCTACAGTAAGAGTTCAGTGCGCGGAATAGTGTAGGCCCAAATCAGTTTTTGTGAGAAAACGTTTTAAGTCTCGGTTCGGTAGATTAAAAGTTCGGTATCTTTGAGACGGTTCATTGATTTTAAATATGATGTTCGGTATGAATAGTAAAATCAATGCAACGATTAAGAAAGCGATAAGAGACACGGGATTTTTAAAGTGGTTCGGATATCGCTCAAATCTTACATCCACTGTCCCGAATGATCAGGATGCTATTTATTATCCTGAGTTAGTCTCAGTCAGCTTGCACACTGGGCAAAGCCGCGTCTTGGTTTTTATACTGATCCAAGTCTCAGTTTACAACACTATCAAACTTAAAGTGTTTGACAAACTTCTCCAACAGTGAAGGAGTCCTTATACAATAAGGATTAGGTTCAAATGTGAACTCCTTCGTCTAAGCTATAGATAAGAACGGTTGAGCTTAGGGTTAGAGGGATAGGGAATATGAGAGAGTAGCTTCTAGATCGACGAACAACTGAAGGTAAGCTATAAGTTCGTGTAACGTCGATTGGATACTAGAGGCTTTATATGTTGGTTTAGCTTGATTCCCTATGAGCTAGAATGTAGTCTTTCGCCGGAGATTGTTCTTCGAGTTCTTGCTAAGACTTTGTTCTTTGAAATTCGCTCTTTTTCGCGCTCTCTCTTGTTCTTGGTTTCTTGAGTGCTTCAAATCTTGAATGATCCCTCTATTTATATAGCAGAGATTGAAATAGATCCGTTGGAGACGATCTTCTTCTCTCTCTCTCTTTTTGGTAGCAAACGGCTCTTTTGGTGTAGGTAACAGTGTACTTTCCCACCTTTTTAGGTAAAAGGTTGGATTGCGGCTTTAGCGGTGAGAAGACACGTGTATGCTTGTCATTCGTCGAGGTGGATGGAGTGGTTGAGATAGCACAAACTTCGAGACGGCATCGAAGCGACTTCTCTCTTCCTCGTACATGACAATGCTGATTGTCTTTCAAAAGATTATGGCAGATCCCGAAGACTATCCGTCGTTCTTGAGTCGACCTTGTATTCGGTAGATAGGCTCGCCGAGATAAGTCTACGAAGATCGGCTACGAGTCCGGTGAACTACTCTGCCGAGTTCGGTTCAACCGACTCTCTCGATATCTTGCTCCTGCCGAGTCCAAGTATCACGAGTCTTCGCACTGCGGTGCTAAGGCAAATAAGCTACTGAGCGCCTTGACCAGAGCAGAGTGTCTACTGAGTCTGAAACCTCAGAGACAAAATAGATACAAGGGAGTGGTTCATCATTCAGATAGGGTTTTGGGATCTTCAAATCTTCAGACAAGTACAGAGCACAAGGCTACTGAGCTTAAGATCAGTGTCTAAGACCGAATCATTTCCCACTGAGTGAAACAGTGCTAAGGATGGAATCATCACCCAACACATATAATATAGATTATTTGATTATTATGAAATATGTACATTTATGAGTTATATGAATTATTGATGCATACATAACATTCTTTGACCAAGTCATTAAGATAACTTTTCATGTTAGGATTGGCACGCAGGACTTAAACATTGATATCCATAGTTTTACATTCAAAATCAAGGTTAAGGTGGGGAAGTTTTCTTATACTACATTTATCCTTATTATATTTTATGCTCGATATTTATGAGTTAATGACAGACATGATAAGGAGGGATCGAAGTTGATCTGCGATCGAAGTTGATCGGTACACATGTTTTTGGTCGAAGTTGACCGGGGTCGAAGTTGATCTGTTTTTAAAGTTTGAGTCGAAGTTAACTCGGTGGTCTGTGTGACTACGTAATTCTTACATGTTCTAATTTTCCATAATATGTTTGGTATATTATATAGTTTGGATAAGTGTATACTCCACTGAGTAGTCGTACTCACCCCCTTATATTTTAACATTTTTCAGGGAATGGCTCGGCCGATGCGTATAGGTGTTGGTGGTGATGGTCGCACGAGGAAGGATTTATGAAAATGAATATTGCATTAAACTATTTGATCATGAACTTTGCATTTTATTTTCGAAAAATAGTAGTCGCATGTGATTTTATTTTTAAGTCTTCCGCTGAGTAGTAAAATAAAATTTAGTTTTTTTCAATGATTCTTTTCCATGCAAATGTTTTGAAAGAATTGAAATAAGCATGTTAAGTATGAAGTAACGTCCCTAGTTAAGTTTTGAAAATTGGGGCGTTACACATCGAGTATGAAGAATAGGATTCTGAGTGATTGCAATGGCACTGGAGCTGTCGCAGAAGATCGACACTTCATTCTGAATGATGTTATAGTTGCGTAGCTGCTGTCTCAGCCAAAGTATTTGGGCGCAGAAACTTCCGGCAGCCATGTATTCAGCTTCAGTAGTTGACGTCGCTACTGAATGTTGTTTCTTTGAGAACCATGATATTAGCTTACTGCCGAGGAACTGACAAGTTCCCGAAGTTGATTTTCGGTCAATCCTACAACCTACGTAGTTAGCATCAGAATAACCAGTTAGTTCAATCTTATCATCTGCTGGATACCATAAACCCATGTCAGGTGTTCCTCTGAGATAGCGGAGAATGTTCTTTGCTGAGTCCATGTGGCTCTGGTTAGGATTCGCCTAAAATCGAGCGCAGACACCTACAACATAAGTTATGTCAGGTCTAGTAGCAGTTAGATATAATAAAGAACCAATAATTGCGTGGAATTCAGTATGGTCTACTGATACTCCCGCTCTGTCAAGATCGATTTTCTTGTTCGTGTTCATCGGGATCTTGATTGGATTGTCGGATGTACAACCGAATTTCTTGATGAGGTCTCGAGAGTATTTGCCTTGATTAAAGAATGTTCCCTTCTCTGATTGTATGACTTGAAATCCGAGGAAATAATTCATCTCTCCCATCATTGACATCTCGAATTTATCCTTCATCATTTTCTCAAACTGTTGACACATAATGACAATCTTCGAACCCAAGATGATGTCATCTACATAGATCTGCACAAGTAATATGTCATCGTCTAGATGAATGCTGAATAGTGTGTGGTCTACTGTGCCTTTCTGAAAACCTTTCCGAAGAAGAAACTCAGACAGGGTATCGTACCAAGCCCTGGGTGCTTGTTTTAACCCATACAGAGCCTTTCTGAGTCTATACACTTGATGTCCCTACTGAAAGCCGGGAGGCTGTTCTACATAGACTTCTTCTTTCAGTACGCCATTCAGGAACACTGACTTCACCTCCATCTGATAAACTCTGAAGCGTTGATATGTTGCGTAGGCGAGGAATGGTCTGATTGCCTCTAATCTTGAAACTGGAGCAAGCATTTCATCGAAATCTATCCCCTCGGCTTGACAGTAGCCTTTTGCCACGAGTCTAGCTTTGTTCCTTACTATGACGTTGTTTTCATCGCACTTGTTCTTGAAGATCCATTTAGTTCCGATCACGTGTTGATGTCGGGGTCTGTCAACAAGCTCCCGTATGTCGTTCCTTGTGAACTAATTCAGCTCATCTTCCATGGCAATGATCCAATCAGCATCTTTAAGTGCATCCTCAACAGACTGAGGTTCTTCAGTAGACAAGAAGCAGGAATACAGAGCACTCTCTCCTTGACCGAATTTGGATCTTGTCTTTATACTTGCTGAAGGATCTCCAATAATAAGGTCTGAAGAGTGAGCCTCCAGCCATGATCGACGATGTTTTAACTCTTTATCTGAAATTTGTTTAACACATATAGTAGGTGAGTTAGGCATTTCAATTGTACTATTCTGAGATTGAAGTAATTCAGTTACTAGAGTCGGGTCTACTGAGTAATCAGGTTTAGGGGCATTTAGCTCAGGAACTTTATTTGTTCCCCCTGAAATGTTATTCTCAGTAGAGGTATCAGTTACCACTTGGGTTTCTTCATCGACCTGAGTTACCAGGGATAGATTATGTTCAGTAGAATCAATATGTTCAGCTATGTTTGCAGCTGGCTGTGATTCAGTAGTCTTGTCTTCAGTTTCCTCTTCTGAATCATCATCCCAACACAGCTGGATCTTTTCAACATTATCCTTTAAGGTTAGATCCTGTAGCTGTTTACTGATGTCCTCAGATTTTGAATTTGAGTTTCTGCTCCTGTCTTCAGTAGCAAACACATTAAAGACAACATGGGGGCTTTCCTCCACGCAAAGGGTCCGGTTGTTAAAAACTCTGAAGGCGTTGCTGACCCGGGAGTATCCTAAGAAAACTCCCTGGTCTGACTTGTTATCAAAAGTCTTTAACTGATCCTGTCCATTATTGTGCATAAAGCACTAACACCCAAAAACATCAAAAGAAGATAAGAAAGGCTTCTTGCCGTTCCGTAATTTATATGGTGTCTTCTGATGTTGCTTTGTCCATAGTGATCTGTTCTGAGTGTAACACACAGTATCAGTTGCTTCTGCCCAAAATTTAGATAGGAGTCCTGAGTCTGCCAGCAAGGTTCTTGCTACTTCTTTGAGTGTTTTGTTCTTTCTCTCAGCGTTCCCAATTTGTTGAGGCGTGCGTGCAGCAGACATCTGATGCTCTATGCCTTCAGATTTGCAGAACTCTTCCACCATTGAATTTAGGAACTCAGTTCCTCTGTCTGAACGAATCTTTCTGATTTCGGTGTTCTTCTCGACACTGAGCTTTTTCAGAAGTGCAGGCAACTCTGTTTTGACGTCAGACTTGTTGGTAATAAATATGACCCATGTGTAGCGCGAGTAGTCATCAATGACCACTAAAGCATACTTCTTACCTCTGATCATCACAAGAGAGACTGGACCGAACAAATCTATGTGTAGGAGCTGAAGGATTCCATCCTTGGAAGGTGATGGAACTTGTGGATTTTGCTTCTTTGTTTGCTTTCCCTTCAGACATGCCTCGCACTGAGTGTCTTTGCTGAACACTTCATTCGGCAGTCCTCTCACTAGGGTGTTTCTAGCTAGCTTGTTGAGCATCTTGAAGTTGAGATGGCTAAGTCTTCTATACCAGAGCTATCCCGTTCTGCTGATTTCCAGTGAGCTACGCGTATGTTCTTTTTGCGCGAACCTGATAACACTGTTTTCCTGTAGATTTATCAATAACATCACAGAAACCAGCGTCAAAAATTACTCTATTCGAGTTATCACAAAATTAACTAACAGAGAGAAGATTATGTTGAAGTCCTTCAACATATGATACTCTTGGAACTATGGCAGTTCCAATGCTGAGGGTTCCATAGCCTCTGGTGTAGCCTTTTGCATTATCTCCGAACTCGATTCTGAGTCCTTCTTCAGTGATATAATTCTTCAGTAGACTCCTCTGGTACGTCATGTGTCTTGAGCATCCGCTGTCCACGTACCATGGGTCCTTGTGCACCTGCAAAACTGAATTATTTTCAGGTACCCTTTATTTTTGATTTTAGGTCCTTAGATGTTAGTTTTGGAAACCCAAATCTATCTTACGACCCTGGTGGTCTCAGAGAGTTTCTTCCCACTCTGATCAACATACTTAACCACTGGACTGGTTGATGTTAACTTCTGAGGCTTTACTAGTTCAGGAGTCATGACCTTCTGAGGTGGTGGACTGCTGACTTAACCTTCTGAACGGCTTTCTTCTTCTTCTTCTGACTTTTGGTACCTCTTCTGACTATAGGATCATAATAATATGACCGATACTGAGCTAGATGTGTCAGCTGCGGAGGTCCATACTGATCAAGCCATCTCACTTTGCTGGTTCCCCCTTGACTGAACTGGGGTGATCTTTAGCTAATCTTCTTATCAGATTTCTTATAGTTATGATGAGGTGCCTTCATCTTCTGTATGTTCTTTGCTAGGGGGTTTAGTATTTCAGCATTGATTGTGTCCCCTTGAACAAACCTATCAGTCAGCCGATTATCTGAGCGTGTGGGGCCAGAGGTGGAGGCTCCATGGCTGAACCCGAGTCCCTCCTTGCAATGTTTTTTCTTGTTGTTGGCTAGCATCGCCTCAAGCTTTTTCTCAGCTCACATATAACGCTTTGTCTTCAGGTTCGTCTTGACATCATCACTTTTCTTGAGTGTTTCATGCTCGGTATGAAGTCCTGAGAACTTTTGCTTCAGTAGACTCAATTCAATATCCTTCTGAGTCAAGTCATTGGTCAGTATTGAGATCAGACCTTCTTGTTGCTGAGACTTGGTCATCAGAGAGTTAATCTCCTCCCTGAGTCTCAACATAAGTCCTTCCGACTCAGTAGCAACCTGACTCTCCTGAGAAAGTCACTGATTCTCCACTTTCAGGGTATCAAACTCCTGAAAAGTCTTACTGAGCTACTTCGTATGCAATCGCGACGTCTAGATTCTCATCTGCACCAGAAATAGTGTCTTGTGTGCAGTGTGAAGAAGAGTTAACTGGTGCATGAGAGTTTACCTCATCCTCTTCTCCTGCCATTAGACACTTTTCAGTATCTTCTTCAAGATCTTGTGCCATGAAGGCAACTTCATCATCTGATGAATCTATGAAGGAATCGACTTCATCTAAGTCATATGAAAGTTCACCGACAATGTATGCTTGACGCTTCTTGATGAACTTCTCCCTTCGAGCTTTTCGTGTAGCTCTTTCAGCTGTACTAAGCTCAGGACAATCATATTGGTAGTGTCCTGGCTTCTTGCAGTTGTAGCAGGAGGTGACTCTGCCTTCTTTGCGCTCACTGTCTTTCGACTGTGCAGAATCCTCCTGTTTCTTGCATTCAGAAGTATGCGGTTCAGGAGTGCGCTTAGGTGTATATTCAGACTTACTCTTTGAGTCTCTGACGACTCTAGAGAGTTTTCTGCGCCGCTCATTTTCCTTCTGATATTTGATGGCAAGCAGTGTATATCTCTTAGCTAGGCTTCCTTCTTGTAGATCGCTGGTTGAAGGCTCAACTTTGCTAGATACGGGAGTTGCTGTGCTGACTAATGCTTTGAAAGCATGGTCAATCTAAGTGTCAGCTTGAGCTCGTTGCTTCCTTTGGGGTAGACCGAACTCGAACTCATCAGCTTTCAATTCTTAAAATATATGATCTGGAGAAATAATGTCAAGATCAGAATGTCTAAATAAAGTAGCAAAGGGAGTCCAATGTCCGTCTGGCAGTGCTCTCAAGATTTTGAGATTCATCTCTCGGTTGGAGAACGTCTTTCCCAGCCCGTTGATGGTGTTCATTAGATCCATAAATCTGATGTTAAGATCTTCGATTGTTCCCCGGGCATGAGCGAAAGTCTCCCCAGCTTCTGGAGTTCCAGCGCTAACTTTTTAGCTTTGATCTTCTGAGCCCCCGACTCAGTAGCGCCAAAGCATCCCAGAGTTCTTTGGCGGACTTGTAATCCTGAACTCTTCTGAGATAGGAGTCGCTCAGGGTGGTCAGTACGGCATTCCTGGCAACCCGATCTAGATTGTGAAACTTCTTCTCTTCTGGAGTGAAGAGGCTTTTGTTATTTGGAACCTTCTTCCCGGTCACCATTCCTCCTCCTTGTGCTGGAGCCTGTACTTCGACACTATCGATCATGGGTAAGATAGGTCCGTCTTCCAAGACTTCTATCATGCTGTCGTGGAGGGAAGTCAAATGAGCTTCCATTCTTACTCGCCATACCCCGTAGTTCTCTACTGAGAACATGAGAACTATCCTGATTCCTGACGTATCAAATATTTTAAATAATGATATGAATGAAGAATGATATGCAGTGAAAAAGTTTTCAGGATCCATTCAAGGAGACTAGTTTCAGGTGTTGGTCTTGAGATAAACGTTCAGGTGTAGACGGGGGGGGGAATACACCTGAAAGCTATCTCAACTTAAAACGCGAACACTCCTTTTCAGGAGAGTGGATTGCTGAAATAATTCAGTAGACCAAGTTAGCTGTTCTGGATCGCGTGGACAGAGTGACTGACTATACTGAGGCCAGCTAGCTGACTGATGTCAGAATTCAGTACCTTTCAGTAAGAGTTCAGTAGAGTGCGGAAAACTATAGGCCTGATTCAGTTGAGTTTGAAAACTTTTTTATTAAAACTGTTTCAGTAGGTTAGTGCATTCAGTTTAAGCTTTGCTGAAACTCTTCTGTATGATTTTGTAAAACGGTTTTCAGTTATGAACAATAATCAATGCAACAGTAAAAACAGAACACAACGATTTTAAAGTGGTTTGGATATCAAACAATCATACGTCCACTGTCCCGAAAAGATCAGGATGCTATTTTATTATACTGAGTTAGTCTCATTCGGTTTGTGCACTGGACAAACACTGGCCTTGAGGATTATACTGGATCAAACTGAAGTGTTTGACAACCTCTCCAACAATGAAGGAGTTCTTAACAATAAGAACAGTTCAATAATGAACTCATTCGGGTCTAAGCTATAGATATATTCAGTGGAGCTTAGGTTAGAGGGAAGGGAACAAGAAGGTGGCTTCTAGAGTGATGAACAGTGAGGAATAATCTCTCTGGGTTCATGTTCTATCACTTAGATACTATAGGCTTTGATTCAAATCAGCTTGGTTCCCTTGAGCAAGGATGTCGCCTTTCGCTTGAAGTGTTTCTCTGTTGTTCTTGTGGAAAGCTTTGAGTTCTGTAAGTATATTGCTCGTAATCGCTCGTTCGTGTACTTGGTCGTCTTGTACGATTTGATTTTCCCTCTATTTATAGAGGTGAGCTATGGATAGATCCGTTGGAGACGAATGATCCACGTGTCACTCTTTTTGGGCAGCCAACGGCTCCTTTAAGGAATCTTGCAGAGTCTTTTCCTCCATTTCTGGAAACAGGTGGACTTGCAGCTTTTACCAGAACTTTGACAGCTGGCTGCTCGTCATTGGTCGAGGTATAGAAAGTAGTTGAGACATGCAGACTTCTAGGCAAATACTGAAGCTGACTTCTCTGATAACCTTGGATGACTCTACTGATTTAACATATAAGATTTAACCTCTGACAATCAGGGAAATTGTTAGGCCGTTGCTGAGTCTGACCTGGGTTCAGTAGTATACTCCTGCTGAGTCCAACTCTACTGATGGTCGACTCTGAGTTCATTGAACTGCTCCTACTGACTCCATTCAGTATGTTGCTCCTGCTGAGTCCAGCACTACTGAATCAGTATGCTGCTCTTGCTGAGTCCAGCACTACTAAGTCTTCACTTCATGGTACTGAGGCAGATAGTCTACTAAAGGATTAACAGACAGAACTCTAAGCCTGAACCATGATGAAGGAATGTCTACTGAGTTTAAAACTCTCAGAGACTAAGGCATTACTATTACAACGAAAAGGTTCACCAATCAAATTATGGTTTTGGGATCATTCAAATCTTCTAGACAATATACTACTGAATCATCTCCCACAAATATATTTTATCCATAATTTTTTTTTTCGTACTTGTATAATTTATATAGAATTGAGAAGGAGAAATATATTATACCTTCCATAGTTGGTGGATCAGGAGAAACATCCTTAGCTTAGGCAATAGCGATAGAGAAGATAACCAAATTCGATGATGAGCTGATAGATAAAGATGAGCCAAAGCGCTCGGTAGCAAAAGGAAATAGAAAGGCTAAACAATCACCTACCCCCCCTACCTAAGTTCAAAAGCCCTATGGAACAACATCAATATGATAGGAAAAGGGCTGAAAGACGGCAATCTAAAGAAGAGGCTAGAGCTGCTAAAATGAAAACTCAGAAGAAGCCTGTAAAGATTACAGCAGATGTGCCTAAAAAGATAATATCAGTTATTCCAGGATAGTCAAGAGCTAATGCTGCTAAAGCAAAAGAAGAAGGTGAGGAAGCTAAGAAATCTCAAGCAGTTGAATCGTCTGCAAAAGACTCAGAAGCTGAAACAGAGACTACATCTGAAAGTCATGTTCCCTCAATGACATTGTCTAAGGAACAAGAAGATGAGCAAAAAGCTATATGGGATCCTTTTGAAAGAGGACTTGACATAACTGCTGAGGCTAGACAGGTCAGTGAAGTAAGAGAAAGACTAAGATTAGCTGATCTAAAAGCGTTAAGAGAGAAAACAGAGAAGGAAGCCATAGAGCGCATTTCGAAGAGAGATAGATTCCAACCACATACAATTTTTTCAGACGAGGACCTCAAAAGAACCTTCTAAAACATACTCTGCACCCCCGTCTTGACAAGTGGATTTCGTGGAAATTCAATCAGAGATGGGAGGAAATCAAGATAGGCTTTACAAGAGTTTTTATGTATGTCAAATGTTGAAAAAATCAGTTGATGCTGATCAACTATTTGAAGAAGTCTTGATTATCTCTGAATCAGATCTATACGTTGAAGTTAAGAAAATTTTGGATTCAGAAGGATTTTCACCGAAAGCGCCGGAATTTAGAGTTCTTCCTCCTCGTGTGACCTTAAAAGGAAACATATAGATGAAGGAGATAAGGAAAGAAGTCAAGATAGCAAAAGGCAAGAAATCTCTATTTCATCACTCCAAAGAATATCTAGCAAATTTAAAGCCAAGCTTCAGAAGTTCAAATCTAAAAGAAAATGTGATTACTCTCTGATTTTTGTTATTTTTATAGTGATAGTAAGATTTATGTACTTGTAATCTCTTTATCATAAACGAATGGCTAAGACAACTACTCATTGTCACTTATGGCTTTTTTTTTGTTTGTTCAACACTACTTATCACCTAAGTGATCAACATACAGTCACACATGTGCTTATTGCTTAATATTTATGATGTATTCATATTCATAGATTGTAATGGTTTTGACATCATAAAATGGGGGGAGATTGTTGGGAATATGATTCAGTATAAGATATGATAAGATTTGAAGATCCCAAAACCCCTAGCTGAATGATGAACCAGTATAATTTAATCGTTTAGTTGAGTTCAGCATGTTAGTAAAGTTCAGTAGTTGATAAGATCATGTTGGGTGATGATTCTATCCTCAGCACTGTAATACTTAGTGGGAAATGATTCTATCTTCCGTACTGATACGCGCTCAGTAGGCTTATGCTCTGAGTGAATCTATGAAGATTTGAAGATCCCAAAACCCTATCTTGATTGGTGAACCATTTCGTTGTAATTGTTTTTGTCACTGGGGGTTCAGACTCAGTAGACACTCTGCTCTGGTTCAGGCGTTCAGTAGATTATCAGCCTCAGCACCAGATGTAGAAGACTCAGTAAATCTTGGACTCGGCGGGAGCAAGATATCGAATAGAGTCGATAGAACCGAACTCCGGCGAGAGTAGTTCACTGTACTCAGAGCTGATCTTCAGTAAAGCCATCTCAGCATATTTGCTACTGAATCAAAGATCAGACTCAGCAACGGCCCGACAGTTTTCTGAACTGTCAGATCTTTTGAATGACAATCAGCATAGTCAAATACGAGGAAGACAGAAGTCAACTTCAGTATGCCTCAAAGTTCGTTCTGTCTCAACTGCTTTGTAAACCTCGACGAAAAACAAGCAGACACCTGTCCTATACCTACTAAAGCTGCAAGTCAACAACTTTCCAAAAAAGGAGGGAAAGGACACTGTCACTCTACTTCAAAAGAGCCGTTAGCTACCAAAAGAGAGAGAGTAAGGGATGATCATCTCCAACGGATCTTTCCAAGACTCTTCTCTATAAATAGAGGGATCATTCGAAATTTGAAGCTCACGAGAAAACACAAGAACACGGAGTATTCAACTAGCAAATCAAAAAGCTAAAGTTTTCCACAAGAACTCGAAGAATATTTCTCCGGCGAAAGACTACAATCTAGCTCTTAGGGAACCAAGCTGAACCGATATACAAGCCTCTAGTATCCAAACGACGTTACACAAACCCAAAGCTAAACTCAGCTGTTCGTCATTCTAGAAGCTACATTCTCGTTCCCTATCCCTCTAACCCTAAGCTCAACCGAATATATCCATAGCTTAGATGAAGGAGTTCATATTTGAACCTGATCCTTATTGTAAAAGGACTCCTTCATAGTTGGAAAGTTAGTCAAACGCTTCAGTTTGATACCTTTGTAACCGAGACTTGCTCGAGTATAAATTTCAAGACGCGGCTTTGTCCCCGTATACAAGGCCGACCGAGACTAACTCAGTATAATAAATAACCTCCTGATCTTTCGGGACAGTGGACGTAGGATCCTGTGTATCCGAACCACTTTAAAAATCTATGTGTCTCTCGCTTGTTCTCTTATTTACTGTTGCATTGATATTAACTGTTCATACTGAAAATTATCCTTTAAAATCATTCAACTAAGTTTCAGCGATCTTAACTGCTTATTCTTCTGAACTGAAACTGTTTTGATAAAACGTTTTCCACTCAACTATTTTGGGCCTACACATTTCCGCACCACTGAACTCCAACTGAAGATACTGAATTCGGACTCATTCAGTTAGCAGGTCTCAGTAGAGTTAGTATCTCTTTGCCTAACGAGATTGAGCAGTATGCAGTCTGCTTTGAATTCATTCGATGCGACACCATCCTGAATAGGACTGTTCGTGTTTCAAGTTGAGAAATCGGTTTCAGGTGTATTCACCCCCCCCCCCCACCCTCTACACCTGAACGTGCTCTCGGGACCAACATATCAGTAGCATATCTTTTGTCTCAGCCCGATGGACTCAGTATCGAAGATCAATATGATTGTTCAAAACCTATTGAATGTGTGTTGAAACTCAGTACAAAGGAATCAACATGCAAGCTCAACATTACAGAAGAATGTCAATAGAGGACAACTCAGTTAAAATGTCAGAGGTATCAGAGGAAGTCAATTTAGCATCTGTCTTGAAGTTTGAACAAGCCTCACAATCCATTCAACCTTGACCAATGAGGCGGTGTCAGTACTGTACTTGCACTGACTAAAAGCTGCCATTGTTGGTCCCGAGTCAAACGTTCAGGTGTTCGGGGGGAAGGGGGGGTGAATACACCTGAAAACCTTTTTCTCAAACTCAAAACGCGATCAGTCCGTTTCACGGAAGATGTCTACTGAATAAATTCAGTAGACCAAGCAAGCTGATCTTGATCGCGCGGACAGAGTGTCTGACAGTACTGAGGTATGCTAGCTAACTAATGTCAGAATTCAGAACCGTTCACCAGAGGTTCAGTAGCGTGCGGAATTGTGTAGGCTCGATTTTAGTTTGTCTCGAAAACGTTTGTTTATGAATGTGGTTCAGTAGATTAGTGCGATGTTTTGTACTGAATAGCAGTTGTATGATTATGTAAGATATTTTCAGTATGAGTAGTTATCAATGCAACAAATAAACGACACAACATTTTTTAAAGGGGTTCGGATACGCAAGATCATACGTCCACTCGTCCTTAACAACACATGATATTATTTTATTATACTGAGTTAGTCTCAGTTAGTTTCTACGTAGGACAAACTTTTACTTGTGATTATACTGAGCAAGTCTCAGTTTACAGGGTCAAACAAGATTGTTTGAATGTATCTCCAACTATAAAAGAGTTCTTAACAGTAAGAATAGTTCAATGAATGAACTCCTTGGGTTTAAGCTATGGATATTACAATGAGCATAATGTTAGAGGGTGAGAATGATAAAGGCTTCTAGAGTGAAGAACAAAGAGGGAGATATAAATTTTGGGTTCGTGTTCTTCACTTGAATAAACGATAAATATTCTAGATCTTTGATTCTTTGAATGCTTGAGTTCCCGTATGATCGCTTGTGTGATTGTGTAGCGCGACTTGAAGAATCACGACCTTCCCTATACTTATAGTAGTTAACATGGATAGATCCGTTGGAGACAAAACAGTCCACGTGTCACTCTATATAGGTAGCAAACGACTCCTTCCTTTGAATTCTGTAGAGTCCGCTTCTTTGCAGAAAGTGGTTAACTTGCAACTTTTTTTGAATACTTTGCCAGCTGGCTGCTTGTCATTGGTCGAGGTACAGAAAAGTGGTTGAGGCATTCAGACCTTAAGGTTAATGATGAATCTCACTTTTCTCAGATTTACGACCTCGGACAACTCTACTGAATCTGACTTGAAGTCTACTGTCAGTTAAGCAACTGACAGGCCGTTGCTGATTCTGACCCATAGGTTCAGTAGTATACTCCTGCTGAGTCCAACTCTACTGAAGGTCAAGACTCTGAGTTCAATAAACTGCTCCTGCTCAGTCCAATTCTACTGACTCCTGAACAACTTTCAGTATGCTGCTCTGCTAAGTCCAACCATACTGAATCTTCACTCCATGGTACAGAGGCGGATAGTCTACTGAAGGACAGCAGACAGAACTACTGAACCGGACCATGCTGAAGACGAGTCTACTAAGTCTGCAAAACTCAAAGACAAAGATGTTAACTTTTACAAGGGAATGGTTCACCAATCTACATAGGGTTTTGAGATCAGCCAAATCTCCTACTTATTAAACAACAGTTAAATCATCTCCAAATAATTTCCCCCTATTTAATGATGCCAAAACCTATCACTATCAAAAAATATCTAACACTATCTAAGAATCTAAAGAGCTATCTGATACAAACTCCTTACAAATATTACAATTAGAAACTATGGAGAGTATCTTCTAGTCTTCTGAACTAAGCAAGAACCGAACACACAAATAATCAGTGGTGTGTGAGTCAGCAATCACTTAGGTGATTCTGAGTGTGAAAGTAAAAATGAAGCAGGCCATGGAGACACTAAGGAATTGTCAGGCCAAGTAACAATTGATGTACATTAATGATAAGAATTAGAGTACAGTTAAATCAAATTGCTACACTAAGGAATACAACAGACACAAACAATCAAGACTACTTCTTAGCAGATTTGAAGCATTGAATCCTTGCCTTGAAATCATTTGATTTATCTTCAGGCAAAGGAAGTGCATACATCTTGAAGGTGTCTCGCCTCAGCTTCTGAATCTGCGGAATATCTTCTGGATCAGTACGTTCGAGTTCAAAAGCTTTGGCTGCATCCTTAGCTTCCTTTTCAATCACAGCTGTGTATAATGATCTGTCTTGTTTCCTAGGTGGTGGCAGAGTTCTGAAGGCCGGAGTTCTAACAGCAATGTTATCTTCAAAAAGGGCCTTCTAAACTGTATTATGGACTTCATTATCACACCTCTCAATCCATTCAGCAAACTGCTCAGCTTTCATGGAGTCGGGCCAAAACTACCATATGTAATATCTCTTGATTAATTCAGCTTTGATCGTCTCCCAAGCCTCAGTCCCAGGGCATCCACTGATCTACGCGAGGCCATCTATGAATTTTCTGATCATCATGATTGCGGCCTTATCTGAAGAATTTGTAGGTTGTTGGGATGTCCCTGTCCTTAGGAGGTGGTGACCTAGGCTTCAGTCGTTCAGCTTTTCTTGCCTCTTCAGCTGCCTTCTCCTTGGCTAAGGCCTCTTTCCTTCTGAGCTCTTCGAGTGGATACCATTCAGCTCTTCTGTCAAGTGCTCTTATGCTGAAATTAATCATCTCATCTATAGTAGGCTCAGCCGACTTCTTCTTCATTTGCTGGGATGTGTCAGCCTGATTGTTCTTCTCAATTTCTCTCTCCTTCTCTTGTGCTTTGTCAGCATCGTCTTGGAGAGAGAGCTTCCTGACCACCTACCTCTAAGTGGGCTTTCTGGTAGGGACTTTTGTCCTAGCCTTCGCAGGGGCTTTCTTCGGCTTATTTGCCGCCTCAGCCTCAGCGATCTCGCGAGCCAGCTTTTCGTTAGCATCAATATGTGCTTTCTCTGTTGGACTGATGTATCTTTTGGGTCGGGCAGGAATTTTCAGAATTGAATTTCCCTTCCCAGATACTGGTGGAGGCAGAGGAGTATCTTCATCGTCCGACTCCTCTAGGAACGCGGTCATTTCTTCTATAATCTTCTGAGTAGGTTCAGAAGTACCCATTCCAGCCTATTTGGATTCTGAGCCCCTTGGGCCAGTCTGAATCTCAGTAGCTCCGGCAGGACTGATGCCTTCTGAAGGGAGTCTGAAGTTATTGATAAGGGCTTGCTTCAGTGACATCTTCTTCAGAAACGGAGCTGCCTTGGTTGGATTATGAATATCATAAACTTTGAATGTTCCAACCAAGTCCCCATATTCCTCCTCTAAGTTGAGATACATCTCGACTATATGATGAGGTAGGAAGTACGAGGGTTTCTTCGAAAGAAACAACTCCAGGCCAGTTGCCTGCAAGGCATCATATATCTCATCCAAAAACTCCAATCAAGCTCCATGACAGGCTCAAACCATACTCTGTCTTTCTCCAGGATTTCAACGATATCAGTACGAGTGCTAGAGATAATAAGATTTACCGTAAAAATCTCTGAAACAGATGAAAAATTCTTAGTTATGCAGAAAGATTTTCAGAGACTTTTATGGTTTATGCAGAAACGACAATGGCGAATATGGCGTTTTGTGAAAGATCACGTCGATATATAGTTTATTTGAATATGAAACATTTTTTATCGACGGTTGGGATTAAATCCCGCTTTTTCAGTGGACAGCCACGATTTAATCATATAAAAGAAGTCATGATTATTGTGCTTCCTAGTCAAATCTCAGATTATATAGTCCTAAGAAGTAAGTTGATATGACATGCATTAAATGCGAAATAGTTTCAGCAAAGAGAAGATAGAATGTCGTGTAATAAATGATAATGATTTAATAAATGACATTCTTTAAGGCGTTAAGTGCAATGCTAAACCCTTTTATCATAAAAACCTTTTTAGACTGAAAACACCTTTTTAATGTATGCTGAGTTGACTAGTGAAAGAGATACGCAAACCTGTCAGCTGAACATAGTAGTCAGCTAATACCACGAGTAGTTGGTTGCTGAATCTCGAAACTCAATGAATTCAGTGTAGAATGAGTGTTCCCCCTTACTGAGGGTACTCCATCTAAAACGCTTTACTGAGTAAAGTTAGTAGGTTCTAGGAGACCGAGCTCTACTGAAAGATATCTAAATCAAGCTTCAACTAGAGGCTTGGTCAGAATATCAGCCCTTAGAATGTCAGTGTGGATCTTCTCCAATTTGACATCCTTCTTTTCGACATGATTGCAAATGAAGTGGTGTCGAATGTCCACGTGCTTGCATCTTATATGTAGAACATGATTCTGCGAGATGGCAATGATACTGGTACTGTCACAGTAGATCAGCACTTAATTCTGAATTACATCGTAGTCACGCAATTGCTGTCGAAGCCAAAGGATCTGGTTGTAATAACTTCCAGCAACCATGTATTCAGCTTTAGTAGTGGATGTGGCTACTGAATGTTGTTTCTTGGAGAACCATGAAATCAGCTTGCTACCGAGGAACTGACACGTTCCTGAAGTTAATTTTCAGTCGCTTGCAGCCTGCATAGTTAGCATCAGTATAGCTAGTTAATTCAAAATTATCATGTTGTGGATACCATAACCCTCTGTCAGGTGTGCCGTTGAGATATCGGAGAATCTCCTTTGCTGACTCCATATGGCTCAGCTAAGGATTCGCCTGAAATCGAGCACATACACCTACTACATAAGTTATGTTAGGTCGACTAGCAGTTAGATATAATAATGAACCAATTAAAGCACGATAATCAATAGAAGCTACTGGTGCTCCCTCTTTGTCTAGATCAATCTGGAAGTTTGTGTTCATAGGGATTTTAACCTGTTTGCTGAACTCACATCCGAATTTCTTGATAAGTTTCTTCGTATATTTGGCTTGATTCATGTTGGTCCCGAGAGCACGTTCAGGTGTAGAGGAGGGGGGGGGGGGTGAATACACCTGAAAACCGATTTCTATACTTAAACACGAACAGTCCTTTTTCAGGATAATGTCATGCTGAACAGGTTCAGCTGACCAGATAAGCTATTCTGAATCGTGTTGGCAGTGTGACTGACTCTACTGAGATCTGCTAGCTGACTGGGAGTCAGAATTCAGTATCATGCAGATAGAGTTCAGTGGTGCGGAATAGTGTAGGCCCAAATCAGTTGAGTTGGAAAACTTTTTTAATAAAACAGTTTCGATGAGATTAGTGCATCCGGTTAAGTTCATTTGAAACTCGGTTGAATGATTTAAGAAGGCTTTTCAGTATGAACAGTTAAATCAATGCAACAGTGAAAAAGAATACGATACACAGAGATTTTTAAAGTGGTTCGGACACAAAAATCCTACGTTCATTGTCCCGAATGATCAGGAAGCTATTTATTATACTGAGGTAGTCTCAGTTGGTTTGTACGCTGGACAAACTCTGGTCTTGAGATTTATACTGAGCAAGTCTCAGTTTACAAGGTTATCAAACTGAGTGTTTGAAAAACTTTCCAACTATGAAGGAGTTCTTTACAATAAAGAACAGTTCAAAGATGAACTCCTTCGTCTAAGCTATGGATATATTCTATTGAGCTTAGGTTAGAGGGATAGGGAACAGTGAAGTGGCTTCTAGAACGACGAACAGCTGAGTATGACTTTGGGTTCGTGTATCGTCGTTTGGATACTAGAGGCTGTATTTAACAGTTCAGCTTGGTTCCCTAAGAGCTAGAATATAGTTCTTCACTGGAGATGGATTCTTCAAACTTCTTGTGGAGAACTTAGGCTTTTCGAGTTTGTTCGTTTGAATGCTCTGTGTATGTGGTTTTTCTTATTGTTTTTCTTTTCGTTTCTTCCTATGAGCTTCAAATTAATTTATCCCTCTATTTTTAGAGAAGAGTGTTGGTCCCAAGAGCACGTTCAGGTGTAGGGGGGGGGGTGAATACACCTGAAACCGATTTTCTCAACTTAAACACGAACAGTCCTTTTCGGGATAATATTGTACTCAATGAATTCAGCAGACCAGAAAGCTGTTCTGAATCGTGTTGGCAGAGTGACTGACTCTACTGAGATCTGCTAGCTGACTGAGCGTCAGAATTCAGTATCATGCAGATAGAGTTCAGTGGTGCGGAATAGTGTAGGCCCAATTCAGTTGAGTTGAAAACCGTTTTTAATAAAACAGTTTCAGTAGATTAGTGCGATCAGTTAAATTTGCTGAAACTCAGTCGAATGATTTTAAAGGATAGTTTTCAGTATGAACAGTTAAAATCAATGCAACAGTAAAGAGAACACAAATGAGAGACACAGAGATTTTTAAAGTGGTTCGGACACAAAAATCCTCGTCCACTGTCCCGAAAGATCAGGAGGCTATGTATTATACTGAGTTAGTCTCAGTCAACTTGTACACTGGACAAAGCTGCGTCATGGAATTTATACTGAGCAAGTCTCAGTTTACACGGTTATCAAACTGAAGTGTTTGACAAACTCTCCAACAATGAAGGAGTCCTTTTACAATAAGGATTAAGTTCAAATATGAACTCCTTCGTCAAAGCTATGAATATGTTCTATTGAGCTTAGGTTAGAGGGATAGGGAAGAAGAAGGTAGCTTCTAGAATGACGAACAGCTGAGTTTAGCTATGGGTTCGTGTAACGTCATTTGGATACTAGAGGCTTGTATGTAACGATTTAAGCTTGGTTCCCTAAGAGCTAGAATGTAGTCTTTCGCCGGAGATATATTCTTTGAACTTCTTGCGGAAGACTTGGGCTTTTTGGATTAGCTCGTTTTGAATACTCTGTGTTCTTGTGTATGCGAAGGTTCGGTTCGTGTTCTTCCCGTGAGCTTCAAATTTCGATTTATCCCTCTATTTATAGAGAAGAGATTAGGATAGATCCGTTGGAGATGATGATCCTTTGTCTCTCTCTTTTGGGTAGCTAACGGCTATTTTGAAGTAGAGTGACAGTGTCCTTTCCCTCCTTTTCTGGAAAGTTGTTGACTTACAGCTTTAGTAGGTGTAGGACAGGTGTCTGCTTGTCATTTGCCGAGGTTTGGAAAGTGGTTGAGACGGAACAGACTTCGAGGAGAGCTGTAGCTGACTTCTCTTATCCTCGTATTTGACTATACTGATTAACTTTCAAAAGATCTGACAGTTCAGAAGACTGTCTGGCCGTTGCTGAGTCTGATCGCTGATTCAGTGGTGAACATTCTGAGTTGGCTCTACTAAAGATCAGCTCTGAGTACAGTGAACTACCCCTGCTGAGTTCATTTCCACTGACTCCTTTCAGTATACTGCCCCTGGTGAGTCCAGTATTGCTGAGTCTTCTACTCCTGGTGCTGAGGCTGATAAGCTACTGCGTGCCTGAGCCAGAGAAGAGTGTCTACTAAGTCTGAAACCTCAGAGACAAAAACAAATACAAAGTAATGGTTCACCGATCAAGATAGGGTTTTGGGATCTTCAAATCTTCATAGACTCGTTGCAGAGCACAAGGCTACTGAGTATATGTCAGTACGGAAGACAATCATTTCGCACTATATGCAACAGTGCTGAGGATAGAATCATCACCCAACAATTTCCCCCTATTTGATGATGCCAAAACCTAACAACATCTATGCAAACTAACACTAAACTTGTCAGAAACAGAGCTCCTTACAATATTACAAGTAGAATCAGTGGAGTTGTTCTTCAAGTTCTAGACTACTGAAGGGAGCAGGGCAGAGAGTCAGAATATAGAGACTAAGCATTTCTCCCTGTCTTAACAATTTCCCCCTTCTAGGAAACAACTAGTCTATCAGAATCAAAGCGGCTACTGACAAAGAATCAGTGAGTGTGTGAGTCAGTAATCACTTTAGTGATTTTGAGTGTTAAGCATAAGACAAACACGGCTTATTTAGATAATAAGATATTGTCAAAGCCAAACAGAGATATCATATATATAAATAAGGAAATCAGTACATATACATCTTTGCTAGACTAAAACATACAGGAAATAAAGAAGCTGAACATCACTTGAAGTGACTAATCCTTTCTTTGAATTCTTGAGCTGAATCTTCGGGAAGGGGCACTCCATACATCCGATAAGTGTTCTTCCGCACCTTCATTATCTCAGCAAAGTCCGCTGGCTCATCTTCATCAAGGAATTTTGCTTCAGCAGCGTACTTCACTTCTTTCTCAATTACGCCGAAATGAATATATCAATCTTCAGCGCTTCCCATCTTTGCGTGAATTCTATTGGCATCCATTTGTCTGTTCTCGGCCATCTGTAGGTCTTCAGATCCGAAGGCTTTCTGAACTTCCTGTATCTGTAGGGAATGTCAGCCTTAGACGGGATCCTCTGACTTGCTTCTTTCTCTGTTCTCAGCCTTAGGGCTTCAAGATCTGCCATATGAATCCTTTCTCTGGCAGCTTCAATCTGTCTAGCCTCTTCGCCTCTGTATAAATATCTGTCCAGCTGAGCCCAGATTTCTTCCATCTCTCTATCTTGAGCTTCGGAAGTACTGTAAGAAGTCTTGTGTGATTGCTCTTGTTCTGAGTCAGTAGGCGTAGTAGATTTTTCTTTTGATTTGCCTTGCTGCTCAGTGGACTTCTGCTGTTGCTTCTCCTTTTCTCTATCTTCATCATCTCCAATTTTCAGCTTCCTAGGAGGCAACCTAGCAGTTGTTGGTTTCTTTCCGCCGTGTACTGGAGCCTTTGTTTTTCCTTTAGCAGTCTTTGCTTTTGGCTTGTTGGTTACTTCAGCTTCGGCTATCTCTCTAGCCAGCTACTCATCAGCGGCTATCTGAGCCTCCTCCTCCTTAGTGATATATCTCTTAGATTTCTTAGAGGGAGGGGTCAGGAGCTTCAAGATCTTCTTTCCTTTGCCTTTTACTGGAGGTGGGAGAGGAGCATCTTCCTCTTCTGAGTCCTCCAAGTCAGCATACTCAGCAATCTCTTTAATTATATCCAAAGGAGTTTGGGTTGCCTGAGGTTCTACTTCTATGGGTCCTGAGCCGCTTGGGCCAGTCTCAGTTGATGCTGCAGCTGAGACACCCTGGGCCTCACCAGTTGTAATGGGTTTAGTAGGAGCAGATGTTTGAGCTGAGCTGGCTCCTACTACTGACCTTGTCTTCTTGGGAGACTTCAGTACCTGCTCCTTGGTGGTGGCTTCCCCCTTAGTTGATTTCTCGGTTTTAGCGAGTGCTCGCTTAGCCATCCTTTCCACCTTTATATCCTTTTCCCTTTGGGCCTCCTTTTCCCTTTGGGCCTCCTTTTCCCCCTTTTTGGCATCAGCAATTATAATAGGGGTTGGAGCGGATATCTTGTTGTTCAGGCTGGTGTACGAGGCTGATAATTCATCGAGCTTGTTATGTATTTTGGTCAGCGCCTCGTGCAGCTCGTTCTTCTCACTGATCATATCTTCTATGTAGCGCTTATAAGAATGATCGACTGCTGCCTTGAACTCTTTCAGCTGTGCATCAACCTTATCTTCCATGGCCTGCTGGATAGAAGTGATTCTGAGCTCATTGGCCTGGGATATGGTTGTGATTGACTCAGTGTGGGAGGACTGAGAGGCTTTAAAATTTTCAAGTAGCTTGGCCTGTCCTTCCTGGATCAGTCTTAGTTGAGCTTCGAAATCAGCTTTCTGCTTTGCCAGCGCTTCAGATACGATGATAGAGACGTCAGGGGCGGCTGATTCTGACAATGTAGTTCTCAGCCCCTGAATCTCTGCGCCTGTGGCTTGAGTAGTCTGCTTCCACACTTTGTGGATTGCTGTGGCAAGTGCACGGTTCTGAGTGCCCTGGCTTTTGAGAGCCTTTGCCACTGACTTCGATTGTCGGCCTTTGGGGCTGGGTGCTACTTCAAATGCTGACTCAAGTAAGAGCCGAGCAGGTTCTGCATAAGTTGAAGTACCAGCCGCCGACTTCTCAGGAGCAAGGATACTGAGAGGTAATTTAGTAAGAGTGGGAGTATCCTTGTCCTGTTGAGTTCCCTCATCAGGCTTCTCAGGGCCTGAATCACGGGGTGGGTCCTGACCATCGGGGTCAGACCCATCTGAGGGAGCTGAGCTGGAAGCCTGTTGTCGATCATGCAGCAAGGCCAGCATGGCTGCCCTCAAATCTTCAAGGGTTCCGAGGTCAGCAGGCTCGGAGTAGCCTATCTGCTGCCTCATCCTCAGTTCCTCTTCATGTAATTGTTCGCAGGAGTGATGGATTATATGGCGTTGAAGGTTGTGCCACTCCTGGAACCTCAGTAGCATATGGAATCTGGCCTGCATGGCAATGAGCACTAGATCTGGGTGGCCAACAATCTCCGGGATATGCTCTGTGATTTCTCGGGATGCTCGAGATTGGATAGCTGAGGCTTCCATCCCGATAGATTCTTCTTCAGACGCCGTTTCCGAATCTTCTATGTCTATCGTTGACGTCTATTTCTCAGCAGATGGAAGACTACTGAGTGGGGGGACATCAAAGGGACTGTCCAGCGCTTGAAGGTCTCCGCCATGGACTTCTTCAATTTGAATCCCTTGGTCCACTTCTTCTGCTTGTTCAGTGAAGATGGCTTTCTCCACTGACAGAGTATTTTCAGAAGACTCTGATTCATCTCTCAGTTGCTGCGTCTGCTCAGTCTGTTTAGCAGTTGCCTCGGGTTCTGCCTCTACTTCAGTAGGCACGACGGGAATAGTCTTTTTCAGTCGCTTTGCCGGTGCCTTAGGCGTTTTAGCTTGAGGAGACCGCTTCTTGGATGGCGTAGTCTTCTGAGGCATAGTTTGCTGAACTGAGGGACCTGACCCGATTTGTTGAAGGGCTGCTGCCCTGTTGTGAAATCTTATCTTCTTCACGTTAAAGTATTGCTTGTTGTTGTACGTGATTTGGTCAGATGCGCAGAAGTCCTGAATCATCACGGATAGCTTCAGTCCGTAAAGGACTTTCCTTTTGCGCTCAGTCTGTATGATGCTTTGTCGAATTTGGCAGCTTGAACCATGAATTCGCGGATAAAGAACTCCGTCCAGTTAATTTTGGTTCTATCATAGATAGCCATCATCAGTTGCAGCTTGGGTCTGGATACTTGATCGAAAGATCCGGCTTGACTCGTCAGCAGTTACGTCACTATGTACGCCAGAGCCCAATACTGCGGTAGCATCGTGTTCTTCGGGAATGCGGCTCTGAAGACTGTAGGCTTCCCACAGAAGATGGAGAGGTAGTCATCCATCGTTATATCCCACGGTGCTGACTCCCTCGGAGGGTAGATCGAAGCTTCTTCGAAGAGCTTCCTTGATTGACATTTCCTTCACCTCCATAGCAGCATCGCCGATGTTGTGTACAACGAATCTTCCATGAGTATCGTCGGCTACTGAGTCTGAGTTGAGGTAGACTTCAGCAACCTGCCTCGGGAGAAAGAAGGTGGGCTTCCTCTTCAGAAAACTTTCAAGGCCGGTAATGCGGAGAGCTTCGAAGATCTCATCCATGAACTCCAGATCGCAGGCGTCAAATTCCATGACTGGCTCGCACCAGACACGGTCTTTCTCAAGGATTTCCTGCATATTCTCTGGAGTTGTTACCGTAAGGCCTGCCATTATATCTGTAACAAGCAAGTAGAATTATCAGTATCGAGTTTGATGTTATAATCACTATAGCGATGCTGAATAATGAAACAAGTTAAAGACAATCTAATACCGTACCACTGAAAATCTGAGAGTTTTAAGAAGATTAGATGAAGTTTGCAAGTAAGGTTTGGAGGAAGTGGATCTCAGAATTTTCGGAGTAAAAAGATTTGAAAGATTGCTAATGGCGGTTTTGAAGATATGATCGCAGATATATATCTAAGTGAAGATGAATGGTTAACGATCAACGACTAAGTTTAAATATGCTTTATGAGATGGACGGTCAAGATTAAGTGATATATTATAGGTAATGATCATGTTGCCGCCTATGTCAAAAGCCAGTTGTAACTTGCCTAAGTAGTAACTGTGATACGATGTGCATTAAATGCATGGCAGAGTTCAGCATACTTATGCATAGAATGTCGTGCATTAAATGTAAACCGTTAATATTAAATGACATTTTATAAGGCATTAAATACGATGCTGAAACTGAAGTGAATCTGAGTCGTAGACGCATAGTACTGTTCCATTGGCTACTACTGAGTAGAGATATGCAAACCTGTCAGCTGAACATTGTAATCAGCTGATACCTCGTGTAGATGGTTGCAGAGTCTCTTCGTACTGATTTTACTCAGTACTGAGAGTGAACATTCCCCCTTACTGAATGCTCCTCTCCTGAAACCTCTTACTGACTTGAGTCAGTAGGGTCCAGCACACCTAGCTCTACTGAAATTTCTCTGAATCTTGCTTCAGCTAGAGGCTTGGTCAGTATATCAGCCCTTTGACGGTCAGTATGGATCTTTTTCATCCTCATATCCTTCTTTTCGACATGGTCACGAATGAAGTGATGTCTGATGTCCACGTGCTTGCATCTTGTGTTAAGTACAGGGTTCTGAGTGATTACAATGGTACTGGTACTGTCGCAGAAGATTGGCACTTCATTCTGAATAACGTCATAGTCGCGTAGCTACTGTGTCAGCCAAAGGATTTGGGCGCAACAACTTCCGACAGCCATGTATTCAGCTTCAGTAGTTAATGTGGCTACTGAGTGCTGCTTCTTTGAGAACCATGAGATTAGGTTACTGCCAAGGAACTGACACGTTCCTGAAGTTGATTTTCGGTCAATTGTACACCCTGCACAGTCAGCATCAGAGTAACCAGTTAGTTCTATATTATCATCAGCTGGATACCATAAACCCATGTCAGGTGTTCCTCTTAGATAGCGGAGAATCTTCTTTGCTGAGCCCATGTGACTCTGCTTAGGATTCGCCTGAAATCGAGCACAGACACCTTAGTTAAGTTATGTCAGGACGAGTAGCTGTTAAGTATAATAAAGAACCAATTATAGCACGAAATTCAGTTTGGTCTACTGATACTCCCTCTACTGATACTCCCTCTTTATCAAGATCAATCTTCATGTTCGTGTTCATCGGGATCTTGATAGGTTTACCGGATGTGCAACCGAATCTTTTGAAGAGGTCTCGAGTGTATTTGCCTTGATTAATGAACGTTCCCTTCTCAGATTGTTTGACTTGAAAATTGAGGAAATAGTTCATTTCTCCCATCATTGACATCTCGAATTTGTCCTTCATCATTCTCTCGAATTGTTGACACATGATGACATTCTTTGAGCCGAAGATGATGTCATCTACGTAGATCTGCACGAGTAATAGGTCGTCTTCCAGTCGAATGCTGAAAAGAATGCGGTCTACTGTGCCTTTCTGAAAACCTTTCTTAAGAAGAAACTCAAATAGGGTATCATACCAAGCCCTGGGTGCTTGTTTTAACCCATACAGAGCCTTTCTGAGTCTATAAACTTGACGTCCCTGCTGATAGCCGGACGGTTGTTCCACATAGACTTCTTCTTTTAGCACGCCGTTCAGGAAAGTAGACTTCACGGATAATTTGATAGACTCTGAATCTTTGATGTGTTGCGTAGGCTAGGAATAGTCTGATTGCCTCTAATCTTGCAACTGGAGCGAAAGTCTCATCGAAATCTATCCCTTCAGCTTGACAGTAGCCTTTTGCCACGAGTTTTGCTTTATTCCTTACTATGATGTTGTTTTCATCCCGCTTGTTCTTGAAGACCCATTTTGTTCCAATCACATGTTGATGCCGGGGTCTGTCAACATGCTCCCAAACTTTGTTTCTCGTGAACTGATTCAGCTCCTCCTGCATGGCTATGATCTAGTCAACATCGTTCAGTACGTCCTCAATTGTCTGAGGTTCTTCAGTAGACAAGAAGCAGGAGTATAAGGCGCTTTCTCCCTGACAGAATCTGGATCTTATCTTTACGCTTGCTGAAGGATCTCCAATGATTAAATAAGAAGTATGAGCATCCAGCCACGATCTTCGATGTTTCAGCTCTTCATCTGAAATTTGTTCAACACAGATAGTAGGTGAGTTAGGCATTTCAGTTGTACTATTCTGAGTTTGAAGCATTTCAATAATGAGAGTGTGATCTACTGAGTCACCAGGTTCAGGGGCATTCAGCTCAGGAACATTAATAGTTGTTCCCCCTGAGTTATTATTCTCAGTAGTGGTCTCAGTTACCTCTGGGGTTTCTTCATCGACCTGAGTTACCTGGGATTGACTCTGCTCAGGAGAGTCAATCGGCTCAGCTACTTCTGCTGCTGGTTGAGATTCTGTAGATTTGTCTTCAGTTTCCTCATCTGAATCATCATCCCAACATAGCTGGATCTTTTCGACTTTGTCTTTTAAGCTTAGATCTTATAGCTGCTTACTGATGGCCTCAGATTCAGAGTTAGAGTTATTGCTCCTGTCTTCAGTAGAAAACTCATTAAAAACAACATGAGGGCTTTCCTCCACGCAAAGGGTTCGATAGTTGAATACTCTGAAAGCTTTGCTAACCCGAGAGTATCCTAAGAACACTCCCTGATCTGACTTGCTATCAAAAGTTTTCAGCTGATCTTTCCCATTATTGTGGATAAAGCACGAGCACCCAAAAATATGGAAATAAGATAGACAAGGTTTCCTGCCATTCCATAGTTCATATGGTGTCTTATTCTGTTGCTTTGTCAGTAAAGATCAGTTCTGAGTGTAACAAGTAGTATCAGTAGCTTCTGCCCAGAATTTGGTTGGGAGTCCTGAGTCTGCGAGTAGAGTTCTTGCTGCCTCTTTGAGAGTTCTGTTCTTTCGTTCAGCAACTCCATTCTGCTGAGGTGTGCGAGCAATAGATGTCTAGTGCTCTATTCCTTCTGCCTTGCAGAATTCCTCTACCATGAAATTAAGGAACTCAGTTCCTCTGTCTGATTGTATTTTGACAATCTTGGTGTTCTTTTCGACACTGAGCCTTTTCAAAAGCCTTGGTAACTCTGTTTTGACGTCAGACTTGTTGGCAATGAATATGACCCAAGTTTAGCGCGAGTAGTCATCAATGACCACTAAAGCATATTTCTTGCCTCTGATTGTTTGCTTTCCCTTCAGACATGCTTCACACTGAGTGTCTTTGCTGAATACTTCATTCGGCAGTCCTCTTGCTAGAGTGTTTCTTGCTAATTTGTTGAGCGTTTTGTAGTTGAGATGGCTGAGTCTTCTGTGCCATAGCCACCCCGTTCGATTGTCATTCTTCGCCAACAGACAAGCTTCAGGTTCAGCTGAGTTCCAGTCAGCCACATATATATTTTTCTTGCGCGAACCTGATAACACTATTTTCCCTGTGGATTTATCAATAACATCACAGAAACCAACGTCAAATATCATTCTATTCGAGTTATCACAGAATTGACAAACAGAGAGAAGGTATGCTGAAGTCCTTCAACATATGATTCTCTTGGAACTTTGGCAGTTCCAATCCTGAGTGTTCCATATCCTCTGGTGTAGCCTTTGGCATTGTCTCCAAACTCGATTCGGGGTCCTTCTTCAGGGATATAATTCTTCAGCAGACTCTTTTAGTATGTCATGTGTCGTGAGCATCCGCTGTCCACATACCATGTGTCTTTGTGCACCTGCAAAACAAAAATATATTCAGGTACCCTTTATTTTTGATTTTGGGTCCTTAGATGTTAGTTTTGGTAAACCATATCTGTCTAACAACCCTGGGGTCTCAGACAGTTTCTTTCCACTTGAGTCAACATATTTGACCACTGGACTGGTCACTGTTGACTTCTGAGGCTTTTCAGGTTCAAGAGTCCGGATCTTCTGAGCCGGTGGACTGCTGACCTTTGCCTTCTGCACGGCTTTCTTCTTTTTTTGTCTCTTGGGTCCTCTTCTGACTATAGGGTCATAATAATATAAACCATATTGAGCTGGGTTTGTCAGCTGAGGAGGTCCATACTGATCAGCCCACTTGGATTTGCTGGTTCCCCCTTGACTGAACTGGGGGTTCAGAATGTCTGCATTGATTGTCTCCCCTCGAAGAAACCTATCAGCAAGCCGGTCTTCTGAGTGTACTGGGGCAGATGAGGAGGTACCCTGGCTGAAGCCAAGTCCTTCCTTACAATGCTTGGGCTTGTTGCTTGCTAGCATAGCCTCTAGCTTCTTTTCAGCGCCCATGTACCGCTCAGTCATCAGGTTTCTCCAGACATCATCACTTTTCTTCAGTGTATCATGCTCGGTCTGAAGTCCTGACAGTTCTTGCTTCTGCAGACTCAATTCAGTATCTTTTTGAGTTAAATCATTGGTCAAAACTGAGATCTGATCTTCTTGATGCTGAGACTTGGCCATCAGAGAGTTTATCTCCTCCTTGAGTCTCAACACAAGTCCTTCTGACTCAGTAGTAACCTGACTTTTCTGAGAAAGTCTCTGATTCTCCATTTTCAGGTTATCCAACACCTGAAGAGTCTTGCTGAGCTGCATTCAAACTTCTCTGTTTGACCTGTAAACTGAGACTTGCTCAATATAATCATAAGTAAAAGTTTGTCCAGCGTACAAACTAACTCAGACTAACTCAGTATTATAAAACAGTGTCCTATGTTGTTAAGGACGAGTGGACGTAGGATCTTGCGTATCCGAACCACTTTAAAAATTACTTTGTTGTTTATTTTTTGCATTGATTAACTACTCATACTGAAAATATTCTTGTAAAAATTATACAACTGTATTTCCGTTAAAAGCTAAAACCTCGCACTAATCTACTGAACGGATTTGATAAACATACGTTTTTGAAAACAAACTGAACCGGGCCTACACTATTCCACACGCTACTGAACCTCTGCTGAACGGTACTGTTTTCTGACATAAGTCAGCTAGGAGCCTCAGTACTGTCAGTCACTCTGTCCGCGTGATCAACATCAGCTTGTTTGGTCTACTGAATCAGTACAGCAGACAACCTCCGTGAAACTGATTAATCACGTTTGAGTTTGAGAAAAAGGTTTTCAGGTGTATTCACCCCCCCACCTCTACACCTGACCATTTGACTCGGGACCAATAAGGTCCGGTAGTTAAAGACCCTGAAGGCTTTAATAACTCGGGAGTATCCTAAGAACACTCTTTGATTAGATTTGCCATCAAAGACCTTTAACTGATCCTTTTTATTATTATGGATAAAGCAAGGAAAACCAAAGATATGGAAATTAGATATAGAATGAATTCTCCTTTTCCATAGTTCATATGGTGTTTTCATGTGTAGCTTTGTCAGTTGTGAGCGATTCTGAGTGTAACAGGCGGTGTTAGTAGCATTTGCCCATAACTTCAAAGGTAATCTAGAGTTTTCCCGGAGCGTTCTTGCTGCTTCTTTTAATGTTCTGTTTTTTCACTCAGCAAGGCCGTTCTGTTGGGGTGTGCGTACTGGTGAAGCCTCGTGCTAAATCCCCTCTGTGTCGCAGTACTCCTTCAAGATTTACTTGAGAAATTCACTTCCTTGATCTGAGCGTACACTTCGAATCTTGATGTCTTTTTCCACACTAAGTTTCTTCAGCAGTATTGGAGACTCAGTCTTGACATCAGATTTGTTGGCTATGAAGATGACCCACGTATATCTTGAATAATCGTCAACAACGATGAGGCATACTTCTTGCCTCTTATAGTCACTCCCAAAAATGTCCATGTGGAGCAGCTGAAGGATTCCATCAGTGGAAGGTGACATAATTGGTGGATTGCTTTGCTTTGTTTGCTTTTCCTTCATGCATGCTTCACAATTTTCGTCTTTACTAAAAACTTTGTTCGGCAGTCCTCTGACTTATTTCTTTTAGGCAGAAGATTAAGAAATCAGTATTTAGTGGTATATATTATTTGACTTTGGCTAGTAAATGTGTGTCGACACATTTTTTGCCTCTTTTAGAAACAATATACTTTAAATAGGACACTCCAATCAAAACTATATAACACTTTTAATAGGACGGAAGGAGTACATGTTTTAAAGTCAAATCGTTTGAAAGAAAAAGCCTAAACATGAGTAGTCTTGATAATTCTTAAGGGAATCAAAATTATCCAATTAGACCTCTACTAATTGGGCTTTAGATAGAGTGGTGAATTATGTAGATAAACATCCATTCACGTGGCTTGCCTGCATTTGCATTTTCTTTAGTGGAATGAATTCGTGTACTAATTAGTTTTGATTTGGGGTGAGCAAAGAGAATTCCTGCATACAAATTATTTCCTCCTAGTAAGCCATCAATTGTATGTAAATTAATTTGATGTTAATTAATTTATTAAATTGATAATAAATTTAAGGAGCAAATTAATTATACTTGCAATTTCTTATATCATTAACCCATTTTAGTATTTATTGGACTTGGACTCCAAACCCATTAAGGGTTGAAATAGCTATAAATAAGTGAATACTCTCACGCTAATTACTTGAAATTTTTGAAATCAAAGGGGAGAGAGAGTCAAAATTCTTTAGGGTTTCAAGGAGTTGTTCATCCGGCTCGCATTCTTGTGCAAGGGACACAGACATGAAGGTTTTTTTTATGAGTCTGCAGATCATTCAACATAAATGGTCCAGAGGTATATTTCTTACACCTTTTGGTAACAAAACTAGGTTTCTTGCTTTAATCAGTTGGAGCATGATTTGGTATATAATTATGCTATGTCTATTTATTCGTCGTTATCATGCTTATTTATTTTTTGGACAATCCGCGAGCCAATTATTGGGAGTTTTATGAAATTGTATTATTTTTCTAGTGAGAAAATCCACGAGTAGACTAGGAACTATGTTAAGATATAGTATATGTTGTGTTTCTGAATCAGGGTCGTCGTATGTACGCTAATCAAGGTTTCTAGGTTTTCTAGGTTTCTGCCGCCACTTGTGGAGGCACGTGAGGTGCTATCTTACCGAATGGCTTCGACTGTTTAGCTTGTCTTCTCCTTAGCATTGTTTGTATATGTCGTATGATATATTCCGATCTTTGGCTTGTTCAACATCGTGGTGGAAAGGAGAGGTGTTCAGCAGTCGGAAAACTTAAAACTTCTAGGGTTTCGCCTTGGACTAAAGCGGTATGTAGAGCACGCAGAAGTGGCTATGGGAAAATTGTTCCAATAGTTCAAATTTCCTTCTCCTGAGCTTCATGGTGATGTGTAATTGAGTTATTTCAAACACTATAGTGACCATAATCAACAGGGAGAGTTGGCTGCCACCCAGTATTAATTTACGACGAGAGACCCGACGATAAAAGGCATCTGGTGACCATTAAGTGCCCGAAATCCGTTCTACTTCTGTATTAGAATCTAGGATCGTGTTGGAGGGATGGTGGTTGAAGGTGATTGCGTAGTATGCAGCAGTGGATAACCCTTTCTAAGGTTCCGCCGCACGTAATATCGTCTGAGCTTCAAGTGCGCAACGACGAGGGCGGTTCACGGGAACAGGTGCCGGATGATCTCGGTAGCCGACGACGGACTAAAACATGTGTTTTTACATAAGGGAAGATGAGATGATGTCAGCCCCAGGGCTGATGTGGCAATCCACGTGGTGATGTTGAGTTTCTTAGACTACAAGTTTTAGCCTTCTTCGATGGAACTTGTATTTCTTTTCGGGCTTTGTAATAGATAATAATTATGTGTCATTTTCTAAGCCCGATGATAACTTTTATTTATTGTCGTGTATGAATTTATTTATTATCATGCTTTAGTATGTAATAATTACTTAATTGCACTTAAATTAGCTTAATAATATTATTTAATTCGTTTATATTTGCATCGAGCATGATTTTTTTTTATCCGCTTATAATAGTATGATCAAGGAATTACGTGTTTTGAGTATGTTTCTTGCGACCTTTTGAAGCAATAAACTAAACAACATAATCCTAATGTTTATGGTCAATTAAACATTAAATCGGAACTCCAAAAAGTGGACAGTCGTACTGGTAGTGACCTGTTTGTTTGCAATTATAACAGAGGAAGTTCTGGATTCCTTCTAGTTAGTATCCATGGAAGTTGCCTTCTCCTTGTTTCAACATTCAGATACATCATTAGTATCACTTCTTTTAGAATTCTCATACTTACTATGTGAATTTCTAACAGCTCTTTTCAACTTTGTGACTCTCTCTTTCTGCTTCTGATACTTCAGGGACATTAGGGCATAACTTTTAGCAAAAAATCTCACTTGGAAAATTTGGCTTTATAGCAGATACTCCTGGTAGTTGATGTTGGTGGACTGACTGAAGCTTTGAAAGCGTGATCTGTTAGATTGTTAATGTTTGTCCTTGAGGTTCTTTGTGGAAGTTCCAGTTTGAACTCCTCAGCTTTTGGTTTTGAAAATATATGATTTGGAGCTAGAGAAAAGAGTCAAGATGAGAGTGTCTTGGATAGGTGGAAAGAGAACTCCACTCCTCTTTTTGTAGTGCTCTGAGTATCTTCATGTTCATTTTCTTATTGGAGAACCTCCTCCCAGCCCGTTGGTGGTGTTGATCAGATTCGTGAATCTGATGTTTATATCCTCAACTCTTTCATTGACATCATTGTGAACGTTTCAAATTTCTATAATTCTAATTCAAGCTTGTTATCCTGAATATTTTGAGTCCCCGACTCAGTAAGGCTAGATCATTTTAGAGTTCTTTATTTTTCTTGCAATCTTGAACTCTTCCGAGGCAGAAGTCACCGAGTGTAGGTAGTATGGCATTTCGCGACTCGATCAAGATTATTAAGCTTTCTCTCTTCTGGTGTGAATGCAATCTTGTCTTTTAGGATTTTCTTCCCTGTAGCTGCTCCGTTAATAGTATCATAATCCACACTATTAATAATAGGAATGATAGGTTCGCTTTCCAATACGGTAGTCATACTGTCGTAGAGATATATCAGATGCGCCTCAATCCTGATTTGCCAAGGTCCATAGTTCTCTACTGAGAACATGAGGTACCATCCTAATGCCTAACAGATATCATACATGATAGAAACATTAGATGTATGAAAGAAGATATGATATGCAGTGGAAAGGTTTTTCAGGATTTGTTCGAGTATACAACTGAGTTTCAAAACAATGATCATAAGAACACCGCATGTAATACAAATTGTTGGTATAGAGACGACTCTTTAGGTGCAGGGAGGGTGGATACATCTGAGTCCCTGTTCAAACTCAAATGCCAAAGTTATTCTTATACTGAGTTTACTTTTTTTTTTAAATATTTTACTTAGTTTACTTGCTGAATGAAATTCAGCTCGACAAGTACGCTTTTTGATCGCGTTTGCAGAGTGATTCACTATACTAAACACTATTCATAGACTAAAGTCGATCAATGAGCGATTCAATACACGAATCTATGAGGAATTTGTATGACAAAATTTTGTTGTCTCTTTTGAAAAACTTTGTTTACTGAAAGTAGTTTAGTTTATGCCTATTCATGTTTTGAGAGTTTTACTGAAAGTCTACACTTACATGATTTTGCAAATCGTTTCTAAGCAGAATGAATAATAAGTAATGAAACAACATATAACACACGAATTTTTAGAGTGGTTTAGATATGCAAGTCTTAAGTGACTTTATGAAGATTCAAACTTGCAGGGTTTGAAAAGTATTTCCAACTATGAAGATGTTCTTATAATAAGAACAGTTCAGGAACTGAACTCCTTTAGGTTCTAAGCTTATGATATATCTCTAGTAGCTTAGGAAATAGAGAGAGGAACAAATATCATTCTAGAGTGAAGAACTATGAGATATGAAGCCTATTCTATCGGTGTTCGAAGCTGGATATACTTTGAATATGCTGGAGTATGTAATAACTTATTTTCCTCGTGTTCCGTGTTTTCAACTCAATGAAAATCATCTCTACTTATAGTGTGGCTAGTGAATATATCCGTTGAAAGATGATCACTGTAGGTGTTGGTCTATAGACCAGCCTTCAGGTGTAGAGGGGGGGTGAATATGTTGGGATTTTGTATACTGGAAGCAAGTTTTATGCTTGTATAAAATGTGTTTTGTCCTTACCACTATTTTATTCTCCTATTTGATAAATATATATATTTGCACATGTAATCATTTATCTTGTATAAAAGTTTGATTTGCGTAGTGTGTCGGGTATCACAGAAGACTACACAAATTGGTTGAACTGACAAGATATAAATCGTTATCACAACTGAGACAAATTAAGGATAAGTTGTCGGTTTAAGCTGCAGTTTAGATAAGAAGCGATTTGTCTTGGCTTATTGTCTTTACTGGTACACTTAAGGTGGTGTATTGATGGATCACAGTGAGATGTGTTCTCCTGATTGACCTTAGTGGAGAACCAAAATCTTGGTAACTTAGTTGGTCTTAAGCTTGGTAAGACTTTAGCTGAGTGCATTTGACTATCTATCACTTTAGCATACTATGGTGAACGTCATCGCAACCGGATCTACGTATCTTGGGTATTAGTAGTTATTTGTGGCTCATGTTAGTTATCTGTATCTTCAAAACGTATCCTATTAAAAAGGGTTGATAATATCCCTTGAGGAACTTGCAAGAATTAGCACACTAAACCCGACCGGTTGATTAAGTTCAGGTGTGTTAATGAGGTAGAGTGGTGTTACTCAGGAATACAATAAGATATTAATTAATTTAAGTTGCCAGTGAGCTTAATTAATTAACAGATATCTCTATCTTAAATATGAGGATCAATAAGTCTAAAATATAAGCCCTTGCTCAATTTGGGGTAAACGAGTAAGTCAGCACGGATTCTCTAGTGTAATGAATCTGTATTTATTAATTAATGTTGCACTGGGCCGAGCAAAGATGATTAATTAATTTAAGGCCAAAATTTTTGACCAAATATAATGTCATCTACGTAGATCTGCACAAGAAGGATGTCGTCGCCTAGACGAATGCTGAATAGTGTGCGATCCATAGTGCCTTTCTGAAAACCTTTCTGAAGAAGAAACTTAGACATGGTATCGTACCAAGCCCTGGGTGCATGTTTTAACTCTTACAGAGCCTTTTTGAGTTTATACACTTGATGTCCCTGGTGAAAGCCGGGAGGCTGTTCTACATAGACTTCTTCTTTCAGTACGCCGTTCAGGAATGCTGACTTCACATCCATTTGATATACTCTGAAGCGTTGATGTGTTGTGTAGGCAAGGAAAAGTCTGATTGCCTCCCATCTAGCAACTAGAGCGAACGTTTCGTCGAAATCTATCCCTTCAGCTTGACAATAGACTTTTGCCACGAGCCTAGCTTTGTTCTTACCATGACGTTTTCATCTCGCTTTTTCTTGAAGACCCATTTAGTTCCAATCACATATTGATGTCGGGGTCTATTAACAAGCTCCTATATGTCGTTCCTTGTGAATTAATTCGGCTCCTCTTGCATAGCAGTGATCTAGTCAGCATCTTTAAGCACGTCCTCAACTGACTGAGGTTCTTCAGTAGACAAGAAGCTGGAATATAGAGCACTCTCTCCCTGATAGAATCTTGATCTTGTCTTTAGACTTGCTGAAGGATCTCCAATGATAAGATATGAAGAGTGACCATCCAGCCGCGATCGACGATATCTTACCTCTTCATCTGAAATTTGTTCAGCACATATAGTAGGCGAGTTAGGCATTTCAGTTGTACTATTCTGAGATTGAAGCAATTCAATTACAAGAGTTGGGTCTACTGAGTCACCAGGTTTAGGGGCATTTAGTTCAGGAACTTCATTTGTTCTCCCTGAGTTCTTATTCATAGTAGAGGTCTCAGTTACCACTTGGGTTTCTTCATCGACCTGAGTTACTTGAGATTGATTATGTTCAGTAGAATCAATCTGTTCAGCTACGTTTGCTGCTGGCTATGATTCAGTAGTCTTGACTTCAGTTTCCTCCTCTGAATCATCATCCCAACAAAGCTAGATCCTGTAGCTATTTACTAATGTCCTCAGATTCTGAATGTGAGTTTCTGCTCCTGTTCTCAGTAGCAAACATATTAAAAATAACATGAGGGCTTTCCTCCACGCAAAGAGTCCGGTAGTTAAAAACTATGAAGGCCTTGCTGACCCGGGAGTATCCTAAGAAGACTCCCTGGTCTGACTTGCTATCAAAACTCTTTAACTGATACTTTTCATTTTTGTGGATAAAGCACGAACACCCAAAAATATGAAAATATGATAAGAAAGGCTTCCTGCCATACCATAGTTCATATGGTGTCTTCTGATGTTGCTTTGTCAGTAGTGATCTATTATGAGTGTAACATGTAGTATCAGTCGCTTTTGCCCAGAATTTAGATGGGAGTCCTGAGTCTTCGAGCAGGGTTCTTGCTGCTTCTTTAAGTGTTCTATTCTTTCTTTCAGATACTCTATTCCTTCAGTTTTGTAGAACTCTTCCACCATCGAATTCAGGCAACTTTGTTATCACGTCTTACTTGTTGGCAATAAATATGACACATGTATAGCGCGAGTAGTCATCAATGACCACTAAAGCATACTTCTTGCCTCTGATCGTCATAGGAGAGACTGGACCGAACAAGTCCATGTGCATGAGCTGAAGGATTCCATCCGTGGAAGGTGATGGAATTGGTGGATTTTGCTTCTTCGTATGCTTTCCTTTCAGACATGCCTCGCACTGAGTGTCCTTGCTGAACACTTCATTCGGCGGTCTTCTCACTAGAGCGTTTCTAGCAAGCTTGTTGAGCGTCTTGAAGTTGAGATGACTGAGTCTTCTGTGCCAGAGCCACACCATTCTTTTGTCGTTCTTTGCTAGCAAGAAAGCTTCAGGTTCTGCTGAGATCCAGTCATCAATGTATATGTTCTTTTTGCGCGAACCTGGCAACACTGTTTTCCCTGTAGATTTGTCAATGACATCACATAAACCATTGTCAAAAATCACTCTATTCGAGTTATCTCAAAATTGACTAATAGAGAGAAGATTATGTTGAAGTCCTTCAACATATGATACTCTTGGAACTGTGGTGGTTCCAATATTGAGTGTTCCATAGCCTCTAGTGTAACCTTTTGCGTTGTCTCCGAACTCGATTCTGGGTCCTTCTTCAGTAATATAATTCTTCAGTAAACTCCTCTAGTACGTCATGTGTCTTGAGCATCCGTTGTCCATGTACCATGGGTTCTTGTGCACCTGCAAAACAGAATTATATTCAGGTACCCTTTATTTTTGATTTTGGGTCTTTAAGCGTTAGTTTTGGAAACCCAAATTTGTGTTACGACCCTGGTGGTCTCCGACAGTTTCTTTGCCCTCTGATAAACATACTTCACCACTGGACTAGTTGATGTTGACTTATGAGGCTTTACAGGTTCATGAGTCCTGATCTCTTGAGGTGGTGGACTGCTGACCTTAGCCTTCTGAACGTCCTTTTTCTTCTTCTTCTAACTTTTGGAACTCCTTCTGACTATAGGATGTGTCAGCTATGGCGGTCCATATTGATCAGCCGATTTGACTCTACTGGATCCCCCTTGACTGAACTGGGGTGATTTTGAGCTAATCTTCTTGTCATTATTCTGATAGTTCGGATGAGGTGCTTTCATCTTTTGTTTATTATTTGCTAGGGGGTTCAGTGATTCAGGATTGATCGTCTCCCCTTGAACAAACCTATAAGTAAGCCGATTCTTTGAGCGTGTGGGGGCAGATGTGGAGGCTCCATGGCTGAACCCAAGTCCCTCCTTACAATGTTTAGGCTTGTTGTTGGCTAGCATTGCCTCAAGCTTTTTCTCGGCTCCCTTAATAACGCTATGTCATCAGGTTCCTCCAGACATCATCACTCTTCTTGAGAGTTTCATGCTCGGTTTGATGTCCTAAGAACTTCTGCCTCAGTAAACTCAATTCAGTATCCTTCTAAGTCAAGTCCTTGGTCAGTACTGAGATCAGATCTTCTTGTTGCTGAGACTTGGCCATCAAAGAGTTAATCTCCTCCCTGAGTCTCAAAACAAGTCCTTCCGACTCATTAGCAACCTGACTCTCCTGAGAAAGTATCTGATTCTCCACTTTCAGGGTATCAAACTCCTAAAGATTCTTACTGAGCAGCAGGCTCATCTGAATCTGCTCATCGAGTAGTTCTTCATAGGCAATCGCGACGTCCAGATTCTCGTCTGCACCTGAAATTGTGTATTGTGTTGAGTGTGAAGAAGAGTTAAATGGTTCATGAGAATTTACCTCATCCTCTTCTCCTGCCATTAGACACTTTTCAGTATCTTCTTCAAGCTCTTAGGCCATAAAGGCGGCTTCATCGTCTGATGAATCCATTAAGGAGCCGACTTCATCTGAGTCGTCTGAGAGTTCACCAGCAATGTAGGCTTGTCGCTTCTTGATGAACTTCTCCCTTCGAGATTTTCGTGTAGCTCTTTCAGCTGTACTGAGCTCAGGACAGTCATACTGGTAGTGTCCTGGCTTTTTGCAGTTATAGCCGGAGGTAACTCTGCCTTCTCTATTGTCACTGTCTTTCGACTGTGCAGAATCCTCCTGTTTCATGCATTCCGAAGTATGTGGTTCAGGAGTGTACTTAGGTGAGTATCCAGACTTAATCTTTGAGTCTTTGACGACTCTGGAAAGTTATCTGCGCCGCTCCTTTTCCTTCTGATATTTGATGGCAAGCAGTGCATATCGCTTAGCTAGGCTTCCTTCTTGTAACTCACTGGTTGAAGGCTCAGCTTTGCTAGATGCTGGAGCTGAAGTGTTGACTGATGCTTTGAAAGCATGGTCTATCTGAGTGTCAGCTTCAGCTCGCTGCTTCCTCTGTGGTAGACCGAAATCGAACTCCTCCGCTTTCAATTCTGAAAATATATGATCAGGAGAAACAATATCAAGATCAGAATGTCTAAGCAATGTCCGTCTTGCAGTACTCTCAAGATTTTGAGATTCATCTCATGGTTGGAGAATGTCTTTCCAAGCCCATTGATAGTGTTCATCAGATTCGTAAATCTGACATTAAGATCTTCAATTGTGTCGTCGGGCATGAGTGACAGTCTCTCCAGCTTCTAGAGTTCCAGCGCTAACTTGTTCGCTTTGATCTTCTGAGTCCCCCGACTCAGTAGCGCTAGAGCGTGCCAGAGTTCTTTGGTTGACTTTCAGTCCTGAACTCTCCCTAGATATGAGTCGCTCAAGGTGGTCAGTATGGCGTTCCTAGCAACCCGGTCAAGATTGTGAAGCTTCTTCTCTTCTGGAGTGAAAAGGCTTCTGTCTTTTGGAATCTTCTTCCAGCTTACCATTCCACCTCTTTGGGCTGGATACTGGAGATCAACCCTATCGATCATGGGTACGATAGGTCCGTCTTGCAAGACCTCTGTCATACTGTCATGGAGGGAAGTCAGATGAGATTCCATTCTGACTCGCCATACTCCGTAGTTCTCTACTGAGAACATGGGTACCATCCTGATTCCTGACATATCAGACATGTTAGGTAATAATATGAATGAAGAATGATATGCAGTGAAAACGTTTTCAGGATCCGTTCAAGTAGACTAGTTTTAGATAATAAGAGTCTTAAAGAACTCCTGCTCTGATACCAATTGTTGGTGCCGAGATAAACGTTCAGGTGTGGGGGGGGGGGGGGAATACACCTGAAAACTTTCTCAACTTAAAACGCGAACAGTCCAATTCAGGAGAGTGTTTGCTGAATAAATTCAGTAGACTAGGCAAGTTGTTCTGGATCGCGTGGACATAGTGTCTGACTATACTGAGGCCTGCAAGCTGACTGATGTCAGAATTCAGTACCGTTTAGTAAGATTTTAGTAGCGTGCGGAATAGTGTAGGCCCAATTCAGTTTAGTAGAAAATGTTTTTATTAAAACTGTTTCGGTAGGTTAGTGCACTCAGTTTAAGCTTTTCTAAAACTTTGTTGAATGATTTTGTAAAACGGTTTTCAGAATGAACTGTAAATCAATACAACAGTAAATGAACACAGCGATTCTAAAGTGGTTCGTATATCAAACAATCCTACGTCCACTGTCCCAAAAAGATCAGGATGCTATTTTATTATTCTGAATTAGTCTCAGTTGGTTTGTGCACTAGACAAACACGACCTTGAAGATTATACTGAGCAAGTCCAACTTTACAAGAATCAAACTATAAAGTTTGACAAACTCTCCAAAGATGAAGGAGTTATTAATAATAAGAACAGTTCAGGATATGAATTCCATCGGGTCTAAGCTATGAATATTTCAGTGGAGCTTAGGTTAGAGGGAAAGCGAACGAGAAGAGGCTTCTCGAGTGATGAACAATGAGGAATAATCTCTCTGGGTTCGTGTTTGATCACTTGGATACTAGAGGCTTTGATTCTATTCAGCTAGGTTCCCTAGAGCAAAGTGGTCGCCTTTCTTGTTGAGTATTCTCTGAAGTTCTTGCCAAAAGCTTGTAACTTGTTCGTTCGTTGCTCGTAAGTCGCTCTGTGTTATGTTGTCTTTCGATTTGATTTTGTGGGATCATCTTAGTTCCAACCAAACAAGGTAAAGTGAACATACCTGGATCATTACACTTCTTTAGCAGCATATTCCGAATGCATGCTGAGACATTCTCATTGACCACAATCTTTCCCATGTGTCTTGTCTTTCCAACAATGAAATCTTTGATGTACTTCTCAAGTTTTGGAATGTTGATTGCTTGAAGAAACGACAGATTGACTTCCAGCTTGCCAAAGACAGACATGAAATCTAGCATATTCTCCAAAGGTTTCTGCTTCTTTACCAATGCCCGTGGAAAGGGTGGATCGATCAATATCTCATCATAGATAAACTGTTCCTTTTCTTTTTCTTCCCCATCGACTTTCTCCTTGCCTTTCTTTGAGATAGATGACGCGTGAACATCTTGCTTGGCCAAGTCAAAAGCAATAGGAGTGCCTTTTTCTTCAGTTTTCCTTGGTTCTATGCTTAGTAGATCTGAGAGATCTCTTCCGCTTCTCAGAGTGACATGGTTAACATTCTTTGGATTAATCTGGACTTGAGAAGGCAACTTTCCTTGATTCCCTCATAGCCATTGATTGAAACTGATAGTTGCCCAATCTGTCCGGCCAAGCTATCCAATCCAATCTTTTGGTCTTTATGAGAATCTGAATGTTCAGAATGGCTTCATTATAAGTCATCATACTTTGCTGCATGGTCGATTATGACTGCAACAATGTAGTCTATGTAGTAGCCATTTCAGCTAAGACTTCGTCTAGTGTTTTTACATGCTTAACTTGGACTAGTGGAGGCAACGGCTGTAGATTTGCTAGATAATTCCATTGATTTGGAGGGTGATAAACATACTGTTGCGGCTATTATGTGAACCCAAGTTGATGTTGCTGAGTGTACTGCAGCTTGGGTTGCTGATTTTAATTATCCCACTTTAGATTTGGATGATCCTTCCATCCGGGATTGTAGGTGTTGGAGTAAGGATCCCTCTTCTGCTGGATGTTGTTCCAATTCCCAATCGTGTTACAATCTTCACCTGGATTTATTTAGGCATTACATTGCAATGAAGTTGTCCATTCTGTCCACACGCTCCACATACTTGCTTAGCCAAGCTGGCAGTGGCTATCTTCTACATCATGGAGTTCATCATCTTCTCCGGCTTCTCAAAACGGTTGTCCATACTCTCCATATTGCTATCCTGCTTGGTTCCCGGATCTATATAATCAGGTGAATTTGCAGATTTCCTTGCGATGCGAACATCTCCATAATCCCTAGTTGCATTAGTTAACTCTTGAATTATTATTTCAGCATTATTTACTCTGCAACTAGAAAAGTTGCCTACACTAGAAGAATTGATAAGATTCTTTGTAGTGATTGTCATCCCTTGGTTAAAGTAGGTTAATAAGTCCCCCTTTAAAAAATTATGATTAGGGCAGCTTTCGATGAGACCCTTGTAACGTGTCTAATATGCGTTTAATGTCTAATCAAACTCTTGTTGAACTACAGAAATGTCCTTCCGCAAGGCATTGGTCTTTGTAACCAGAAAGTAGCATTCCATAAATGTTTTCCGCATGGCTGCCCATGTGTTGATTGAGTTTGGTGGCAAACTTGTAAACCAATTTCCTGCATGATCCGTGAGTGCAGAAGGAAAAGCAAATAGTTTGAATTGCTCCTTTGTTCAATGGGAATTGTTTTGAGCATTACAGAATATCACGAATTCATTTAGAAACATGAATGCATCTTCATTCTTCCTTCCATGAAACTTGGGTAGAGCTTGGATAAGCCCTTACTTGATCTCAACCGACTTATTAAGCCCTTTAATCTGGATTGGTGTTGGAAGATCTTCACCCCCATGTCTTCCAAACTGATCTAGTCTCAGATTATTCTGATATTAGGCCTTCTCTTCAGAAAAGAATTCTACTGGGCTAAGCAGAACGTCTTCAAGTCAGCTTTTGCTTGGACATGCGAAGTGCATTGCTTTGGTAGTTGGAACAAACACAACTCTAAGTGATGAACTAAAGGGTTCTTCTATGAATACTAGTTCTTCACTGGATTCTTCGATTGAGAGTGTTAAGAGTTTTGTGCGTAGATAGCTTAGGTTCCCGGTAGTGTCTCTGCATGAAGACTTCTCTTATATAGTCGTCGATGGTGAATAGATCCATTGGAGGGATGTCTAGCCACGTGTCAAAACGACAAGGAAAATGACTCCTTAATTTTGAACGTTGATGAGTAGGTGCACTGTAGAGATTCGCCTCTTTTTCAGTTTGGGAGTAGCTTTTGTCAAAAAAGATAAGTTGATGTCGGCTCCTTATTGGTTGAGGTAGATTGGTAGGTGAGACTATTCAAACATCAAGGTTGACTTCCTCTGAATCCTCGGACCTTCAACTGAAGTGACTTCCTACAAACGTTCTTTTCAGTATAAGTGCATGTGCACGAATTCCAATACAGATTCAGTTGGTGGTCGGCTGACCAACTGACTTCTTCGATTTTGAGTCCACCAGCTGAGTGCAAGGTCATCTATTGAACTCTGCAGCTACTGAACTCTAGCATACAAAGTTCCAAACAACTGAACTCAAACTAAGCTATTACAGAACAAAGGTATATCATTCGGCAAGGGGTTTTGGGATCTTCAAATCTATAAAATGCATCTATTGAATCCTTATCCCAAAAATTTCCCCCTATTTGATGAGGCCAAAACCTATTACATCTTCTATCAAGAAATATGCTAAGGTTAAGAGCTACAACTACTGAGTAAAGAAACTATTACAAGGAATGCTCCTGTCAACATATCAAAGCTGACAAAGATAATGAAAAGAAAGAATCAGAGCAATCACAAGTAAATAGAATATCAGACCTATCTTAAGATATTAAGTAATGTATGAGAGCCAAGTTAGAAACCAAAATAGTTATGGAATGCTGAATGTACTAGAACTTGCATAAATTAATATAATTAACATAGTTATAGCATGCTGAAGTTATCAGGGATTCTACTGATAGGTATCAGAGCTAGAAGGCAAGTTTAGCACATTCAGAAGATATCAGGGCCGATACAAACAAAACAATCAAAGCGCTGAATAGATAATATTTCTAAGTAGCTAATCATCAAAAGTAAATTCAGCAGTTATCAATAATGTCCCTAAGAAACAATTTCCCATATATGTATGTATAAGAGCCCTTCCCCCTAAGTACTAGTAAGGTATCAGAGAAGATTAGAGCAAACACAAATAATCAGCAGGGAATAATTATAAGGCAGATAAGCATATAAGTCACATTAGGTCAGATAGATATCTGATCACTTAGGTGATCAGTTGTGCGGAAAAGTAAATAAAGTCGTGAAGACAATGAGCAATTGTCGAGGCTAAAGTGATAACTATCATAGATGAATGAGAATTACAGTACATGCCTTGCTATCACTACAAAAGCTAGACTAAGGAGAGAGAGAGATAGGTCAGCTGGGCTTCTTCTTGAACTGCTGCTGCATGCGAGCGCGGAAGTCAGCAGACTCCTGCGTATACTCTGCTTCTCAGGGCCTTGATCTCCGCCAAGTCTTCTTCATCCTCTTTCCTCAATGCTCTGCTGATTATGGCTTCCTTGATTTCTTCTTCGATCTCCTTCTTGCAATGATTGTCTTGATGAGTCATGGGAGGAGGAATAATTCTGAATAGAGGAGCCTTCAGCGTTTGGCCTGATTGATCTAGCAGCGTCTGAATTTCAGTAAGGAGGGATGTATTCACAGCTATCAGAAAGTCATTGAAGAATGTATCACAATCAGAATCTTCATTTCTGACTTTCCAGATGTAGAATCTCTTTATGAAGTCCTTCTTCAGCTTCTCCCGTTGCTGATTCAGCTTGAGAGGTACCAGTCGTCAGTTCTTTTGAATACAATCCTCTTCATCTCACTGAATGGTTCCCTTCTCCTTAAGTATCAGGAAGAGGTGGGTATGCATCTATCATTCTCAGGCACCCTCTCCCTTGCTTCTTTTTCTGTTCTCAGCCTGAGGGCTTCTAAGTCGGCAAGGCAAATTCTCTCTCTTGCCTCTCTGATTTGCCTTGCCTCAGCTGTACGATCAAATGCTCGCTCACACGCGTCCCAAATCTCATTCATTTCTAGCTCTTATTCTTTAGAGGGGACCGTTGAGGGCACATGCTGCTCTTTTGAGTCAGCAGGCGATGCAGATTTCGATTTAGATGCAGATCCGTCTTGCTTCTCAGACTTGGACTATCCGAGTTTGGACTGTTAGGATCTGGTTGTAGCTGGTGAAGATTTGGATTGCCAGGGGATACTAGATCGAGTGCGTGAAGGCACTGGAGATCGGATCTGTATCCCTTTTTTTGCTGCAGGCTTCTTCTTAGCATCCTGTTCAGCTAATTCTCTGGCAAGCTTCTCATCGAAGTCAATTTGCTCTTCGCGAGATTTGAACTTCAACTTCTTCTCTTTGGGCGGACTAGGGTCAGCTGGAGCTTTGCCCTTGCCCTTGTCAGCTTTCTTAGGAGTTGGAGGTGGGGAGTCTTCAGTGGGAATATTCTCCAAGTATGTGGCTACCTCAGCTACAGCTGAGTTAGTAGTTCCTTCAGCTGGAACTTCCCCCCTGCGCTGCTGAACTCGTTTCTCCCTGCTGATCTTCTGCCTTAAGGAGGGATTTGAGGTGAGCTGATCTGGACGTTTCCCCCTTGTTGGCATCATCAATTAGCGTAGCCAGGGCAGTAACCTTCTTTGTCAGCAATTCTATTAAGGCCTTGACCGTAGTCATGCCTGAGACAATATCAGTCGTTGCGTCAATGTAAGACTCCACCTATGTTCATGCTCTAGATTGAAAGCTTTGAGTAGAGCATCCTTGGATTTGTCAAATCTATTGAGGTAATCTTGAACAGCGTCTGAGGCAGCTTTCTTGATCTCCTGGCAGGATTCGTGTTTTTGAGTCAGTGCTTTAGAGACACTATCAGCTGTAAACTTGTATCTCTCTTCAACTGCCCTCTGGACTCGACCTGTTACAACCGCCACTTCTTCTAAGAAAAGCTTGGTCTGCGTCGGCTCTACTGAAGATCAGCTATGAGTTCAGTGAACTACTCCTGCTGAGTTCAGTTCCACTGACTCCTTTCAGTATACTGCTCCTGCTGAGTCCAGTATCACTGAGTCTTCTACTTCTGGTACTGAGGCAGGTAATCTACTGAGCGCCTAAACCAGATGCAGAGTGTCTACTGAGTCTGAAACCTCAAAGACAGAACAAAACAGGTTACAACTGAATGGTTCATCAACCAAGATAGGGTTTTGGGATCTTCAAATCTTCAGTAAGTATTCAGAGCACAGGGCTATTGAGTTATGTCTCAAGTGATTGTGAGAAGACTGAATCATCTCCCAACAAATATATTCTGGAACTAAGCTGTCAGGTCAGTCTTCTGTACCTCAAGTGCTATCGTGAGGATCTCTTCAACATTAATAGCGGTTGGAGTGTTGATCCTCTGCACTTCAGTAGTAAGGCTGGTCAGCATCTTCGTCTTTCCCTCACTGAACTTGCTCCACTTAGTGTTCACATCATCGGTGAGATTCCTGTTCTTGTGCGCTTGACGCTTGATCACTTTATTAATTGACTCCGTAGTGAGATCCTTGATCTCAGCAACCTGATATCTGCATTTGGTTTGAGGCTTAGTCGAGGATGGAAATTAGATGATCTGGCCTGATGTCGGAGGAGGAGGTGGCTGATCATCCGTGGGAGTTTTACCCTCACCAGACCCTCCCTGGTCTGCATCCTTGGGTGATCCGTCAAGTGGAGGAGATGGAGGAGGAGATTGCGGATGCTGAGTGGAGGAAGGCTCAGCTCCTTGCATTCTAACACTGAGCACCATGAGCATCACGGCATTTAGGTCCTCCATAGAGGCGATATCAGACGGCTCCTCATAGCCAATCTCCTCTTTCAGCTTTTGTTCCTCATCGATCAGAGTGGATAGGGTCCTCAGTCGGATTGCCTCTTCCAGTAGATCCCATTCCAGGTATCTAAGGCGCATCCGGACTCGGGCGCGGACCGCTATGTCCACGAGCTTAGCATGTGTAATGCTCTCCGGAATCTCAGCTGCGACTTCATCAGTTGCTTTCAGTTGAGCATTCGGCACTAAAGTCGGGAGGGAGGAAATATCAGCAGCCTGAGTATCAGCGGGGGTCTCCGGCTTAGTTTCCTCCGATAGCACTCTCTTCACCTTTTCTTTCAGGGTCACACCATGTTTCCCTGACCCGAATCTTCGATAGATATTGGTGGAGGAGGAGGGACGACTGAAATTGGCTTCTTTAGTGTCTATGGCTTCTTCGACTGAGTAGGGAGGGGATCCTGCGTGATCTCAAAGGGGCACTTAGTAGCTAGTCCCTTCCCTGTCGATTTCTCAGCAGTGGCTGCATTGGCGAACATCAGCAACCTCTGATCGAAGTAGTAGGCGTCGGCGTAGGAGAATTTATCAGGAAGGTCGTCCTCAATCATAATGGACACCTTAGTCCCATACAGAAGCTTTCCTTTTCGAATGATCTCCATGTCGTCTTTAGAGTCCATAAACTTTTGTGACTGAGCCTTGAATTCAGCTCTGAAGAACGCGTTCCAGTTGATGGGTGCCTCATCTACTATAGCCATAATGATCTGGATGCGGATGTGGGAAAGCAATGTTGGGATTTTGTATACTGGAAGCACTTTTATGCTTGTATACAATGTGTTTTGTCCTTACCATTGTTTTATTCTCCTATCTGATAAATATGTATATTTGCACATGTTATCCTTTATCTTGTATAAAAGTTAGATTTGTGTGGTGTGTCGGGTATCACAGAAGACAACACAAATTGGTTGAACTGACAAGATATAAACAGTTAACACAGCTGAGACAACTTAAGGATGAAGTTGTCGGTTTAAGCTGCGATTTAGATAAGAAGTGGCTTGTCTTAGGTTGCTTGTCTTTACTGGTACACTTAAGGTGGTGTATTGAAGGATCACAGTGAGATGTGTTCTCCTAACTGACCTTAGTGGAGAAGCAAGATCTCGGTGACTTAGCTGATCTTAAGCTTGGTAAGACTTTAGCTGAGTGCATTTGGCTATCTATCACTTTGACCTACTATGGTGAACGTCAAATGAGCGGCGGGATCTACGTATCTTGGGTGTTAGTAGTTATTTGTGGCTCAGGCTGGTTGTATGTATCTTGCATCCGTATCCTAGTAAAATGGGTTGATAATATCCCCTGAAGAACTCGAAAGGATTAGCACACTAAACCCGACCGGTTGATTAAGTTCAGTTGTGTTAATAAGGTCGAGTGGTACTACTCAGGAATATAAGATGTTAATTAATTTAAGCTGTCAGTGAGCTTAATTAATTAACGGATATTTCTATCTTAAATACGGAGATTGATTAAGTCTAAAATACAAGCCCTTGCTCAAATTGGGATAAAGGGGTAAGTCAGCACGGATTCTCTAGTGGAATGAATATGTGTTAATTAATTAATTTTGCTCTGGGCTGAGCATGAATAATTAATTAATTGGAGGCCCTGCTTTATTTCTTGTATTGGATCCCTGATCTGGCCCAATTAGTTGCCTAGTAATTTATTGTCTCTCAGAAATCATTATTAATGGATTAATGTATTTTCACATTATTTAATAATGTTATTTATCTAGAATTAATTGGCTGGGCCAATTAATTGATAAATATTAGTAGCCCAGTAAATTAATTAATTATATTATGGGCTAATTATGTGGAAGTCCATTGGAATATAATTAAATTAATGGGCTACAAATATATTAATATTATATTGGCTTTTGAAGCCTATATATATTAGTATTCTGTTCAGAACAGAATACAGAAAAATCATAACTCACGCAAGCGAGTTTTGAGAGAGACATATTTTTATTTTCTTCAGTTCTCTGACCACCCAGAGGAAGAAAAAGGCCGGGACACAGATTAGAAGATCTGACACGGAAGCAACAATCAGAGCTACGACAACATACGAAGGAGGAGGTATCGATTTCTTCCTTTCATATTCCTTCAAGCAAATCATACGATCCCGCTGAACTCGTCAAAATTTGATTGACGAATATGCCAATCCCCTGAACTGCGGCAGTAGTTGACCCTTAGGAAAGGCAGCCTTGAAGACAATGTCCTGCTGACAGCTGAATCGGTACAAGTACTTGTTTATCTCATACTCCTTGTGTTGGGTGATGATTCAGTCCCTCCACAACTTGTTGGGAGATAACTCAGTAGCCTAGTGCTCTGAAGATTTGAAGATCCCAAAACCCTACTTTGAATGATGAACCATTCCGTTGTAATCTTTTATATTGTCTCTGAGAGTTTCAGACTCAGTTGACACTCTTCGTTTGGTTCAGGCGCTCAGTAGATTATCGGCCTCAGTACAAGAAGAAGAAGACTCAGTGATACTGGACTTAACAGGAGCAGTATAGTGAAAGGAGTTAGTGGAACTGAACTCAGCAGGAGTAGTTCACTGAACTCAGAGTTGATCTTCAGTAGAGCCGACTCAACAGGAGTATCCTACTGAAGATAGATCAGACTCAGCAACGGCTGTACATTCTTCTGACTGTAAGGATTTATTAAGCCAAATCAGCAGAGTCATATGAGGTATAGAGAAGTCAGCTTCAGATCTACCTTGAAGTCTGTTCTGTCTCACCTACTTTCTTCAGCCTCGACCAATGACGAGCGGCAGCTGTCTACGTTCTGATTGAAGCTGCTAGTCAACAACTTTCAAGAAATGGAGGGAAATGACTCTGCCACCATCTTTGAAAGAGTCGTTAGCTACCCAAAAGAGATAGACACATAGAACGTCGTATCCAACGGATCCATCCATGTCTCTGCTCTATAAATAGAGGGATAAATTCAAATTGAAGCTCAAGACGAAAAAAACCTACGAGACACCAAGAACACGAGCATCCATGAGAAACTCAGAACGACTTAAGCTTTCCGCAAGATCTTCACAGAGTAATCTCCGGCGAAAGGCGACATACTTGCTCATAGGGAACCAAGCTGAACCAGATTATAAAGCCTCTAGTATCCAAGCGACCGAATACGAACCCAAGTCCATACTTAACTGTTCGTCGCTCTAGAAGCCACCTTCTCGTTCCCTATCCCTCTAACCTAAGCTCAGAAGATCTTATCAATAGCTTAGACGAAGGAGTTCATATCTGAACTGATCCTTATTGTAAAGGACTCCTTCATAGTTGGAGAAGTTTGTCAAACGCTTTAGTTTGATACCTTGTAAACTGAGACTTGCTCAGCATAAATCTCAAGACCAGTGTTTGTCCAGTGTACAAACCGACTGAGACTATCTCAGTATAATACATAGTTTCCTGATCTTTCGAGACAGTGGACATAGTATTGTTGGATCCGAACCACTTTAAAAATTGCATGTGTTCTGTCTTCTTTTTACTGTTGCATTGATTACTGTTCATACTGAATATATTTCTAAAATCATTCAACTGAGTTTCAGCAAAGCTTAATCGATTACACTAATATACTAAAACTGTTTTATTAAAAACATTTTCTAAACTCAACTGAATTTGGGCCGACACATTTCCGCAATATACTGAACTTCAGCTGAATGGTACTAAATTATGACTCAAGTCAGCTAGCAGGCCTCAGTGAAGTCAGTCACTCTGCCACACGATCCAGAATAGCTTATTTGGTCTACTGAACTTGTTCAGTACGGTACACTCCTGAACAGGACTGTTCGTGTTAAATTTGAGAAATTGTTTTTAGGTGTATTCACCCCCCCCTTCCCCTACACTGAACGTTTAATCTCGGGACCAACACCTTGTACCTGGCGATTGGAGTCCCTTCATCTTCCAACTCGAAGCTGACTAGCAGACACCTGGCAATTTCCATCTTTGTGGCCCTATCCTCCCACTGACTGGGACAAACCTCACACCTCGAAATGACTGAAGAGATGTTATTCGTGTCGTCATCCTGACGGAAGCTCAAGAAGAATTCACCTATCTTGGGAGATGATTCAGTAGCTTATTGCTTATAGATTTGAATGATCCCAAAACCCTACTTCTATTGGTGAACCTTTTAGTTGTATTTGTTATCTCTCTTTCTCTGAGAGTTTCAGACTCAGTAGACATCCTTTCTTTATGGTTTAGGCGTTCAGTTCTGTCTGCTGATTCTTCAGTAGACTATCAGCCTCAATACCATGAGAGAAGACTCAGTAGTGCTGGACTCAGCAGGAGCAGCATACTGAAAGGAGTCAGTAACACTGGACTCAGCAGGAGCAGTTCACTGAACTCAAGGTTGATTTTCAGTAGAGGTAGAGTCAGCAGGAGTATGCTACTAAACATAGACCAGACTCAGCAAAGGCCAGACAATCTCTTTACTGTTAGTAATCTTTTAAGTCAAATCAGTAGAGTCATACGAGGTATAGAGAAGTTAGCTTCAGATCTCCCTTGAAGTCTGTTTGCCTCATCTACTTTCTTCAGCCTCGACCAATGACGAGCAGCCAGCTATCTACTTTCTGATTAAAGCTGCAAGTCAACACTTTTTCGGAAATGGAGGGAAAAGACTCTGCCCCAATTCTTTGAAAGTGCCGTTAGCTACTCCAGAGAGAGACACATGGATCATGGTCTCCAACAGATCTTTCCATAGCTCTCATCTATAAATAGAGGGAAGAATTCAAATCGAAGCTCACCTAGAAATCACGACACATATTAAGAACACACGAGCAATTACGAGTAACTTCAAATTGACTTAAGCTTTCCGCAAGATCTTCAACGAGTTATTCCAAGTGAAAGGCGATATTCTAGCTCAAAGGGAACCGAGCTGAATAAGACTTATAGCCTCTAGTATCCAAGCGATTGAACACGAACCCAGAGTTTATATCTCATCTTTCGTCGCTCTAAAAGCCTCATTCTCGTTCCCTTCCCTCTAACCTAAGCTCAGCAAACCATATCTATAGCTTAGATCAAAGGAGTTCATCTTTGAACTGTTCTTTATTATAAAGAACTCCTTCATAGTTGGAGAGTTTGTCAAACGCTTTAGTTTGATATTTTGTAAATTGAGACTTGCTCAGTATAATCACTAAGACTAGTGTTTGTCCAGTGCACAAACTGACTGAGACTAACTCAGTATAATAAAAATAAGCTCCTGATCTTTTCAGGACAATGGACGTATGATTGTTGGATCCGAACCACTTTAAAAATCGTTGCATTCTGTGTGCTCTGTTTTACTGTTGCATTGATTACTGTTCATACTGAAATATATTTCAAATCATTCAACTGTGTTTCAGCAAAGCTCAAAAGACTGCACTAATATACTAAAACAGTTTTACTAAAAACGTTTTCTAACTCAACTGAATTAGGCCTGCACATTTCCGCACTCTACTGAACTTCTACTGAACGGTACTGAATTATGACCTAAGTCAGCTAGCAGGCCTCAGTGAAGTCAGTCACTCTGCCATGCAATTCTGAATAGGTTATCTGGTCTACTGAACCTGTTCAGTACGGCATCTTCCTGAAAAGGACTGTTCGCATTTTAAGTTGAGAAAGTATTAGGTGTATTCACTCCCCCCCCCCTCTACACCTGAACGTTTATCTCAGGACCAACAATTGGTATCAGAGTAGGAGTTCTCTAAGACTCTTGTTTTCTGAAACTGGTCTACTTGAACGGATCCAAAAAATATTTTCAGTGCATATGATTCTTCATTCATATCATAATCTACAATGTCTGATATGTCAGGAATCATGATGGTACCCATGTTCTCAGTAGAGAACTATGAGGTAAGGAGAGTCAGAATGGAAGCACATTTGACTTCCCTCCACGACAGCATGAATGAGGTACTGGAAGACGAACCTATCGTTCCTATGATTGATAGTGTCGAAGTCTAGGATCCAGCACTAGGAGGTGGCATGGTGACCGGAAAGACGATCACTAAAGACAGAAGCCTTTTTACCCTGTGGAGAAGAAGCTTCACAATCTAGACCAAGTTGCCAGAAACGCCATACTGACCACCCTGAGTGATTCTTATCTCGGAAGAGTTCAGTACTGCAGGTCCGCAAAGGAACTCTGGGATACTCTGGCGCTACTGAGTCGGGGGACTCAGAAGATCAAGGCAAACAAACTAGCGCTGGAACTTCAGATGCTTGAGAGACTGTCTCCTATGCATAGCGACACAATTGAAGATCTCAACGTCAGATTTACAGATCTGATGAATACAATCAATGGGATATGAAGACGTTCTCCAACCGAGAAATGAATCTCAAAATATTGAGAGCACTACCGGACGGACATTAGACTCCATTCGCTACATTGCTTACACAATCTGACCTTGATATTATTTCTCCTTATCATATTTTTTCAGAATTAAAAGCTGAGGAGTTCAAGTTCGTCCTACCCCAAAGGAAGTAGCGAGCTGAAGCTGACACTCCAATTTACCTTGCTTTCAAAGCATCAGTCAGCACAACAACTCCCGCATCTAGCAAGGTAGAACCTTAAATTAGTGATCTACAAGAAGGAAACCTCGCTAAGAAATATGCACTACTTGCCGTGAAGTATCAGAAGGAGAAGGAGAGGCGCAGAAAACTCTCTAGAGTCGTCAGAGACTCTAAGGGTAAGTCTGAATATACACCCAAGCGCACTCCTGAATCACATACTTCTGATTGTAGGAAACTTGAGGATTCAGCTCAGTCGAAAGACAGTGAGAGCAGAGAAGATAGAATCACCACCTGTTACAACTGCAAGAAGCCAGGACACTATCAACATGACTGTCCTGAGCTTAGTACAGCTGAGAGAGTAGCACGTAAAGCTCGAAGGGAGAAGTTCATCAAGAAGCGTCAAGCATATATTGCCAATGAACTCTCAGACGACTCTGATGAAGTTGACTTCTTTATGCATTCATCAGACGATGAAGCGGCATTTATGATTGTAGAGCTTGAAGAAGATGCTGAAAAGTGTCTTCTGGCAGGAGAAGAGGATCAGGTAAACTTTCACTCTCCATTTAACACCTCTTCACACCGCACACACGACATTATTTTAGGTGCGGAAGAGAATATGGATATCTCGATCTCGTATGAAGAACTATTAGACGAGCAGATTCAGATGTGCTTCCAGCTCAGTAAGACTCTTCAGGAGTTGGATACACTGAAAGTGGAGAATCAGAGACTTTCTCAAGAGAGTCAGGTTGCTACTGAGTCAGAAGGACTTATGTTGAGACTCAGAGAGGAGATTAACTCTCTGATGACCAAGTCTCGGCATCAAGAAGATCAGATCTCAGTACTAACCAATGACTTGACTCAGAAGGATACTGAACTGAGTCTACTGAAGCAAGAGTTGTCAGGACTTCAGACCGAGCATGAGATACTTAAGAAGAGTGATGATGTTTAGAGGAATCTGATGACAGAGCGGTACATGGGCGTTGAAAATAAGCTTGAGGCAATGCTAGCCAGCAACAAGCCTAAGCACTACAAGGAGGGACTTGGTTTCAGCCGTGGAGTCTCCTCATCTGCCCCCGTACGCTCAGAGAACCGGTTGACTGACAGGTTTGTTCAAGGGGAGACCATCACTGCTGAGATTCTGAACCCCCTAGCAAAGAACAAACAAAAGCTGAAGGCAACTCATCCCAACTATCAGCATTCTAACAAGAAGATTAGCTCAAAAGCACACCAGTTCAGTCAAGGGTGAACTAGCAGAGTTAAGTGGGCTGATCAGTATGGACCTCCGCAGCTGACACATCCAGCTCAGTATGGATCATATTACTATGATCCTATAGTTAGAGGAGGACCTAAAAGTCAGAAAAAGAAGAACAAAGTCGTTCAGAAGGCTAAGATCAGCAGTCCACCAATTCAGAAGATCAGGACTCCTGAACCAGTGAAGCCTTAGAAGTCAGCATCGACTATTCCAGTGGTCAAGTATGTTGATAAGAGTGGAAAGAAACTGTTTGAGACCACAAGGGTCATGAGACAAATTTGGGTTTCCAAAACTAACATCTAAGGACCCAAAATCAAAAATATAGGGTACCTGAACATAATTTTATTTTGCAGGTGCACAAGGACCCTTGGTATGTGGACATCGGATGCTCAAGACATATGACATACCAGAGGAACCTACTGAAGAATTATACTACTGAAGAAAGACCCAGAATCGAGTTATGAGATAATGCAAAAGGCTATACCAGAGGCTATGGAACACTCAGCATTGGAACCACCACGGTTCCAAGAGTATCATATGTTGAAGGACTTCAACATAATCTTCTCTCTATTAGTCAATTTTGTGATAACTCGAATAGAGTGATTTTTGACGCTGGTTTCTATGATGTTATTGATAAATCCATAGGGAAAACAGTGTTATCATGTTCGCGCAAAAAGAATATCTATGTAGCTGACTGGAACTCAGCTGAACCTAAAGCATGCTTGCTGGTGAAGAACGACAATAGAACGGGGTGGCTCTGGCACAGAAGACTCAGCCATCTCAACTTTAAGATGCTCAACAAACTAGCTAGAAATGCTCTAGTGAGAGGACTGCCGAATTAAGTATTCAGCAAAGACACTCAGTGTGAAGCATGTCTGAAGGGATAGAAAACAAAGAAGCAAAATCCGCCTGTTCCATCGCCTTCTACTGATGGAATCCTTCAGCTGCTACATAGGGATTTATTCGGTCCAGTCTCTCCAGTGACGATCAGAGGCAAATAGTATGCTTTAGTGGTCATTGATGACTAATCGCGCTACACATGGGTCATATTTATTGCCAACAAGTCTGACGTCAAAAAAGAGTTGTCTACGCTTCTTAAAAGACTCAGTGTCAAAAAGAACACCGAAATCAGAAAGATACGTTCAGATAGAGGAACTGAGTTCCTGAATTCGATGGTGGAAGAGTTTAGCAAAGCTAAAGGCATAGAGCATGAGACGTGTGTCGCGCGCATGCCTCAACAAAATGGGATTGCTGAGAGGAAGAACATAACACTTAAAGAAGCAGCAAGAGCCCTGCTCGCAGACTCAGGACTCCCATCTAAATTCTGGGCAGAAGTAATTGACACATCATGTTACACTCAGAACAGATCTCTACTCACAAAGCAGCATCAGAAGACACCATATGAATTATGGAATGGCAAGAAGCCTTTCTTATCTTATTTCCATATTTTTGGGTGTTCGTGCTTTATCCAGAATAATGGAAAGGACCAGTTAAAGATTTTCGATAGCAAGTCAGACTAGGGAGTCTTCTTAGGATACTCCCGGGTCAACAAGGCCTTCAGAGTTTTTAACTACCGGACCCTTTACATGGAGGAAAGCCCTTATGTTGTTTTTAATAAGTTTTCCACTGAAGACAGGAGCAGAAACTCAAAATCAGAATTTGAGGACATCAGTAAGCAGCTACAGGATCTGAACTTAAAAGATATTGTTGAAAAGATCCAGCTGTGTTAGGATGATGATTCAGAAGAGGAAATTGAAGATAAGACTACTGAATGTCAGCCAACAACAGATATAGCTGAACAGATTGACTCTACTGAACAGAGTAATCCAAGGTAACTCAGGTCGATGAAGAAACCCAAGTGGTAACTAAGACCTCTACTAAGGATAATAATTCAGGGGCAACAAATGAAGTTCCTGAGCTGAATGCCCCTGAACCTGGTGACTCAGTAGACCCAACTCTCATAACTGAATTGCCTCAATCTCAGAATAGTACAATTGAAATGCCTAACTCACCTACTATCTGTGTTGAACAAAATTCAGATGAAGAGTTAAAACATCATCGATCGTGGCTGGACACTCCACTTCTGACTTAATTATTAGAGATCCTTCAGCAAGTGTAAAGACAAGATCCAGATTCTATCAGGGAGAAAGTGCATTATATTCCTGCTTCTCCCCTACTGAAGAACTTCAGTCAGTTGAGGAACGCACTTAAAGATGCCGATTGGATCAAAGCTATGCAGGAAGAGCTGAATTAGTTCGCGAGAAACGATGTATGGGAGCTTGTTGACAGACCCCATCATTACCATGTGATCAGAACTAAATGGGTCTTCAAGAACAAGCGAGATGTAAACAACGTCATAGTAAGGAACAAAGCAAGACTCGTGGCAAAAGGCTACTGTCAAGCCGAAGCGATAGATTTCGACGAAACTTTCGCTCCTATTGCAAGATTGGAGGCAATCAGACTATTTCTAGCCTACGCAACAGATCAACACTTCAGAGTTTATCAAATGGATGTGAAGTCTGCATTCTGAACGACGTGCTGAAAGATGAAGTCTATGTAGAACAGCTTCCTGGCTTTCAGTAGGGATATCAGGTTTATAGACTCAAAAAGGCTCAGTATGGTTTAAAAAAAGCACCCAGGGCTTGGTACGATACCCTGTCTGAGTTTCTTCTTCAGAATGGTTTTCAGAAGGGTACAGCAGTTCGAGAAAATGTGTTAGCAGTTCGAGAAAATGTCTTCATGTGTCAGCAGTTCGAGAAAATGATAAAGGATAAATTGGAGATGTTGATGATAGGAGAGATGAATTATTTCCTCGGTTTTCAAGTCAAACAATAGGAGAAGGGAACATTCATCAATCAAGGCAAATACACTCGAGATCTCATGAAGAAATTCGGTTGCACATCCGGCAAACCAAGCAAGATCCTGATGAACATGAATATGAAAATCGATCTTAATAAAGAGGGAGTATCAGTAGACCATACTGAATTTCGTGCTATTATTGGTTCATTATTATATCTAACTGCTACTCGACCTAACATAACTTATGTTGTAGGTGTCTGTGCCCGATTTCAGGCGAATCCTAAGCAAAGCCATGTGGACTCAACAAAGAAGATTCTCCGCTATCTCAGAGGAACACCTGACATGGGTTTATGGTATCCAACAGATGATAATATTGAACTAACTTGTTATTCTGATGCTGACTATGCAAGATGTAGGATTGATCGAAAATCAACTTCTGGAACTTGTCAGTTCCTCGACAGTAAGCTAATCTCATGGTTTTCAAAGAAATAGCATTCAGTAGCGACGTCAACTACTGAAGATGAATAAATGGCTGTCGGAAGTTGCTGCGCCGAAATCCTTTGGCTGAGACAGCAGCTACGCGACTATGACGTCATTCAGAATGAAGTGCCAATCTTTCAGTAGGGATATCTGGTTTCGACGAAACTTTCAAACTCGTTCAGAAGTGCCAATCTTTCAGACTCTTGGCAAAAGGCTACTGTCAAGCCGAAGGGATAGATTTCGATGAAACTTTCGCTCCTGTTGCACGATTGGAGGCAATCAGACTATTTTTAGCCTACGCAACAGATCAACGCTTCAGAGTTTATCAAATGGATGTGAAGTCTGCATTCTGAACGGCGTGCTGAAAGATGAAGTCTATGTAGAACAGCCTCCTGGCGTTCAGTAGGGATATCAGGTTTATAGAGTCAGAAAGGCTCAGTATGGTTTAAAACAAGCACCCAGGGCTTGGTACGATACCCTGTCTGAGTTTCTTCTTCAGAATGGTTTTCATAAGGGTACAGTAGACCGCACATTATTCAGCATTCTACGTTGATAACATTATATTCGGCTCAAAGAACGTCTTCATGTGTCAGCAGTTCGAGAAAATGATAAAGGATAAGTTGGAGATGTTGATGATAGGAGAGATGAATTATTTGCCCGGTTTTCAAGTCAAACAATAGGAGAAGGGAACATTCATCAATCACGGCAAATACACTCGAGATCTCATGAAGAAATTCGGTTGCACATCGGCAAACCAATCAAGATCCTGATGAACATGAATATGAAAATCGATCTTGATAAAGAGGGAGTATTAGTAGACCATACTGAATTTCATGCTATTATTGGTCCATTATTATATCTAACTGCTACTCAACCAGACATAACTTATGCTATAGGTGTCTGTGCTCGATTTCAGGCGAATCCTAAGCAAAGCCATGTGGACTCAACAAAGAAGATTCTCCGCTATCTCAGAGGAACACCTGACATGGGTTTATGGTATCCAACAGATGATAATATTGAACTAACTTGTTATTCTAATGCTGACTATGCAAGATGTAGGATTGATCGAAAATCAACTTCTGGAATTTGTCAGTTCCTCGACAGTAAGCTGATCTCATGGTTTTCAAAGAAATAGCATTTAGTAGCGACGTCAACTACTGAAGATGAATACATGGCTGTCGGAAGTTGCTGCACCGAAATCCTTTAGCTGAGACAGCAGCTACGCGACTATGACGTCATTCAGAATGAAGTGCAAATCTTCTGCGATAGCTCCAGTGCAATTGCAATCACTCAGAACCCTCTACTTCATACTAGATGCAAGCACGTGGACATCAGACACCACTTCATTCGTGATCATGTCGAAAAGAAGGATATCAGGATGGAGAATATCCAAACTGACCATCAAAGGGCCGACATTCTGACCAAGCCTCTGGCTGAAGCCATATTCCGAGAACTTACAGTATAACTTGGTCTGCTAGACCCTACTGACTCCAATCAGTAAGTGGATTCAGGAGAGGAGCATTCAACAAGGGGGAATGTTCACTCTCAGTACTAGACTCATTCAGTACATGGAGATTCAGAAACCATCTACACGAGGTATCAGCTGACTACGATGTTCAGCTAAGAGGTTTGCGTATCTCTACTCAGTAGCCAATATCATATTTTATGCATTAATGATTCAGATTCAGCTTCGTATTCAATGCCTTAAGAAAATGTCATTTAATATAATAGTTTTCATTTAATACACGACATTCTATGCTAAGTATGTTGAACTCTGCGACGCATTAAATGCATGTCTAATCAAGTTACTTCTTTGGCTATATACAACTGTAATTTGACTTAGGCGGCTAGTTTGATCATTACCTATTTTATAACATTAAATCTTGGCCGTCCATCTCATAAAGCAGATTTAAACTGAACCATGGATGTAAAACTGTTCATCTTCTTGATCATATAAAACATGTTCAAAGACTGAAAAACTGCCATTTTCGCTCTGCAACTTTAAAACGCTAACACTTTCTGAGAATTTAATCTACTATTTGCAAACCTCTTCCATAACTTCTCAGAAATTATTACGGTAAACTTACATGCATATTATGTATCACATATTGATTTGTAATATTTTTCTCGATACTGATATTTCATTTTGCAGATCATAGTCATGGCATCCAAAGGTGTTATAGTCTCTACCCCGGTCAACATCGTTTAAATCATGGGAAAAGACCGTGTTTGGTGCGAGCCAATCATGGAGTTCGATGCCTGTGAACTGGATTTTATGACAGAGATTTTTGAGGCATTGAGGGCATCCGGACTTGAAGGTTTCTTGTTGAGGAAGCCGGCCTTCTTCCTCCTACGACAAGTGTTGGAGCTCTACTTAAACTCCAATTCAGTAGACGAAGACATCGTCGGGAGATTCCTCATTCACCATGTTATAGACCCCACCCGTGCTGACTTCGAAATCAAGCAAATGTCCATCAGGCAACCTCATCAGCGGAGCTTTCAGT
>CM054817.1:19500728-19531260 GCA_028984105.1 Lavandula angustifolia
ATCTAGACCGGGTTGCCAGAAATGCCATACTGACAACCCTGAGTGACTCCTATCTCGGAAGAGATCAGGACAGGAAGTCCGCCAAGGAACTCTGGGATGCTTTGGCGCTACTGAGTCGGGGGACTCAGAAGATCAAAGCGAATAATCTAGCGCTAGAACTTCAGAAGCTGGATAGACTATCTCTCATGCCTGGCGACACGATTGAAGATCTCAACGTCAGATTTACGGATCTGATGAACACTATCAACGGGCTGGGAAAGACATTCTCCAACTGAGAGATGAATCTCAAAATCTGGAGAGCACTGTCGGACGGACATTGGAATCCATTTGCTACTTTGCTTAGACATTCTGATCTTGATATTGTTTCTCCTGATCATATATTTTCAGAATTAAAAGATGAGGAGTTCGAGTTCGGTCTACCACAAAGGAAGCAGCGAGCTGAAGCTGACACATAAATCGACCATGCTTTCAAAGCATCAGTCAGCACAGCTGCTCCCACATCTAGCAAGGCTGAACCATCAATCAGCAATCTACAAGAAGGAAACCTAGCTAAAAAATATGCACTGCTTGCCGTGAAGTATCAGAAGGAGAAGGAGAGGTGCAGAAAGCTCTCTAGAGTCGTCAGAGACTCAAAGAGTTAGTCTGAGTATACACCTAAACGCACTCCTGAACCGCATACTTTTGATTGCAGGAAACAAGAGGATTCAGCACAGTCGAAAGACAGTGAGAGCAAAGAAAGCAAAATCACCTCCTGCTACAACTGCAAGAAGCCATGACACTACCAATACGATTGTCCTGAGCTCAATACAGCTGAGAAAGCAGCACGAAAAGCTCGAAGGGAGAAGTTCATCAAGAAGCGTCAAGCATACATTGCCGGTGAACTCTCAGACGACTCAGATGAAGTCGATTCCTTCATGAATTCATCAGACGATGAAGCGGAATTCATGGCTCTAGAGGTTGAAGAAGATGTTGAAAAGTGTGTTATGGCAGGTGAAGAGGATGAGGTAAACTCTCACGCTCCATTTAACTCCTCTTCACACTGCACACACGATACTATTTCAGGTGCAGATGAGAATCTAGACGTCGCGATCGCATATGAAGAACTACTCGACGATCATATTCAGATGAGCCTGTAGCTCAGTAATACTCTTCAGGAGTTGGATACCCTAAAAGTGGAGAATCAGAGACTCTCTCAGGAAATTCAGGTTGCTACTAAGTCAGAAGGACTTGTGTTGAGACTCAGAGAGGAGATTAACTCTTTGATGGCCAAGTCTCAGCATCAAGAAGATCTGATCTCAATACTGACCAATGACTTGACTTAGAAGGATACTGAACTGAGTCAACTGAAGCAGAAGTACTCAGGACTTCACACCGAGCATGAAATGCTTAAGAAGAGTGATGATGTCTGGAGAAACCTGATGACAGAGCGATATAAGGGAGCTGAATAAAAGCTTGAGGCGATGCTAGCCAACAACAAGCCAAAACATTGCAAGGAGGGACTCGGGTTCAGCCATGGAGCCTCCTCATCTGCCCCCGTATGCTCAGAGAATCGACTGACTGATAGGTTCGTTCAAGGGGAGACTATCAATGCTGAGATCCTGAATACCTTAGCAAAGAACAAACAGAAGATGAAGGCACCTCATCCTAACTATCAGAATTTTGACAAGAAGATTAGCTCAAAATCACCCCAGTTCAGTCAAGGGGGAACCAGTAGAGTCAAGTGGGCTTATCAGAATGGACCTCCGCAGCTGACACATCCAGCTCAGTATGGGTCATATTATTAGGATCCTATAATCAGGAGAGGATCGAAGAGTCAGAAGAAGAAGAAGAAAGCCTTTCAGAAGGCTAAGGTCAGCAGTCCACCAACTCAGAAGATCAGGACTCTTGAACCAGTAAAGCCTCAGAAGTCAGCATCGACCACTCCAGTGGTCAAGTATGTTGATCAGAGTGGAAAGAAACTGTCTGAGACCACCAGGGTCGTGAGACAGTTTGGGGTTTCCAAAAGTAACATCTAAGGACCCAAAATCAAAAATAAAGGGTACCTGAATATAATTCTATTTTGCAGGTGCACAAGGACCCTTAGTACGTGGACAGCGGATGCTCAAGACATATGACGTACCAGAGGAACTTACTGAAGAATTGTACTGCTGAAGAAGGACCCAAAATCGAGTTCGGAGATAATGCAAAAGGCAATACCAGAGGCTATGGAACACTCAGCATTGGAACCACCACAGTGCCAAGAGTATCATATGTTGAAGGACTTCAGTACTTCTCTCTGTTAGCCAATTTTGTGATAACTCCAATAGAGTGATTTTTTACGCTGGTTTATGTGATGTCATTGACAAATCTACAGGGAAAATAGAGTTATCAGGTTCGCGCAAAAAGAATATATACGTAGCTGACTGGAAATCAGCTGAACCTGAAGCATGCTTGCTGGCGAAGAATGAAAACAGAACAGGGTAGCTCTGGCACAGAAGACTCAGCCATCTCAACTTCAAGATGCTCAACAAGCTAGCTAGAAACTCTCTAGTAAGAGGACTGCCGAATGAAGTGTTCAGCAAAGACACTCAGTGCGAAGAATGTCTGAAGGGAAAGCAGACAAAGAAGCAAAATCCGTATATTCCATCTCCTTCCATGGATGGAATCCTTCAGCTGCTACACATGGATTTGTTCGGTCCAGTCTCTCCTGTGACGATCAAAGGCAAAAAGTATGTTTTAGTGGTCATTGATAACTACTCGCGCTACACAAGGGTCATATTTATTTCCAACAAGTCTGACGTCAAAATAGAGTTACCTGCGCTTCTGAAAAGGCTCAGTGTCGAGAAGAACACCGAAATTAGAAAGATACTTTTAGACAGAGGAACTGAGTTCCTGAATTCGATGGTGGAAGAGTTCTGCAAAGCTGAAGGCATAGAGCATGAGACGTCTGATGCACGCACGCCTCAACAAAATGGGATTGCTGAGAGGATGAACAGAGCACTCAAAGAAGCAGCAAGAACCCTTCTCGCAGACTCATGACTCCCATCTAAATTATGGGCCGAAGCAACTGACACTGCATGTTACACTCAGAACAGATCTCTACTGACGAAGCAACATCAGAAGACACCATATGAATTATGGAATGGTTGGAAACCTTTCTTATCATATTTTCATATTTTTGGGTGTTCGTGCTTTATCCACAATAATGGAAAGGATCAATTAAAGACTTTTGATAGCAAGTCAGACCAGGGAGTCTTCTTAGGATGCTCCCAGGTCAGCAAAGCCTTCAGAGTTATTAACTACCGAACCTTTTGGGTAGAGGAAAGCCCTCATGTTATTTTTAATGAGTTCGCTACTAAAGACAGGAGCAGAAACTCAAATTCAGAGTCTAAGGACATCAGTAAATAGCTACTGGATCTGAGCTTAAAAGACAATGTTGAGAAGATCCAGCTGTGTTGGGATGATGATTCAGAAGAGGAAATTAAAGATAAGACTACTGAATCTCAGCCTGCAGTAGACGTAGCTGAACCCATTGATTCTACTTAACAGAGCCAATCCCAGGTAACTTAGGTCGATGAAGAAACCCAAGTGGTAACTAAGACCTCTACTGAGAATAATAATTCAGGGGGAACAAATGAAGTTCTTGAGCTGAATGCCCCTGAACCTGGTGACTCAGTAGACCCAACTCTAGTAACTTAATTACTTCAATCTCAGAATAGTACAACTGAAATGCCTAACTCTCCAACTATCTGTGTTGAACAAATTTCAGATGAAGAGTTAAAACTTCGTCGATCGTGGCTGGACGTTCACACTTCTGATCAAATTATTGGAGTTCCTTCAGCTAGTGTAAAGACAAGATCCAGATTTTTTCAGAGAGAAAGCGCTCTATATTCCTGCTTCTTGTCTACTGAAGAACCACAGTCAGTTGAGGACGCACTTAAGGATGCTGATTGGATCATCGCCATGCAGGAGGAGCTGAATCAGTTCACGAGAAATGAAGTATAGGAGCTTGTTTATAGACCCCGACATCAACATGTGATCGGAACTAAATGGGCCATCAAGAACAAGCGAGATGAAAAAAATGTCATAGTAAGGAAAAAAGCAAGGCTCGTGAAAAAAGGCTACTGTCAAGCCAAAGGGATAGATTTCAACAAAACATTCGCTCCAGTTGCAAGGTTGGAGGCAATCAGACTATTCTTATCCTACGCAAATGGATGTGAAGTCTGTGTTCCTGGATGGCGTGGTGAAAGAAGAAATCTATGTAGAACAGCCTCCCGACTTTCAGCAGGGACATCAAGTTTATAGACTCAGAAAGGCTCTGTACGGGTTATAACAAGCACCGAGGGCTTGGTACGATACCCTGTCTGAGTTTCTTCTTCAGAAAGGTTTTCATAAGGGCACAGTAGATCGCACATTATTCAGCATTCGTCTAGACGACATATTACATATGCAGATCTACGTATATGACATCATATTCGGATCAAAGAATGTCACTATGTGTCAACAATTTGAGAAGATGATGAAGGACAAATTCGAGATGTCAATGATGGGAGAGATGAATTATTTCCTCGGATTTCAAGTCAAACAATCAGACAAGGGAACATTTATCAATCAAGGCAAATACACTCGAGACCTTATCAAGAAATTCATTTGCACATCTGGCAAACCAATCAAGATCCCGATGAACATGAACATGAAAATCGATCTTGACAAAGAGGGAGTATCAGTGACCATACTGAATTTCTCGCAATTATTGGTTCTTTATTATATCTAACTGCTACTAAACCTGACATAACTTATGCCGTAGGTGTCTGCGCTCGATTGCGGGCGAATCCTAAGCAGAGTCACATGGACTCAGCAAAGAAGATTCTCCGCTATCTCAGAGGAACACCTGACATGGGTTTATGGTATCTAGTAGATGATAATATTGAACTAACTTGTTATTCTGATGCTGACTATGTAGGTTGCAGGATTGACCGAAAATTAACTTCGGGAACTTATCAGTTCCTTGGCAGTAAGTTGATCTCATGGTTTTCAAAGAAACAACATTCAGTAGCGACGTCAACTACTGAAGTTGAATACATGGTTACCGGAAGTTGCTGCGCCCAAATCCTTTGGCTGAGACAGCAGCTACACGACTATAATGTCATTTAGAATGAAGTGCCGATCTTCTGCGACAGCTCCAGTGCAATTGTAATCACTCAAAATCCTGTACTTTATACTAGATGCAAGCACGTGGACATCAGACATCACTTCATTCATGACTATGTCAAAAAGAAGGATATCAGAATGGAGAAGATCCATATTGACCATCAAAGGGCCGATATTCTTACCAAGCCTCTAGCTTAAGCCACATTCAGAGAACTTTCAGTAGAGCTAGGTCTGCTTACTGACCCAAGTCAGTAAGAGGTTTCAGGAGAGGAGCATTCAGCAAAGGGGAATGTTCAGTCTCAGTACTGGACTCATTCAGTACATGGAGATTCAGCAACCATCTACACGAGGTATCAGCTGACTACGATGTTCAGCTGACAGGTTTGCGTATCTCTTTTCAGTAGCCAACTTAGTATTTAATGCATTAATGATTCTGATTCAGCATCGTATTCAATGCCTTAGAGAATGTCATTTAATATTAACGGTTTTCCTTAAATGCACGATATTCTATGCTAAGTTTGCTGAATTTTGCCGCACATTAAATGTTTGTCTTATCAAGTTACTTCTTTGGCTATTTACAACTGTAAGTTGACTTTGGCGGCTACGATGATCATTGCCTATTTTAATAATAAAATCTTGACCGTCCATCTCATAAAGCAGATTTAAACTGAACCATCGATTTTAAACTGAACCGTCATCTTCTTGATCATACATATCACGTTCAAAGTTAGAAAACCGCCATTTTCATCCTCTGCAACTTAAACCTTAGATTTCTGAGAACTCAAAGTTAGAAAACCGCCATTATGACGGAAGTATTCGAGGCGCTGAGGGCATTAGGCCTCGAGGAATTCTTATCGAGGAAGCCTTCTTTCTTCCTTCCGCGTCATATATCAGAGCTTTATTTGAACTCCGACTCAGTAGACGGCGATATAGTGGGATGCTTTATCATCCATCACGTTACTGATCCCACTCGTGCTGATTCTGAGATCAAGCAGAGGAGTTTTCAGCTACCTGACTCAGGAATCAATGTAGCAGGCTATAAGGACGATATGATCGATGAATATTTGGAGATATTCTGTTGCGAGCCTACGTCAATCAGGGCGGCATTCCCTAAAAACTGCATGCTTCCACAATATAGAGCCTTGGCCAACATAGTCACGCAGATACTGACGAGCCAAGCTGGCTCATTTGACCAAGTCTCCAGACCTAAGCTCTAAATGATGATGGCTATTTATGATAGAGCTCAGGTGAACTGGACGGAGTTCTTTATGAAAGAGTTCCAAACTCAGGCTGCTAAGTTTGACAGAATCACGAACAGCCTTCCAGTCAAGGAAAAGCTTCTCTATGGGATGAAGCTAACTGTAATGATAGAAGACTTCTGTGGTACTGACCACATTACATACGAAGATAAGGCGTACTTCAACCCTATGAAGATACGATTCCATAGCAAGGCAGCAGCCCTCCAGCAGATAGGGGCAGGGCCTGCTGAGAAAGCAAGAAGAATACCTCTACTCCTACCAAGACGAGGTCTCCACCGCAGAAAACTGCTCAGAAGACTCCATCTAAGAAGCAGAAGACTTCTGAACAAGCAGTTATCATTCCTCGCTTCCGACTGCAAGACGACTCAAAATCTTCGGAGAAGACAGTCTCAGTGGAGAAGGCAGTCTCCGTTGAAAGAGGAGTGTTAGTGGAACAGGGGTCCGATGCTGAACCGACAACTCCTATTTCTCATAGCCCGCTGGACGTTCCACCTATCAGTAGTATTCCTTCTGTTGAGAAGGCTATATCTCCAATTGAAGTAGATGACACGGAGACAAGCTCAGAAGCCGAGACTATCGGATTAGAGACTGAAGCTCTTCAGAATAGAGCCTCCCGAGAAGTCTCAGAGGCCATACCCGAGATCTCAAGTCACTCTGACTTGGTTGCTCTTGCTAGGCAGGCCAGGCTTCACATGCTCATTCGGTTCCAGGATTGGTTCTCTCTGAACAAGCTATCCTTCACCATACCTGCGAACAACTTAATGAAGAGGAGTTGATTCTCCAGGACCAGATATGCTACTCGGAGCCTGCGGAGATTAGCTCTGTAGAAGACCTAAGGGCGGCAATGCTGGCATTCTGAATGACAGTATCCCTTCAGCAGTCGCACCTTCTAAGGGTTCTGATCCCGATGATCAGTACCCGCCCAGTGATACAGGTCCTGAGAAGCCTGTTGAGGGAACTCAACTGGAGGAGGGTACTCAACCCACAACTGCTGAATTACCACTCAGCATCGCTCCTCCAGGAAAGTAGGCAGCTGGAACCTCACGTGCTGCGGACCCAAAACAGTTGTTGCTGGGGTCTGCATTCGAGGTTGCGCCCAGCTCGAAAGGCCGACGGTCCAAGACAGTTTCTAAGGCCTTAAAGAGTCAAGGAGCTCCGAACCGACTATTGGCCAAAGCTGTCCATAGGACCTGGAAGTAATCAACTCATGCTCAGAGTGAGGAGATTAAGGAGCTGAAGACCTATATTCAAAATTCAGCGGCTCCTGACTTCTCAACCATTCTCACCAATGCCCTAGCCACTTAGAAAGCAAAGTTTGAGAAGCAACAGGCATCGCTGGTGGTTGCCCAGAAGACATTACTGGAAGATTATAAGGCAGCCCACTCAGCACAGTCAGAATCTATATCTTCACTAAGTCAAGCTTCAGAGCTCAGAATCCAATCTTTTCAGAAGACTTTGGAATAGAAGATTGATGCCAAGTTGCAAGTTATTCAGACGTTGGTGGATGCCGCACACAAGAAGGATAGTGAGGATCTGATCATAGAGAGGAACGACCTCCACCAAATGTTTGAAACAATGTAGAAGGCCTTGGATAGGCTTGCATCTGCATTTGAAGGATTGAACAAGAAGGTTGTTCAGGTCCCAACCCCTGGCTCAGCTGATGATGCCAAAAAGGGGGAAAGGACATTGAGGGGGAAGCGATTAGTACGAGGATGTGGAAGCCAATCATCTCAGACTGACCCCTCAGGAGCAGGAGGTCAGGCCCAGGGTGTCTCAGGCTCAGGCGATGTAGGGCGCGCTGAGACTGGTCCAAGTGGCTCAGGACCAAAGGAGCCCAAGGACTCAGCAACCCAAACTCCTACTGAACATATCCAGGAGGTTGTTGAATTCCTAGATGAGGACTCAGACGAGGAGGAGACTCCTCTACCTCCTCCAGTACTGGGAAAGGGGAAGAAAAACCTAAAACTCCCAGCCACCAAAGAAAGGGACCAAAAGGTACATCAACCCTGAGGAGCAAGCTCGGATAGAGGCTGATGAGAAGTTTGCCAAGGAGCTTGCTGAAGTTGAAGCAGCCAATAAACCCAAGAAAGCCCCTACCAAAGCTAAAAAGTCTACGGGGAAGAAAGGCTGGTACTAGGCCTCCTCCAAGGAAGCTGAGAATCGGTGATGAAGCCGACAAGGAGAAAGAAACTGAAAAGCAGCAGAAACAGTAGGATAAGTCCAAGACTGATCAGCAGGGTGGAACCTCATGTTCGAAATCCAAATCCCAATCACCTTCTGAGTCAGAGACACAGCCATATATTTCCTCCTATGTCCCCTCCAAAGGACAAGAGGTAGAAATGAAGGAAATCTACGACACAATGGAGAGGGCCTTGGACAGGACAACTGAGGGGAGGCAGATCAGTGAAGCCTGTAAGAGGCTATGGCTGACTGATTTAGAAGCTCTCTTACTATGGAAAGAGAAAGAAGCCCGAGAGAGGGTACCTGTGAAGGATACTGAAATTCCTTACAAGTATAGGCGAGGCAAGAAGCCTACTGACCAGAAAATTCACAGGTGGCCAAGAGTTGACAACTGGATGCCATGCGAAAGGACTCTTAAAGCTGAATTTATTAAGAGATATTTCGTTTGGAAGTACTGGACTGATATGCACAAGAGCAATGCCTTTGCTGAATGGCTTTTGGTAAGCGATCCTGAGATATATGCCAGAGTCCAGAAGGCCTTAGCTAACAAAGAAGATGTCCTAGTTCATGTTCCTAGACCTCTGCCTCCTCCACAAGAGCTTGATGGATCTTTATATACTTGAGTTATTGAAGGAGAAGTCAGAAGTGCTATACTTGCTTTAGAACTTGATGATTCTTACCCTACTGATGTGCTAAAGATGAAGTAGCTCCTGAAGGACACATTCCAGACATATGGATTGCCTTTGCCAGAAGAGAAGTCTAGAGATTTCAAGGCAAGGATCCAGAGATTTAGGAGATAGCTTCTTTTCTTTGTATTTTGTTTCTTAGAATAGCAAGAGATGTACTGTACTGAACATCTTTCATATATATATATAACATCTTTGTTGTTTGGCCCGACAATACCTTATTGTCTTCATGGCCTGTCTGTTTATTTTAAGCTTAACATCAGAATCACCTAAGTGATTACTGACTCACACACTCACTGCTGATATCTGTGTTTGTCTGTTTTACTTAGATTGATAGACTCCATTTGTTTGAGTATGAGAATTATTGTTTAGGGTTTATAGGGGGAAATTGTTGTTAAAATTCTGTAATAGGTTCTGATACTTCTTCCTGTATCCCTCAGTAGATTAGAACTTGATAAAAACTCAACTGATTCTACTGGTAATATTTGTAAGGAGCTTGTTTCTGACAGTTTGTAGTGTTAGGTTTTGGCATCATCAAATAGGGGGAAATTGTTGGGAGATGATTCAGTAGTATAGCGTTACAAGATTTGAATGATCCCAAACCCTAATTTGATTGGTAAACCATTGAGTTGTAATTGTTATGCCTTTGTCTCTGAGAGTTTCAGAATCAGTAGATATTCTTTCAGCATGATTCAGGCACTTAGTTCTGTCTGCTGACCCTTCAGTAGACTGTCAGCCTCAGTCCCATCGAGTGAAGACAAAGTAGTGCTGGACTCAGCAGGAGAAGCATACTGAGAGGTGTTCAGAGTCAGTAGTGCTGGACTCAGCAGGAGTAGCATACTAAAAGGAAGCAGTAGAATTGGACTCAGCAGGAGCAGTTTACTGAACTCAGAGTTGACCTTCAATAGAGTTGGACTCAGTAGGAGTATACTACTAAACCAAGGTCAGACACAACAATGGCCATACAGTCTCCTTGACTGTCAGTGATCTTACTTGTTAATCAGTAGAGTCATACGAGGTATTCAGAGAAGTCAGCTTCAGATCTGCCTAGAAGTCTGTGTATCTCAACTACTTTCTACACCTCGACCAATGACGAGCAGCCAGCAGTCCACATTCTGATTAAAGCTGCAAGTCTACTTATTTCCAGAAATGGAGGGAAAATACTCTTCCAGATTTCTTTGAAAGAGTCGTTAGTGAAGGAAAATTGAGGGTTAGACACGATACCTTCCTCATTCGTATGTTGTCGCCGCTTTGATTGTTGCTCAGTGTCAGATCTTCTAATCTGTGTCTCGGATTTTTTCTTCCTCTGGGTGGTCAGAGAAATGAAGAAAATAATATTTTGTCACTCCCTCAGTCACATTTGGCGTCTCCAATTTTATGAATGAGTGTGTTCTATTTCTGAACAGAATACTAATATATATAGGATTCAAAAGCCAATATAATATTAATATATTTGTCACCCATTAATTAAATTATATTTCTAATGGGCTTCCACATAACCAGCCCATATTATAATTAATTAATTTACTGGGCTACTAATATTCATCAATTAATTGGCCCAACCAATTAATTCAAGATAAATAACTTTATTAAATAATGTAAAAATATATTAATCCATTAATAATGATTTTTGAGAGACAATAAATAACCAGACAAGTAGCTAAGACAAGCCAATTCTTATCTAAACTACAGCTTAAACCGACCACTTATCCTTAAGTTGTCTTGCGACGGGAATCAAGCGAATTTCGCATCCTGTCACCGGTGGACTTCGGTGCTCAAATTCGTGCTCTCCGAGCCGCAATTCGATCAATTGAAAGAGGGGAAATGTAACTGGAACACTCGTGACCACCGTGTAATGGATTCCGGCCGAGATTAGTTCCTCAATTTCCCGAATTTCAAACGATTCGCCGGATCTTTATGACCTAACGATTCGCCGAATTTCAAACGATTCGTCAATTCCGATCGCATCCGGGATCGGATGATCCCTTAAGACCAATCGACGCGATTCTCGTAAGATGAGGATTTGTTGGTCCCGAGAGTGAGTTCAGGTGTAGAGGGGGGGGGGGTGAATACACCTGAATCCAAATTTCTCAACTTCGAACACGAACAGTCCTATTCAGGAAGATGCCGTACTGAAATGATTCAGCAGACCAGACAACTATTCTGAATCGTGTGAAAGGCTAAAAGTCTGACTCGGCTGAGATCTGCTAACTGACTAGGTCAGAATTCAATATCGATCAGCAAGAGTTCAGTGCGCAGAATAGTGTAGGCCCAAATCAGTTTTTATGAGAAAACGTTTTAAGTCTCGGTTCAAGTAGATAAGAAGTTCGATATCTTGGGACGGTTAATTGATTTTAAATACGATGTTCAGTATGCACAGTAAAATCAATGTAACAGTAAGTAAACGACACAGAGATTTTTAAAGTGGTTCGGATATCAACAATCCTACGTCCACTGTCCCGATAGATCAAGAGGCTATTTATTATACTGAGTTAGTCTCAGTCAGCTTGTGCACAGGACAAAGCCGTGGCTTGGGGATTATACTGAGCAAGTCCCAGTTTACACTTCTATCAAACTTAAAGTGTTTGACAAACTTCTCCAATAGTGAAGGAGTCCTTATACAATAAGGATTGGGTTCAAAGGTGAACTCCTTCGTTTAAGCTATGGATATATCGGTTGAGCTTAGGGTTAGAGGGATGGGGAACAAGAATGTAGCTTCTAGAGCGACGAACAGCTGAGGTTTAGCTTTAAGTTCGTGTCACGTCGCTTGGATACTAGATGCTTTGTTGACGGTTCAGCTTGGTTCCCTTATGAGCTTAAAGGTAGTCTTTCGTCGGAGATAATTCTTTCGATTCTTGTGGAAGACTTAGGCTTTTGGAATTCGCTCGTTTGAATGTTCGTGTGTGTGTTTGTTTCTTCGTTAGCTTGCGAACTCTTTCATTTCAAATCTTGAATGATCCCTCTATTTATAGAGAAGAGATTGAGAAAGATCCGTTGGAGACGATCTTCTTCTCTCTCTCTCTTTTTGGTAGCAAACGGCTCTTTTGGCGTAGGTAACAGTGCCTTTTCCTCCTTTTTCGGAAAGTGTTGACTTGCAGCTTTAGTAGGTAGGATGACACGTGTATGTTTGTCATTTGTCGAGGCGAGTAGAGCGGTTGAGACAGCACAGACTTCGAGACAAGCTGAAGCTGACTTCTCTCATCCTCGTATATGACAATGCTGATTGTCTTTCAAAAGATTCTGACAGTCCTGAAGACTATTTGCCGATGCTGAGTCTGACCTTGTATTCAGTAGATAGACAGCTGAGATAAGTCTACTGAAGATTAGCTCTGAGTCCAGTGAACTACTCCTGCCGAGTTTAGTTCGATCGACTCTCTCGCATATCTGCTCTCCGCCGAGTCCAAGATCACCGAGTCTTCTACACTGGTGCTGAGGCAAATAAGCTACTGAGTGCCTTGACCAGAGCAGAGTGTCTACTGAGTCTGAAACCTCAGAGACAAACATCATATACAACGGAATGGTTCACCAATCAGATAGGGTTTTGGGATCTTCAAATCTTCTCAACGGTTCGTAGTACATAGAGCTACGAGCTTGGTTCAAGATATAGAAGATAGAATCATTTCCCACCGAGTGAAACAAGTCTTGAGGATAGAATCATCACCCAACAATTTCCCCCTATTTGATGATGCCAAAACCTATAATCTATGCTAATACTAAACAGACAGAAACAAATCTCCTTACAATTTTACAAGTAAGATCAGAGGAGATGTTCTATCAGTTCTAGACTACTGAAAAATAGGGCAAAAATAATTTCCCCCATTACATAGAAGCAATACTAGCAGAATCTAACAAAGCAATAAACTGACAAGTAATAAAGAAAGTGAGTGTGTGTCAGTAATCACTTTAGTGATTCTGAGTGTTAAAACATAAGACAAACACGGCTATTTAGACAACAAGTTGTTGTCAGAGCCAAAAGAAGATTTGTATATATAAGAGTGATTCAGTTTAATAGTACATTACAAATCTTGCTAGACTATGAAGAGAGAATACTAAGACTATGGGCGCCTAAACTGCTGAATCCGGTCCTTGAATCCTTGCGATTGTGTCTCAGGCAGTGGCACACCATACATTCGGTACGTGGTCTTTCTCAGCTTCAAGTATTCCGCAAAGTCAGCTGGGTTATCATCTTGTAAGAATCTTTGATCAGCAGCGTCCTTCACTTCAGCTTCAATAGTCACAACATGAATTGAGTCATCCATTCTTCTTGGAGGTGGAATGATTCTGGGTCCGGGAATCTGAATCTCCTTCCCTTCTGAAATGGTATTATACAAGTGGATGTAGAGATCCGCTTCAGTAAGCATCATCCATTCAGCATAAGCTTCACTCTAGACTTGTTCGGCCGTAATCTCCGGAAATAATAGCGTTTGATGAACTCAATCTTCGAATTTTCCCATCTCTCGAGTGAATTGAGCCGGCATCCATCGTCTCGTTCTCGGCCATCCGTGAGATTTCGGATCGGTGGCCTTCTTTCCGAACTTCCCGTAACGATAGGGAATGTCGGCCTTTAGCAGGGGGTTCCGTGCCTCGGCTTCTTCCTCGCACGCTTCCTTAGAGCTTCCGGATCGGCCTAAGTGGATTCCGTTTCTCGTAGCCTCGATCTCGTCTCGCCTCTTCGCCTCTATATAAGTACCGTCCATCCGGGCGAATATGGCTTTTGTCTCATCATCTAGCTCTTTAGGTTTCGGGAGGCATCTTCCGAGTCGCCAGGGGTACTTGATTTTTCCTTCGATGTACCCCCGCTTCCTCGCACTCGCTTCGCTCGCTCCTTGTCTTTTTCCCCGTCATCATCATCTTCGATCCCGAGCTTCCTTGGAGGTAGCCTCGACAGGCTTTCTTCCTCCTCTCGCTTGGAGCTTTAGATTTTCTTTTCACGAAGCTTAGGCTTAGGCTTGTTTGCGGCTTCGCTTCAAGAATCTCCCTTGCCGGCTTTTCATCGGCGGCAATCCGAGCCTCCTCTTCGCCGAGATGTATCGTTTCGTTTTCTTTGCTTTGGAGGGGTCGGGAGTTCCAAGTATCTTTTTGCCTTTGCCCTGAACAGGTGGAGGGAGAGGTGTTTCCTCTTCATCTGAATCTTCAGCAGCCTCCTCAGCATACTCTGCGACTTCCTTAATGATATCAGTGGGAGTCTGAGTCGTATGAGCAGCTTCGGTTCCTGAGCCACTTGGGCCGGTCTCAGCTGTGCTCGCAGCTGGGACACCCTGGGCCTCACCCATTTCAGTCTGAGTCTTCTTCTGAGTTGCTATTCCCTTAGATTTTTCAGTTTTGGTGGGGGTCAGCTTCTCAGTACTCTTCTTTCCGGTACTCTCCTCTTTTCTTTCCTCTTTTCCTTCCCCCTTTTTGGCATCATCAATTGCAGCCGGGGTTGGGATGAGTACTGACCTTTCCAGACTTTTGTAAGAGGTTGACAGATCATCAAGACGATCATTGATCTTAGTCAGAGCCTCATGCAGCTCGTTCCTCTCAGTTGCAAGATCTACCTTGTACTGCTGGTGTGAGAGGTCAGCCGCTTCCTTGAACTCTTTCAGCTTGTCAGAGATCTTATCTTCAACGACCAACTGAATGTTGTCTAATCTCGATCTCGGTGGCTCCGGGCTTGTTCGGCCAAGGACTCGTAATGAGTAGACAAAGATACCTTGAACTCGCAAGAAGCTTAGCTTGTCCTACCCGGAAGATCCCGAGCCGATCATCAAATTTCGTCTGCTGCTGAGCCAGGGCTTGAGTGACAATGGCAGAGACATCAGGGGCGGCTGATTGGGACATAGAGGATTTCAGCCCCTGAAGCTCAGTAGCGGTGGCTTCAGCAGTCTTCTTCCACACGTTGTGGACTGCCTTGGCGAGGGCACGGTTCTGAGTGCCTTGGCTTTTAATAGCCCTCGCCACATACTTGGAACGTCGATGATGCGGGCTGGGCGCTACCTCGAATGCAGACTCCAACAAGAGCTGAGCGGGCTCTGTGGATGCTGAGGTACCAGCCGTCGACTTTGCAGGTCCAAGGATACTGAGCGGACGCTGAGCTTCTTCAGTATGTTTATCCTTGTCCTGGGGATTTCCCTCATCAGGCTTTCCGGGCCTCGAATCACTTGGGTGGGTCGTCATGGTCTGACCCATCTGAGGGTGCTGAGCCTGAGGCAAGTTGTCGATCATGTACCATTGCCAGCATTGCAGCCCTCAAATTGTCCATTGAGCTGAGGTCTTCAGGCTCAGAATAGCCTATTTGTTCCCTCAATCTCAGTTCTTCTTCATGAAGCTGCTAACAGGAAAAGTGGAGAACTAGGCGTTGTAGACGAGGCCACTCCTGATGTCGCAGCAACATGTGGAGTCTTGTTGATTTGGCAATAAGCATCAAATCGGAGTAGTCAGCAAGCTCCGGAATCAGTTGAAGAATTTCTCGGGATGCTCTGGATAGAATCACTGATGCTTCCATCCTAATTGTTTCTTCTTCAGACGCCGTCTCAGATTCCAAGTCGATTGGAGACGTCTAATGTTCAGCAGGTGGCATACTGCTGAGTGGAGGAACTGTGAGGGGGCTGTCTAGGCGTTGAATTTCTTCACTGTGAGATTCAGTAGCCTCCTCTTGTTCCATCTCTATTGGTTCTTCAGTGGAGACTCCCTTCTCCACTGATTGAGTCTTCTCAGAAGAATCTGGCTCATCTATTAGCCGCAAAGGCTGAATAGGTTGCCTGAGTAGCCCGTTCGGCGAGAGTTTCGGGGAGATACCTCAGATTCAGCAGGCACGTCTGGGATGGCTTTCTTCAGTTTCTTAGCTAGTGCCTTAGATATTTTTGCTGGAGGTGTTCTCTTCTTTGAAGGTGCAGCCTGCTGAGGCTTAGTCTGTTGAGCTTGGGGACCTGACCCTATCTGCTGAAGGGCAGCAGACTTGTTATGGAAGCGCACCTTTTTCACATTGAAGTACTCTTTATCATCAAAGGTGACTTGATCTGAACCACAGTGGTCTTCCATCATTACTGAGAGCTTCAGCCCATACAGTAGTTTCCCCTTCGCGCTTAGGATGCGTGTTGACTTGTCAAACTTGGCCGCTTGGATCATGAATTCTCGGATGAAGAAATCTGTCCAGTTGATCCTAGCGCCATCGTATATCGCCATCATTAATTGAATCTTAGGTCGGGAGACCTGATCGAATGAGCCAGCTTGGCTTGTCAACAGCTGAGTGACAATGTAAGCCAAGGCTCTGTATTGCGGCAGCATGGCGTTCTTAGGAAAAGCAGCTCTGAAGGTTGTTGGCTTTCCGCAGAATATGGATAGGTACTCGTCTACTGAGTCGTCATTGTAGCCTATGATGCTGATTCCTTCAGTGGCAAGTCAAAGCTGTTCTTCAGTGCTTCCTTGATAGATATACATTTCAGCAGTAGGGAAGAATTGTTGATGGAGTAAGTTCTGAACCTCCCAATGATGTCTCCAGAGATGGAACCTGAGTTGAGGTACATCTCAGCCACCTGTCGAGGAAAGAAGAACGTTGGCTTCCTCGAAAGAAACTTCTCCAGACCGGACTCCCTTAGAGATGCGAAGATCTCATCCATGTAGTCTAGGTCGCACTCATCGAATTCCATGACTGGTTCGCACCAGACATGGCCTTTTGCAAGAATGTCAATATCATGCTGAATCTTTGCCATAAATGCAAGATACTGTTAGATAAATTACTAGTGAGTAGAGATACGCAAACCTGTCAGCTGAACATAGTAGTCAGCTGATACCTCGTGTAGATGGTTTCTGAATCTCTACGTCGAATACATTCGATGCGAGAGTGAACATTCCCCCTTACTGAAATGGTCCTCTCATGGAACCTTCTTACTGACTGGGGTCAGTAGGGTCCAATAGACCTAGCTCTACTGAAAGTTCTCTTAATCTGGATTCAGCTAGAGGCTTGGTCAGTATGTCAGCCCGTTGCTTGTCAGTATGGATCTTTTCCATCCTGATATCCTTCTTTTCGACATGGTCACGGATGACGTGATGTCTGATGTCCACGTGCTTGCATCTCGTGTGTAGTACAGGATTCTGAGTGATTGCAATGGCACTGGTACTATCGCAGAAGATCGGCACTTCATTCTGAATGACGTCATAGTCTCTCATTGTTGTCTCGGCCAAAGGATTTGGGCGCAACAACTTCCGGCAGCCATGTATTCGGCTTCGGTAGTCGACGTGGCTACCGAGTGCCGTTTCTTTGAAAACCATGAGATCGGCTTTGCCGCCAAGGAACCGACATGTTCCCCGAAGTTGATTTTCGGTCAATTCTACATCCCGCATAGTCGGCATCGAATAGCCGCTTAGTTCAATATTATCATCATTGGATACCATAAACCCATGTCGTGGTGTTCCTCGGAGATAGCGAAGAATCTTCTTTGCTGAGTCCATATGGCTCGCCTCGGATTCGCCCGAAATCGAGCACGCACACCTACAAGCATAAGTTATGTCGGGGCGAGTAGCCGTTAAATATAATAATGAACCAATTATAGCATGATATTCGGTTTGGTCTACTGATACTCCCTCTTTATCAAGATCTATCTTCATATTCGTATTCATCGGGATCTTGATAGATTTGCCGGATATGCAGCCGACTCTTTTGATGAGGTCTCGAGTGTATTTGCCTTGGTTGATGAACGTTCCCTTTTCAGATTGCTTGACTTGAAAACCAAGGAAGTAGTTCATTTCTCCCATCACTGACATCTCGAACTTATCCTTCATCATCTTTTCAAATTGTTGGCACATGATGACATTCTTTGATCCAAATATGATGTCATCCACGTAGATCTGCACAAGTAATAAGTCTTCTTCCAGTCGAATGCTGAATAGAGTGCGGTCTACTGTGCCTTTCTGAAAACCTTTCTGAAGAAGAAACTCAGACAGGGTATCGTACCAAGCCCTGGGTGCTTGTTTTAACCCATACACAGCCTTTCTGAGTCTATATACTTGATGTCCCTGCTGAAAGCCGGGCGGTTGTTCCACATAGACTTCTTCTTTCAGCACGCCATTCAGGAACGCAGACTTCACATCTATTTGATAAACTCTGAATCTTTGATGTGTTGCGTAGGCTAGAAATAGTCTAATTGCCTCCAATCTTGCAACTGGAGCGAAAGTTTCATTGAAATCTATTCCTTCAGCTTGACAGTAGCCTTTAGCCACAAGCCTTGCTTTGTTCCTTACTATAACGTTGTTTTCATCTCGCTTGTTTTTGAAGACCCATTTGGTTCCAATGACATGTTGATGTCGGGGTCTGTCTACAAGCTCCCACACTTCATTTCTCGTAAACCGATTCAGCTCCTCCCGCATAGCTATGATCCGGTCAAGCATCCTTTAATGCATCCTCAATGGTCTCGAGGCTCTTCGATGACAAGAAGCGGGAAAATAATGCGCTTTCTCCTTGATAGAATCTGGATCTTGTCTTGACATTAGCTGAGGGATCTCCAATGATTAGATCAGCAGTGTGAGCATCGAGCCACGATCTACGAAGTTTCAGCTCTTCATCTGAAATTTGTTCAACACAGATAGTAGGTGAGTTAGGCATTTCAGTTGTACTATTCTGAGATTGAAGAATTTCAGTGATAAGAGTATGGTCTACTGAGTCACCAGGTTCAGGGGCATTCAGCTCGGGAACATTACTAGATGTTCCCCCCCGAGTTGTTATTCTCGGTAGTGGTCTCGGTTACCTCTTGGGTTTCTTCATCGACTCGAGTTACACGGGATTGATTCTGTTTGGGAGAATCAATCTGCTCAGCTACTTGCTCTGCTGGTTGAGATTCAGTAGATTTGTCTTCAGTTTCTTCGTCTGAATCATCATCCCAACATAGCTGGATCTTTTTAGGTTTGTGCTTTAAGTTTAGATCCTGTAGCTATCTACTGATGTCCTCAGATTCAGAATTTGAGTTATTGCTCCTGTCTTCAGTAGCAAACTCGTTAAAAACAACATGAGGGCTTTCCTCCACGCAAAGAGTCCGATAGTTGAATACTCTGAAAGCTTTGTTGACCCGAGAGTATCCTAAGAATACTCCCTGATCTGACTTGCTATCAAAAGTCTTCAGCTGATCTTTCCCATTATTGTGGATAAAGCATGAACAACCAAAGATATGGAAATAAGATAGAGAAGGCTTCCTGCCGTTCCATAGTTCATATGGTGTCCTCTTATGCTGCTTTGTCAGTAGAGATCTATTCTGAGTGTAACACGCAGTATCCGTTGCTTCTGCCCAGAATTTGGATGGGAGTCCTGAATCTACGAGTAGAGTTCTAGCTGCTTCTTTGAGAGTTCTGTTCTTTTGTTCAGCAACTCCATTTTGCTGAGGTGTGCGGGCAGCCGATGTCTCATGCTCTATTCCTTCTTCTTTGCAGAACTCCTCTACCATGGAATTAAGGAACTCAGTTCCTCTATCTGAACGTATTTTTCTGATCTTGGTGTTCTTCTCGACACTGAGCCTTTTCAGAAGCGTTGGTAACTCTGTTTTGACGTCAGACTTGTTGGCAATGAATATGACCCATGTGTAGCGCGAGTAGTCATCTATGACCACTAATGCATATTTCCTGCCTCTGATCGTCACTGGGGAGACTGGACCAAACAAATCCATATGTAGCAGCTGAAGGATTCCATCAGTGGAAGGAGATGGAACTGTTGGATTTTGATTCTTTGTTTGCTTTCCCTTCAGACATGCTTTACACTGAGTGTCTTTGCTGAATATTTCATTCGGCAGTCCCCTTGCTAGAGTGTCTCTTGCTAGTTTGTTGAGAGTCTTCTATGCCATAGCCACCCCGTTCGATTATCGTTCTTCGCCAACAGACAAGCTTCAGGTTCTGCTGAGTTCCAGTCAGCAACATATATGTTCTTTCTGCGCGAACCTGATAATACTGTTTTTCCTGTAGATTTATCAATAACATCACAAAATCCAGCGTCAAATACCACTCTATTTGAGTTATCACAAAATTGACTAACAGAGAGAAGGTTATGCTGAAGTCCTTCAACATATGATACTCTTGGAACTTTGGCAGTTCCAATGTTGAGTGTTCCATATCCTCTAGTATAGCCTTTTGCATTGTCTCCGAACTCAATTCTGGGTCCTTCTTCAGTGATATAACTCTTCAGTAGACTCCTTTGGTATGTCATATGTCTTGAGCATCCGCTGTCCACATACCATGGGTCTCTTCGCACTCCGCAAAATGTAATTCGCACTCGCAAAAAGAAATTATATTCGGGTACCCTTTATTTTTGATTTTGGGTCCTTAGGTGTTAGTTTTAATAACCCAAATCTGTCTAACAACCCCGGTGGTTTCGGACATCTTCTTTCCACTAGAGTCAACATATCCGACCACCGGATCGGTCACGGGTGACTTCGAGGCTTCCGAGGTTCGGGAGTCCTAATCTTCCGAGCCGGTGGATCGCCGACCTTTGCCTTACGTGCGGCTTTCTCGTTTCTTCCGACTTTTGGAACCTCTTCTGACTATAGGATCATAATAATATGACCCATACTGAGCTGGATGTGTTAGCTTTGGAGGTCCATACTGATCGGCCAATTTTGATTTGCTGGTTCCCCCTTGACTGAACTGGGGTACTTTGGCTTTGATCTTGTTGTCGAATGCTGCTGAGTAGGATGAGGTGCTTTCATCTTTTGTTTGTTCTTTGCGAGGGGGTTCAGTATATCAACATTGATGGTCTTTCCTCGAACAAACCTATCAGCAAGCCGTCCTTCTGAGTGTACTGGGGCAGACGAGGAAGCTCCCTGGCTGAATCCAAGTCCTTCCTTGCAGTGCTTTGGCTTGTTGCTTGCTAGCATAGCCTCCAATTTCTTTTCAGCGCCCATGTACCTCTCAGTCATCAGGTTCCTCCAGACATCATCACTTTTCTTCAGTGCATCATGTTCGGTGCGAAATCCCGACGGTTTTGCTTCAGAGACTCGGTTCAGTATCTTTCTGAGTCAAGTCATTGGTCAAAACTGAAATCCGATCTTCTTGTTGCTGAGACTTGGCCATCAGAGAGTTTATCTCCTCCCTGAGTCTCACCATAAGTCCTTCGGCCTCAGTAGTAACCTGACTCTCCTGAGAAAGTCTCTGATTCTCCACTTTCAGGGTATCCAACTCCTGAAGAGTCTTGCTGAGCTGCAGACTCATTTGAATTTGTTCATCTAGTAGATCTTCATATGCGGTTGTGATGTCCAAATTCCCATCTGCACCTGAAACAGTGTCGTGTGTGCAGTGTGAAGAGGAGTTGACTGGTTCATGAGAATTTACCTCATCCTCTTCGCCTGCCATCATGCACATTTCAGTCGATTCATCTGCTTCATGCTCTAAGGCCATGAAGGCTGCTTCATCGTCAGATGAATCCATAAAGGAGTCGACCTCTTCTGAGTCGTCTGAGATTTCGCCAGCTATGTAGGATTGTCTTTTCTGGGCGAATTTCTCTCTCCTTGCCTTACGTGCTGCGCGTTCAGCACTACTGAGCTCAGGATAATCATATTGATAATGTCCCGGCTTTTTGCAGTTGTAGCAAGTGATGACTTTTTCTTCTTTGGTTGCACTATCCCTTGAGGGTGCTGAGTCATCTTTCTTTCGCATTCGAAGATTGTGAGTCGGGAGAGCGTTTTGGTGTATATTCTGACTTACCTTTTGTGTCTCGGTATGCTTTAGTCAGCTTTCTACGCCTCTCTTTCTCCTCCTGATACTTTACAGCGAGCAGCGCATACTTCTGAGCGAGACTTCCTTCTTGTAGATCATTGAGTGAAGGCTCAGTCTTACTCGTCATCTTGCTCGTCACGGGAGATGCTGTGCTGACTGTTGCTTTGAAAGCATGGTCGATCTTTGTGTCAGCTTCAGCTCTCAGCTTTCTTTGAGGTCTGTCGAACTCAAACTCCTCCGCCCTGTAATTACGAAATGATATGGTCGGGAGAGACAACATCTAAATCGAATGTCACAATAGAGTGGCAAAAGGTGTCCAAAGTGTCCGTCGCGGTGCCCCTCAGTATCTTTAGATTCATTTCTCGGTTGCTGAATGTCTTTCCCAGCCCGTTGATTGAGTTCATCAGATTGGTAAATCTGACGTTCAGATCTTCAATTTTGTCACCAGGCATGAGAGACAAGCTTTCCAGCTTTTGGAGTTCTAGCGCTAGTTTATTCGCTTTAATCTTCTGAGTCCCTCGACTCAGTAGCGCTAGAGCATCCCAGAGTTCTTTAGCGGTTTTGCATTCCTGAACCATGCCAAGATAAGAATCGCTAAGAGTGGTTAGTATGGCATTCCTGGCGACTCGGTCTAGATTGTGAAGCTTCTTCTCTTCAGGAGTGAAGAGACTTCGTCTTTAGGGATCTTCTTCCCAGTCACCATTCCTCCTCCTTCAGCTTGAGTTACAACACTATCGATCATGGGAACGATAGGTCCATCTTCAAGCACTTCAGTCATACTGTCATGGAGGGATGTCAGATGTGCTTCCATTCTGACTCGCCACACTCCATAATTCTCCACCGAGAACATGGGTACCATTCTTATACCTGACATATCAGCCATGAAGAATAATGATATGAATGTAGAGTGATATGCAGTGAAAAACATTTTCCTCCGGATCCGTTCGAATAGACCAGTCTCAAAGTGACAAGAGTCTTAAGGAACTCCTGCTCTGATACCAATTGTTGGTCCCGAGAGTGAGTTCAGGTGTAGAGGGGGGGGGGTGAATACACCTGAATCTAAATTTCTCAACTTCGAACACGAACAGTCCTATTCAGGAAGATGTCGTACTGAAATGATTCAGCAGGCCAGACAACTGTTCTGAATCATGTTAAAGGCTAAAAGTCTGACTCGGCTGAGATCTGCTAACTGACTAGGTCAGAATTCAGTATCGATCAGCAAGAGTTCAGTGCGCGGAATAGTGTAGGCCCAAATCAATTTTTATGAGAAAACGTTTTAAGTCTCGGTTCGGTAGATAAGAAGTTCGATATCGAGACGGTTAATTGATTTTAAATACGATGTTCGGTATGCACGGTAAAAAATCAATGTAACGATAAGTAAACGACACGAGAGATTTTTAAAGTGGTTCGGATATCAACAATCCTACGTCTACTGTCCTGATAGATCAGGAGGCTATTTATTACACTGAGTTAGTCTCAGTCAGCTTGTGCACAGGACAAAGCCGTGGCTTGGGGATTATACTGAGCAAGTCCCAGTTTACACTTCTATCAAACTTAAAGTGTTTGACAAACTTCTCCAACAGTGAAGGAGTCCTTATACAATAAGGATTGGGTTCAAAGGTGAACTCCTTCGTCTGAGCTATGGATATATCGGTTGAGCTTAGGGTTAGAGGGATGGGGAACAAGAATGTAGCTTCTAGAGCGACGAACAGCTGAGGTTTAGCTTTAAGTTCGTGTCACGTCGCTTGGATACTAGATGCTTTGTTGACGGTTCAGCTTGGTTCCCTTATGAGCTTAATGGTAGTCTTTCGCCGGAGATAATTATTTCGATTCTTGTGGAAGACTTAGGCTTTTGGAATTCGCTCGTTTGAATGTTTGTGTGTGTGTTTGTTTCTTCGTTAGCTCGCGAACTCTTTCATTTCAAATCTTGAATGATCCCTCTATTTATAGAGAAGAGATTGAGAAAGATCCGTTGGAGACGATCTTCTTCTCTCTCTCTCTTTTTGGTAGCAAACGGCTCTTTTGGCGTAGGTAACAGTGCCTTTTCCTCCTTTTTCGGAAAGTGTTGACTTGCAGCTTTAGTAGGTAGCATGACACGTGTATGTTTGTCATTTGTCGAGGCGGATAGAGCGGTTGAGATAGCACAGACTTTGAGACAAGCTGAAGCTGACTTCTCTCATCCTCGTATATGACAATGCTGATTGTCTTTCAAAAGATTCTGACAGTCCTGAAGACTATCTGCCGATGCTGAGTCTGACCTTGTATTCAGTAGATAGACAGCTGAGATAAGTCTATCGAAGATCAGGCTCCGAGTCCAGTGAACTACTCTCGCCGAGTTCGGTTCGATCGACTCTCTCGCATATCTTGCTCTCGCCGAGTCCAAGATCACTGAGTCTTCTACACTGGTGCTGAGGCAAATAAGCTACTGAGTGCCTTGACCAGAGCAGAGTGTCTACTGAGTCTGAAACCTCAGAGACAAACAACATATACAACGGAATGGTTCACCAATCAGACAGGGTTTTGGGATCTTCAAATCTTCTCAACAGTTCAGAGTACATAGGCTACTGAGCTTGGTTCAGTATAGAAGATATAATCATTTCCCACTGAGTGAAACAGTGCTGAGGATAGAATCATCACCCAACAGGATTCCAGAGGTTCAAGCCGATTGTGATCGGACGCCGGACCTGCCGGGAATCGCCGCCGCAAAATGCGGCGGAACCCTAGAAAACTAGGGTTTTCGCCCAATTTGGGGCTTTTCTGGACAACACGATCACTTCTCCTTTCCGACGCTATTCCGGACAAACCAAAAATCGGAATAGGTCGTGCGATCTATCCAGATGAATCTAACGAGAAGATGAACAAAACTATCCAAACGGATCGGAAAAAGAATACTGCACGCGCCCCCACGCGCCGCCACAAGATGGCGGTCGAGATCTGCTAGAAACTAGGGTTTCAACTTTTTCGCCTTTCTGCGCCGTCGCTCCTCGATTTTCGTGCCTCCCGGACCAATTACAGTACAATAATAGTACAATCACATGACATACAGGTCCTATGATCTACTCGTGGATTTTCTCACGAGAAAAACATTACAACGGGGTCAAAACAGTGGCTCGCAGGCCGCCCCAAACACGAAATTAACTCGATAACGATGGAATTGAAACCTAATCATACATCTAACAGCAACAATCAGAGCCTAAACCAGGCTCTGATACTAATTGAAGGAATAATTTAGGGTTAGGATCGATACCTTCCTCCTTCGTATGTTGTCGCGGCTCTGGTTGTTGCTCGTGTGTCAGATCTTCTGATCTGTGTCCCGGCCTTTTTCTTCCTCTGGGTGGTAAGAGAACTGAAGAAAATTATATCTTGTCTCTCCCTCACTCATGTTTGGCGTCCAATTTTATGAATGAGTGTGTTCTGTTTCTGAACAAAATACTAATATATATAGGCTTCAAAAGCCAATATAATATTAATATATTTGTAACCCATTAATTTAATTATATTTCTAATGGGCTTCCACATAACCAGCCCATAATATAATTAATTAATTTACTAGGCTACTAATATTTATCAATTAATTGGCCCAACCAATTAATTCCAGATAAATACCATTATTAAATATTCTAAAAATACATTAATCCATTAATAATGATTTCTGAGAGACAATAAATAACCAGGCAACTAATTGGGCCAGATCAGGGATCCAATACAAGAAATAAAGCTGGGCCTCAAATTAATAAATTATCTATGCTCAGCCCAGAGCAAAATTAATTAATAAACACAGATTCATTCCACTAGAGAATCCGTGCTGACTTACCCCTTTATCCCAAATTGAGCAAGGGCTTGTATCTTAGACCTCCGTATTTAAGATAGAAATATCCGTAAATTAATTAAGCTCACTGACAGCTTAAATTAATTAAAATCTTATATTCCTGAGTAGTACCACTCGACCTTATTAACACACCTGAACTTAATCAACCGGCCGGGTTTAGTGTGCTAATCCTTTCGAGTTCATCAGGGGATATTATCAACCCATTTTACTAGGATACGGATGCAAGATACAGACAATCAGCCTGAGCCACAAATAACTACTAACACCCAAGATACGTAGATCCGGTCGCGATGACGTTCACCATAGTAGGTCAAAGTGATAGATAGCCAAATGCGCTCAGCTGAAGTCTTACCAAGCTTAAGACCAGCTAAGTCATCGAGATCTTGGTTCTCCACTAAGGTCAGTTAGGAGAACACATCTCACTGTGATCCATCAATACACCACCTTAAATGTACCAGTAAAGACAAGCAGCTAAGACAAGCCACTTCTTATCTAAACTGTAGCTTAAACTGACAACTTATCCTTAAGTTGTCTCAGCTGTGATAACTGTTTATATCTTGTCAGTTCAACCAATTTGTGTTGTCTTCTGTGATACCCGACACACCACACAAATCTAACTTTTATACAAGATAAAGGATAACATGTGCAAATATACATATTTATCAGATAGGAGAATAAAATAGTGGTAAAGACGAAAACACATTGTATAAAAGCGTAAAAAGTACTTCCAGTATACAAAATCCCAACAATTCCCCCACTTATACTAAAACAAACTTTTAGTATACAATGTGTAAGTTCTAGGTACAAACTAGTACTCAGCTATATCTCAGCTATCTATGTACAAACTAGTACCCAGCTATATCTCAGCTATTTATCCTGTCTATCATTGCATCTTCTCCCACTTATACAAAAGTTTCTGTAGTCCTAAGTGGGGAGCATCTCTACCATCCCGAAGCCACGAACACGCTTCTCGTAAGCCGGGAGTGGTAAGCTCTTCGTGAAAGGATTAGCTAGGTTGACTTCAGTTCCAATTTTGTCAATCACCACGTCACCTTGATTTACGAATACTCGTATAATGTGGTACTTCCTGTCTATGTGTTTAGATGCCTTATGAGATCTAGGTTCCTTAGAATTTGTCACTGCACCCGCATTATCACAATAAATCGTGATTGCCTTAGGCTAATTCTGAATAATATCAAGATCTTGGAGGAAATTCTTGAGCTAAACTGCCTCTTTCGAGGCTTCTGAAGCAGCCACATACTCTGCTTCCATGGTTGAGTCCGCAATGCATTTCTGCTTTGCACTCCTCCATGAAATGGCTCAACCTCCCAAGGTAAACACATAACCCGAGGTAGACTTCTTCTCGTCTCTGTCAGCCTGGAAATCCGATTCTGTATAACCCAAAGACACTAGACTGTCTGACTGGTAAACAAGCCTATATCTCTAGTCCGTTTAAAGTACTTGAGAATATGCTTGACCGCAGTCCAGTGTTCCTTTCCAGGGTTAAACTGATATCTTGAGACCATGCCTACGGCATATGAGATATCTGCTCTCGTACAAAGCATTGCATACATGAGGCTACCGACAGCGGAAGCATATGATACCTGCCTCATACTTTCTATCTGTTCAGGTGTTTTAGGGCACTGACTCTTGGATAGAAAAATGCCATGTCTGAAAGGTACTGAACCTCTCTTGGCTTTTTGCAAGCTAAAATGAGCAATAGCAGTGTCAATATAGGACGCGTGTGACAAGCTTAACATCCTTTTCTGGCGATCTCAGATAACCTTGATCCCAAGGATGTAAGCAGCTTCACCTAAGTCCTTCATTTGAAACTGCTCGGATAACCACATCTTTACGTCTGATAACACTTCAACATTGTTGCCAATGAGAAGGATGTCATCTACGTAAAATGCAAGAAACACCACTAATCAGTTAACACAAATACGGTACACACACCTCATTAGGACAGGATACAAATCCATAGGATTTGACTACCTCATCGAAAAACACTGGTGCCATTACCGGAAATCTTGCTTAAGTCCATGAATAGACTTCTTAAGCTTCCAAACTAGATGCTCTTCGCCCTTCTTCACATAACCATCTGGCTGTTTCATGTAGATGTCCCTACCTTTTTCAAGGTGACCGTTTAGGAATGCGGTTTTGACATACATTTGCCAGATCTCTAGGTTCATGTGAGCTGATATGGCAAGGAGAATCCGAATGGACTTGATCATTGCTACAGGTGAGAAGGTGTCTTCGTAATCAATACCTTCTTTCTGGGTAAAACCCTTCGCCACCAGCCTGGCCTTAAACGCCACGATCTCTCCATTCGATCCTCTATCTTTCTCTTGTATACCCACTTACTACCAATAGCCTTGCAGCCCTCAGGTAGTTCAGTGATCTCCTATACATCCATATCAATTATGGACTTAAATTCTGAGTCCTTGACGATTCGCTAGGAATCTGCATCTACATCTCCCACTACTTCGTTGTAAGTTCAGGGATCCACGGTATCTTGTTCATCTTCCGGGAGATGATCAAACGTCTCCCCAGTGAACATATACCGTAAGTTTAGGGACTTAAATTATGTTTGAACGATTCTCCAACAATGAAGGAGTTCTTTACAGTAAGAACAATTCAAAATATGAACTCATTCGGTTCTAAGCTATATATATTTTCAGTTGAGCTTAGGTTAGAGGGATAAGGGAACAAGAAAGGGCTTCTAGAGTGAAGAACAATCAGGAATGATCTCTCTGAGTTCGTGTTCTTTCACTTGGATGCTAGAGGCTTTAATTCTATGAAGCTTGGTTCCCTAGAGCAGTATGACTGCCTTTCGCGTTGAGTGTTTTCACTGAAGTTCTTCGCAGAAAGTTGTGTTCTTGTTCGCTTAATGCTCGTATGTTCCGTGTCTTCTTCGATTTGATTTTCCCTCTATCTATAAAGGTAACTATGGATAGATCCGTTGGAGATGAAATGTCCGCTTATCACTCTCCTTGGATAGCTAACGGCTCTTTTAAAAATCGTGTTGAGTCTACTCTCTTTTTCAGGAAAGTGGTTGACTTGCAGCTTTTTACCAGTACTTTGACAACTGGCTACTTGTCATTGGTCGAGGTGTAGAAAGTTGTTGAGACTTTCGAACTTCAAAGCACATACTGAAGCTGACTTCTCTGATGTGTACGACCTCGAACAACTCGACTGATTTAACATTGAAGATCACTGACAGTTAAGGAAACTTGTCAGGCAGCTACTGAGTCTGACAAGGGGTTCAGTAATATACTCCTACCAAGTCCAACTCTACTGAAGGTCGACTCTGAGTTCAGTAAAGTGCTCCTGCTGAGTCCAGTTCTACTGACTCCTTTTAGTATGCTGCTTCTGCTGAGTCCAGCACTACTGACTCTGAACACCTCTCAGTATGCTGCTCCTGCTGAGTCCAGCACTATTGAGTATTTACTCCATGGTACTGAGGCGGACAGTCTACTGAGGTTCAGTAGACAGACTTCTGAGCCTAGACCATACTGAAGGCAAATCTACTGAGTCTGAAACTCTCAGAGACCAAGCCGTTACAGAATACAAAGGAAAGGTTCATCAATCAAATTAGGGTTTTGGGATCAGTCAAATCTTCTAAATAGTCTACTGCTGAATAATCTCCCAACAGTATTAAAACTTATTAAATTTGGAATGAGTCACTTTTAGGGGGACGTCTCAATTAGGATAGTGAGCCGCTTTCAATGGGACGGGGAGGGAGTATTATACTAGGTACATTCTTAATATATTTTTCAGATTATAAAATGCACGTATATTACTTGCAATCGACAATATATTATTATGAATTTGCAAACTTCAGTATATTACTTAGAAACTACACTTGCAATACTAATATTTGGTGATTATACTCGTAGTTGGTGACTATATTATACTCCCTCCGTCCCATTATTTATGTCCCATAGGGACTCGGTACGGAGATTAAGGCGGGTTGTGGAAAGGTAAAAAGTAGTGGTTGTAAGGTATAAAGTAGTGGTTAAAAAATATAAAATGGTGGGATCCACTTATTTAAATAATTGTGGACCACCAATTTATGTTGGCTTTTGTAATGAGACATAAATAATGGGATAAACAAATGTAGTAAATGGGAAATAAATAATAGGACGGAGGGAGTACCATTTATGGAAAGGGTAAACCCCTAAAGTGGGAATAGGATTATACAAGAAGGGCGACGAATGTTCGTAGAGGGAATAAGAAAAGAAATGGTTTATGACGATTGTGTATAATAAATTTAGTATAGATATAAATAGGCTATTAAAACTATGCAATAAGACATTAGTAACCCAAAACCGTTTAGTAATGGTAATAGATGGTTTGGATTTATTCTTATGTTCACACTAGCAGGGTGTTCTCCCTATATATATATAAGTAGTGATTCTTTTTTGAACACCAATTTAGAGGGTGAACAATGAACAATTATACAACATTATATCTCAATAATAGATGGAAAGGACTGAGCGATAGTTACTATATTATGAAAAAAACTTTTTTTTCTTTATTTTTAATGACGAAAGGCTAGATTAGTACTTATCTTTGCTTATCTTTTTACACAAAAAATGTTGTGCATCTGGATGCATGCATCCGGATTGCCCAACATCCACTCTGTTAGGTGATGATTCTATCCTCAGCAATGTTGGAAAATAATGGGAAATGACTCAGTCTTCTGTGTTAACATTTACTCAGTAGCCCTGTGCTCTGAAGGAGTCTGTGAAGATTTGAAGATCCCAAAACCCTAT